>CH003232.1:1320161-1374142 GCA_000149265.1 Ciona savignyi | reverse complement strand
AACTACAATAAACGTGTCTTGAGTTAATGCGTGTAGGATAGGACGAATATCGACAAAACGAAGCCTTTGAAACGAGTAATCTTACTTGTTAAAACACCATATAACCTTATTATAAAGAGGTGTGTCGCATCTCCGCCAATCATAAATAAAGGAATCGTGGTATATTAACGCATAATGGCTATTGTTGCGTTGTGATAGAAATGCTTATTATGTGTCAATAATGCAAAGTAAAAGCAAGGTAAATAAATGTAATAGTAATTCCATTGTTAAATGTTATGTTGAAGGCAAAATATGTTATATTGTGTTGATGATTTATTATTAAAAGTGCGCGAAATCAGTAACGGTAATTTATATTTTCGCGATTTTGTTAAATTTTGTAATTCGCGAACTTAAAAAAACGGTTCGCGAACCCTTGCATCCTTTACACTAAGCAGGGTAATGGCAAATAAATTTCGTAAATTTGATTTTTGAGTAGGGGAGGCGTGAGCATGAATCACAAATCTCAAGGGGGGCGCGACTGAAAAAGTTTAAGAACCACTGTCCTAGAGGGTTAACACACGGGCAATCGTCAGATCACCTCGCGCCCATCGTCGGGTTTCCGGAGCTATTGCAGTGTGTGTTGTATATGACAGACACGTTCCTTCAATTTGGTAGAACCCATTTATCCACTGGGTTCAGGCAATGTCCGTAAAGTGCCTTGCCCAAAGACACAACCTACTAGCTAGCGCCCAGTTTTGCACCTTCAACCTTTCGATTGAAAGGCGACGCACTTAACCGTTACACCAAATGGCCGAACAAATGAAAAATGTTACCAGATGTCTAATATTTACCTAGCGCCCTAGCAGCTGAGTTATTAAAGCATGCTCCACTGTAGACACAGGCTGTTATATCAGAGAAGATGTATTAAAATGATTATTGATCTTTTTTGTTTTAAAGATGAAATGCATTTTTAATTGAGAAAGAGTTCACTGTTAACAAATGAAGTCAAAAGCTACAAATGATAGAAAATTAAAACTATTTTCTAAAACACGTAAATTTGACAAAAAAAAATTGAAGAGTAAAAATAAACCAATTTTGCATAAACCATTGCAAATGATTGTATCACGGTTTTCAAAATGAATGTATTAAGTGCAATTAAATAGAAATAGATTAATATGGAAGGCATTGAAGATAATATTATACAACAAACGGATGTCAATTAATTAAATATCATAAAGGTAAACTTTGGAACCATAACGATATGATATTCATGTTTATCCCCGTGAATGGAAAAACCAATGGGGTTAACACACGGGCAATCGTCAGATTACCTCACATCAACCGTTGGGTTAACTGATCTATTGCAGTGTGCGGTGTATGATATACACGTTCCTTCAATTTAGTAGAACCCATTAATCTGTTGGGTATAGGCAATGTCCGATAAGTGCCTTGCCAAAAACAAAACCGACTAAGCAGTGACCAGTTTCGAATCTGCCACTTTTCGATTGGGCGACGCACTAATCCATTAGACCACTTGGTCGGACCATGTTTCTTTAATCCTCATTTTTTACTGAGCCAAGTGTCAAACCCATGAGGCTTGTTACCACAACCGTTTTTGTATAGAAGTCGGTGCATGTATCTATCGCGTTAACCATTCGGCCACACGACCATACTTATCTGAACAATTTAGATTAACTGTCATCCTATGAATGACTTAAATGCCCATTATTGACCTCTTCAGCATGAATTACGACTGGTTTTAAAAAATTTACACTCTGATAATTTCGTTTTGGAAATCTGTAAGCATCTGTGGTTGGAAAACCACAACATCAACTTTCTTCAGTGAACAGGGTTGTTCCTGGGCTTCGGTGAATCTTTCCAAGGCTTTTCTAATGCTCTTGGCCACAACTTTTGGGTTAAACCCAAGATTCCCTAAAAATATATGGGTCATGTTAAACACATAGGATACAATTCTAATTCTCATTTAAGCGCTATGCCAAGCGATAATATTTAGGAGGCACCGGAGTAAGTAGTAAATAATTTGTGCCAATTTTAAATTCATAAAGAGGTTAAATCTATCTGGTTATTTGTACAAAACTATTTAAAATACAGTGTAAATCATATAACATAGAATGCTCCTGGGTTATAGCACTTGTTCCTTTTTACAATTTTATGACCCATTTAAAACTACTGGATCAAGGTAACATGTGTTAAGTGATTAGATAAAATGGTCGGGGTTTAGATTGAACTGGCACCTGTCTGCCCTTAACCCTTATCTTTATCTATTAGACCACACAACTGAACCTTTTCTAGCTCAATGGTCTGTGCGATCAAAGCTAAATGTTGGATAATTAGTTGTGTCCTTGGACAGGGCATTTAACTTACAATATTGTGGTGGATTAGTTATGTTTACCAAAACTGTACACAAGCCTAAATGGACGATTGCCCATATGGAAATACTCAATTGCTGATGTGATATCGCTTCTTGAGCTTTCACAGAGATAAACATAAATATAATAATCAATAGATAAAACCTACCGGTTCCAATGGCAGGAATAGCTAAAGATCGAATCTTGCGGCTTACACATTGTTGCAATATTTCAAAGATCTTATTCTCTATATCCCCAACTTGTTGCAAGCTGACATGAAACACGGTTTTGACGGCTGACATATTCCCACCACTGGTAACACGCAAGGTATTGCTTATCACTGAACCCCCAGTTGCAATCTCAGTCTCAAGTATTTCCCCACCATCCTCCCGTATGGAACATGTTAAGGGGTCTGTTAAGATGGAAAGTGTAATAAATTTCAGTCTAAGCCTAAAAGTTATATCCACAGGAGCTTTTATATTTCAAAAAGGATTTCAAAAGGATTTGATATAAATAAATCTACAGTTTAATCTAAGTTTATCTCACTTATTCACAAGCAATGGTTTAACTAAATAATTTCTAACTTACTACCCATAAGGATGTAAATAAACCAACCATCCACACACTGTGAAAGCTCGAAGCAACTCAACTGTGTGCATGAGGTGTCTTACAAAACCCATGGATAAAGCCTGACTTCCCATAAACGAGAATATAAATGAACCAACCATCCACACACTGTAATAGCTCGAAGAAACTCAACTGTGTGCATGATGTGTCTTACAAAACCCATGGATAAAGCCTGACTTTCCATACACGAGAATATAAATAAACCAACCATCCACACACTGTAATAGATCGAAGCAACTCAACTGTGTGCATAAGGTGTCTTACAAAACCCATGGATAAAGCCTGGCTTCCCAGGTGCCCAAGGATAAATATTTAGATCTTACTTGTGTCGAGTCGGTAATTAGAGCCACAGCTATTAACAAAGCCTTCAGATCTCATCGATGTAATATCACCGCGCAGCACACGAACTTCAAGATAATTAATCATGGTGGTTTCGGTCTTGAAGATTCTCTCGCAGAACTACAAAATTGAATAATTATGTTTATTTTCCGTGAATAAGAAAACGTGACGTTCACACATGGTCATCAGATTAGCTCGCATCAGATCAAGCAGAACATTTGACCCAATTTTTTTTTAAAACAGGAAAAACAGCATTTATAACGACAGTCTAGATTCAGGTTCAGATAACTACTACTAAATGTCTTGACGAAAAAAGGTACAATATAGCTAGCGGCTGCTAAAATCTGATGATTCCCTGTGTTTTAATATCCCCTGTGCTGTCCCACTTATGTTAATAAACTTAAATCTCATCCTGCTCACCTCTAAAGCTGCGATAATAATTCTGATGATTACCCCCGTTTTAATGTCCACTATTCGGTCCCACCTATGGTAAGAAACCTATGTCCCATTTCAGATAAATTTGATGATTGCGCAAATATGATGATTTTATGTGTTTTCATATTTCCTGTGCTACGTCCAATACCAACCACGGTGTACCACCCAAGTCTAATCCTGCCATAACCTTTCGGTTGAAAGTCGTCACAGTAAACCACTAGACTAACCGGTCGGATATTTTAATATCCCCTATAATGTCCCAACCATGGTGCAAATCTGATGATTCTGTGTTTTAATATCCCCTGTGCTGTCTCCCAACAACGGTGTTAAACCTAATTCCCATCCTGCTCACCTCTAAAGCTGCGATAATATGTCTGATGATTATCCGAGTTATAATGTCCACTATTCAGTCCCACCTATGGTAAGAAACCAGTTCAGATAAATCTGATGATTGCGCAAATATGATGATTCCCTGTTTGCCTGTGTAATTTTTAAACCTAATTCCCATTCTGCTCACCTATGAGGTTCTCCCACCCACATTGATCCGCTTCAGGCAATGTCCGATTTAAAGTGCCTTTCCCAAGGACACAACCGACTAGCTGGCGACCAGTTTCGAAACTTAACATTTTCGTCGCAGTAAACCACTAGACTTACCGGTCGGATATTTTAATATCCCCTGTGCTGTCTCCCAACCACGGTATTAAACCCAAGCCAATCCTGCTCATATTGTCCCACCCACTGTGTTAAACCTACGTCCCTTTAACTTACCTCTAAAGCTTCTTGTTGATGTTCCCCAACCACCACAACCACTTCTTCCAGGTGAAACTTGGGCTTGAAACTTCGAAATACATCCTGGAACCAACAGAGCAAATCTTCATGGTTGCCGAACTCCGGCACCAAAAACGCGATCCTTGAATATGTCTCCTGCTCTGCTTGCTCCAGTGAATTCTTCACCAACTGAAGAATCTGTTCTTTGTCGGGTTGTGCTCCGATCTTACAAGCATAAACGTTGCAGTACATCAATTCATTGCTCAGGACTCTGGATTCTAGTATACCACTGGCAGTAGCAGCCTGTAGATAAGTTGGTATAATTTATTTGGGAGGAGGAGGATAGGATATTCATCTTTATCCCCGTGAATGGGAAAACCAAGTGGGTTAACACACAGGCAATCGTCAGATCACCTTGCGCCCATCGCCGGGTTACCGGAGCTATTGCAGTGTGTTGTATATGATAGACACGTTCCTTCAATTTGGTAGAACCCATTAATCCGCTGGGTTCAGGCAATGTCCGTAAAGTGCCTTGCCCAAGGACACAACCAACTAGCAAGCGACCAGTTTCGCACCTGCAACCTTTCGATTGAAAGGCGACGCACTTAACCGTTAGACCAACGGGCTAGACGAATTTTTAAATATTTAATTAAAACGAATTTTTAAAAATTTAATTAAAACTATTAATCCCCCTTTGTAATCATGCCACCTGTCCATATGTACAATATTTTTAAGTCCCGATCATATATATTTGCACACAAATAAACCTTGATCTTTGAATACCTGGAGGTTGAAATTTGAAGGAATTCCAAGACTTGCTAGATCAGATGTGACCTGGGCCACGTCATCTCGAACCCAAGTCACAAGTACTCCAACCTAAAATAACAAAAATAATAAACCTTGTTTTCAAAACACAAATTAAAGTTAGACAAATTGCTAAATAAATATTGTTAACATAATTAGACAGATTGCTGATTGTGAACTTTGTTTAAAAACATGTTGAACAATCTATGCAAAGATATTAGGATTCAATCGTTTTTCTTGTAACAAAGAATATCAAACTAACAGGACATGATAACATATTAAAGGTAAAATTGCTGCATGTTGTACTGCTCCTGTTAATAATTGATTAATTATATTAAAATCTTACCAAACACAAATTGTGTTTGTTTAAGTAAGCAATTGCAATCAATTTACAGATTAACTGTGGGCATAAGGTACATTACTGTGCACCTGAGCAAGCCAGTTTACACTGTTCCAACCAAGTGGTATCTAATGACTCATCCAAATTCAAAGTCATGCCTGATTATCCACACACTGTAATAGCTTCTGCAACTCGACTCTGGGCATGAGGTGTCTTTTGATACCCGCGGATAAAATCTGGCTTCCCACCCGCAAAGATAAAGATGAACCAACCATTTACACACTATAATAGCTTTAGCAACCCAACTGTGAGTATAATGTGTCTTTTGATACCCGTGGATAAAGCCTGGCTTCCCGCCAACACGAATATAAATGAACCAACAATCCACACAATATAATAGCTTCAGTAACTCAACTGTGTCAATAAGCTTTATCGCTGTTTACTTAAGCAAGCTACTTTTACAATGGTTAACATGAGAGGTATTAAATTACATTGACAATAAGTCATGTTTCATTATCTTTCCACAATGTCAATTCTTGTAAAAGCACGTCTGAGCAAGCCACTTTACATTGAGTTTTAGTATCCAATATCCAAATAAACATGACAAACAACGTTTATTAATTAAATTTACCCTTTGTTCTGCAGCTTTTCCAACTTCCACCCAGACTTTTAACTCGTCTGGTAAAACGCCAGTTCCACTGTGAATGATATTTGTTTATAGGTTTGTTGCCTTGAATCTGTTTCTACTTTGTTTCTACCAATTATGTTTCTACTTTGTTCCTTGAAACAAAGCCCAAGTATTTACACTGGACTAACTTTTGTGTGCACAACAGTAAAAAGTTTGGGTAATCACTGTCATGTTTTAACTTATGTAGATTTGACGTTTTATGCCCATTTAACTTAAAATAATTGTGCCATTTTTCTAATGAAATAAAGAAACAAAAACATATTGAAATAAATGAACTCTTCACATTGAATTGACTTTCGTATACAATAGTATGTGAGCTTCTGACACAATGTGCTTTCCAACACATTTACACATTATCAAATTATCTTGCCCAAGTACAACACATTTACATGGATACAATCAAACCGTACACCCACACAATAAAAGGTTGTGGAATTGTCACTAACTAGTCGGTTGTGTACTTGGGCAAGAAAATTTGTGGATAAATATGGACACAGTGAATAATTACCGGTAGGTTTAATTACAACAGTAGGAATATCTGACCCATATACAACACTCTACAGTAACTTGATGGTGGGCGTAATGTTTTTCCTGTGTGATAATACAACTTCCACTTTTCAATTCACATAAATATCCTAATTATAAACAACACACTGTAATAGCTTATTACGATTTCCCAATTAATAACCCTCCTTGTATTTTTACATTAAGGGATAAACATAGATATAGTATCCTACTCAAAGACTGGTTTTAATCCAAGATGCTTTTAGTTAGCCAGCAGTAAAAACATATGGATTTATACGATGTAATATAATAAGAGTTAAAACAGCAAGGCACTTGATGGTGAGATTGTGTGAACATAAATATTCTATTCTCCTAAACAAAACACTGTAATAGCTCCTTTAGCCTGACTGTGCTTGCAGGGGGTAATCTGATAACGCTGTAACGTTTTTATAGATATATTATCCTAATCATTGTCTGGTTTTGAACTAAGATCCCTTTAGTTAACCAGCAGTAAAAACACTTGGACTTACACAACGTAATACGAACATGAACAGCAGGACACCATATAGGATAGGATAGGATATTCATGTTTATCCCCATGAATGGGAAGGGGGGAGTTTAACACACAGGCAAACGTCAGATCACCTCGCGCCCACCGTGGGGTTACCGGAGCTATTGCAGTGTGTTGTGGATGATAGACACGTTCCTTCAATTTAGTAGAACCCGTTAATCTTCTGGCTTCAGGCAATGTCAGTAAAGTGACTTGCCCAAGGACACAATTGACTAGCTAGCGACCACTTTTGCACCTGCAACCTTTCGATTAAAAGGCGACGCACTAAACCTTTAGACTAACCGGTCAGACTAGTATATATACACAAAGCCTCACCCATATTTGGCGAAAACTTTATCTTCCAAGAGTTGAGCAGCAGAAGGTCTTCTCTTTACATCATAATCCACCATTCTGTTTAGTTTACGAATATATATATATTCAATACAAAAAAACGAATATATATATTTATTATAAACTAAGAGGCCACCTAACCTAAGCTTAATTACAATCTTTTGAAATCAAAATGGTTTAAATCAATTCATTGTGTCAATAACCATAAAACTTAGGTATATTTGGTTAGTTTTAATGTATCTCTCTTAGTGGGAAGCAAACTTTACCACACTATGGTATCGTTAAAGGGAGAACAGCCATCAATGGGTTTTGTAATCCTTAAAGGTATCATCAATGGGTTTTGTAATACATCTCATGCCCACGGTCAATTTGCTGGAGGTATTACAGTGTGTGGATAATCAGACAGGACTTTTAATTTGGACGACTCATTAGATACCACTGGGTTGTGGCAATGTAAAGTGGCTTGCTCAGATGCACAGTAATAGACCTCATGCCCACAGTCGAGTTACTGGAGCTATTACAGTGTGTGGATAATCAGACATGACTTTCAATTTAGACAACTCATTAGATATCATTGGGTTGGAGCAATGTAAAATATCATTCTCACAATCAGGTTACTGAAGCATTTTTGGTTAGTTGTATATGATTGAGACACTTCTACAGTTACTGTTTAACTGTTTAATTTAATTCGCTGGCAAAATTATTTACATGCAATAAGAACGGAAAAATGTTTAAAAAATGTTGCTTACTTTTTAAAGATTTCATTGTATCTTTGTTCATTAAGACTTGGTAGTTCTTCCTTATTGCCAAGTTTTAGAACATGAGGCATCAATTTTGCAGCACCAGGTCCGCATATAAGTTCCAAAGTAAACAGCTCATAAAATACACAGCCCAATGACCTATGAAAATAAGAATTATTTATTTAAAATGAAAATTAAAATAGGAAAGGCCTATTCATGTTTATCCCATTTATGGAAATACATATTATTACATGGGTAATCGTCAGATAACCTCGCACTTACTATCACATACCATGATTGTGCATGATTGAATCGTTCCTTTAATTTGGTAAAACCCATCATAACACTGGGTTCAGGCAACAGGCAATTACTGCTAAGTGTCTTGTTCAAAAACACAACTTACTAGCTAGCGACTAGTTTCGAATTTACAACCCTTTGGCTGAAAGGCGACGCACTAATCCACCAGGCTTAACTGTCAGTCAGAGTAGTAGACTGTCATTTTTCATGATTTCAGCACAAAAAGTTTAAAGAATACCAAACAACTGACCATATATCTGATTTCGAGTTGTAATTTTCTGTAAACATCTCTGGACTCATGTACGCCCATGTCCCAGCTGGGGCACTGTGGCAAGTTGAAAGCAATAGCTGCTTGGAAACTCCAAAATCTGCCAGTTTTACATTGTCACCAACCAACAGAATATTGGCTGGCTTAAGGTCTCTATGTAGTACTTTTCTGGAAACGAAAAGTTTTTAGGTTTATTGGTCAGCGTGTGTGTTTGGTTCATCCATTTATATTTATTTGGATGTGAAGAAAGACTTTTTGCATAGATATCGTCAGAGATATTCTTGACCTCAGTTGAGTTGCTTTTATTATAGTGTGTGGACGGTTAGTTCATTTTTATCCTCGTGGGTGGGAAGCCCTGCTTTATCTACGGGTATTATAAGACAACCCTTGCACACAGTAGAGTTGCTGAAGCTTTTAAAGTGTGTGGATAGTTGGTTCATTTATATCCTTGTTGGTGGGAATCCATAATTTATCCAGGGGTATCGTAACACAACTCATGCCCACAGTTAAGTTGCTGGAGCTATTACATTGTGTGGATGGTTGGTTCATTTATATCCTTGTGGATGGGAAGCCAGGCCTTATCCATGGGTATCGTAAGACACCTCATGCCGACAGTCAAATTAATAGAGCTTTGCAATATGTGGACGGAAATACCCACAGATAAAAACTTTATGATGGTAAAATAGCAATAACAAACTCATTCCCACCTCGAATGCATATACTGCAAAGCATCCAACATCTGATACGTCCATCTGATGATTTTATTTGGTGTTATTCGCCCATTTTCACTTTTAACCTTTTGTATTTTAGTTCCCAAGTCTCCATTCTGTTAAAATAATAATTTTAGTTACCCACGCGAGTTAACCAGAATAACATCGGTAGATGGTAAAAATAAATGCACTGTAATTTATATAGAGCATCTGATTATTTTTTAGGCAGTGTGTGGTTTAGTGGTTAGGAACATAGGTCATGACAAGAGAGGTGCTGGGTTCAATCTTCGCCCTTGCCACTTTTTATGAAATTATATACTTGGGTGATGCATTAAATGGATGTTGCTATGACCCAATTTAACTAGATCAATGTAACATCACCAAATTCTTTTATATCCAACTGATTAGTCTAATGGTTTAGTGTGTTGCCTTTTAACCAAAAGGTTGCAGGTTTAAAACTGATCACTAGCTTGTCGATTGTATCCTTAAGCAAGGAAGTTAATGAACATTGCCTTAACCCAGCGGATTAATGGGTTCTACTAAATTAAAGGAACATGTAAATCATAAACAACATACTGAAATAGCTCCGGCAACCCGATTGTGGGCGCGAGGTAATCTGACGATTGCCCGTGTGTTAACCCCAATTGGTTTTCCCACTTACATGGATAAACATGAATATTCCATCCTATCTTATAACAAATTAATGTTGTCCTACACTTGCGAATAAATAAAATAAGCATCCTACCCAATCCAATAATTTGTTGAAAACCAATACAACGTACCTCACAATATTCAAGCACAATCCAAAATAATCCTTCAATGAAGAAACTCTCAATGAGTCTGACTATGTTTGCATGGTTCAAGCTTGATAGCAGAACTGCTTCATTTTTCACAAAATGATTTGGCGCAAGCTGAACTTTTTTCAAAGCAACCCTGATAAAAAAGTTTTTTATTTCTTTGTGTTTTAATGATTTTTTGACTCCTGGTAAAGATTGATTTTTATTTGGGGAAAACTAAAAGGAGGAAAACAGCTCTCTAAAATAAAGATAAGGGCATTAGAGTTATTTTTAAAGTTGGGAATGGTATTAGGGTTACTCCTGGGGTTTAGATTAGTGTTTATGGCAGGGTTACAATAAGTTTCCATAGTTTTAATGAGCAGTTTTACTTCTTCTCTCCTTTTAGTGTTGCTCTTTTTACTTCTTAGTGTTTACAGAATTTCAGAAGACTAATGGTTAATACAACCTTTAGACCAATTTTAGAATAAATCAGTATACTATCAAACCAAGGATACTCCTATATCTAAGAGTATGAAGCATTTGTATATTTTATAACATCCGCTAGGTTTAAGTAACATTTAACTAAAAAGCACAATTACTTATCTAACTTTCTATCACTTTGTAGGTACACCAGAAGAGTTAACCAGCCAGTTAAATATTCGTTGTAAAGATTACTTAAAATACTCACTTTTTATTCGTATCTTTTTCTACTGCAAGATACGCAAGTCCAAATGAACCACTTCCCAACTTTTTCTTAATCTCGTAGCGGTTATTAATTAATATCCCACAAACATCCTCATCATTTTCAAAATCAGGGGGTAATGGTTTTAATTCCAAGCTGGCACCAGCCATGTCTACTTTGAAATATGTTAAACTAAATTTTAGTTTTAAACATTTTAAGTGATAACACTAAAGGAAAAGAGAGAGAAAAGAAAATAAACTGTTAACCTCAACTAGAAAAGTGGTTACCAAAAAGGGGTCCAGAGACCTTTTAGGGTTCGTGAAACACTTTCTAGAGGCCCGCGTAAAAAGTGTAAGCTTATTTTTCACAATACGATACAGTAATTTTGTGGTTGCGATTTAATTTTTTAGTCCTTACTATACCGCCAAACATTAAAAAAATTGCATAAAATCCGTTAAGAATTTTTTTTTTAAAGTTTGGGAACCAATGAACTAGAAAATGTTAAATCTAACTCTGCCCCAAACAGTAATCTCAGCCCCAGAAATAACCCAACTCTAACCTTCTTAACTTAACAGTCGACCTAACGTCCTAATTTTAACTTTAGGTTCTTTATTTCTCCATTTCGCACACCTCTATTTAGTTTTAAAAACATAACCCATTTATATGTCTGCACTAGAATATAATGAAACGCTATGACCATATAACTTTCGTGTTTTATTTATCAATTATTTTTTGAATTTTATGGTGCTGTATCAGGGTAGTATATTCATGTATAGGCTACCAGTGAATGGGAAAACCAAGGGGGTTAACACACGGGCAATCGTCAGATTACCTCGCGCCCACCGTCGGGTTTTGGAGCTATTGCAGTGTGTTGTATATGATTTACGTTGTATATGATTTTAGTGTGCATACTGCTGCACTAGACCTTGCCTTTTTGTCTTTTTTGATAACGACTGTCATGACATGAATAAAACGAAACAAAAAACAAGTAGGGGATTCCCCAAATTTTAGTTCCCCTTTTTGTTGTTCCTCATTCCACAAGTAATTTTAAACAGCCCGTCTCTAAATGGAATTCTGTATTTGAATCAATAAGACATTCAACCACGCGACCGATCTAGTTTAGTTAAATTTACGTATTATATTAGTTTAGTTTGTTTAAAATTACGTAATATATTCAGACGTTTTTAAAATTATGTAAAATATTTTAGGTAAGCCATAGAGAATTTATTTAAGTTTTCCTTTTTGCGCAGTGAAAACAAAATAATGCCAACAAAACCAAATCTTATTTCTATATATCCCAAGATAAACAAGGGGATTTGACTAACGGGGAACCCCCTACTTTGTTTACCTTTGTTTTTCAACTAATGATATTCATTTATTTTATTGTTTGACCTTATATAAGGTTTACCACAAAAAGTATTTACAAAAAGCAGAAGAACGATAATAATAACACTTAATACTGATATAGTTTATATATACAGCGACATAAAATTCAAGAAGGAACCAATAAATAAAACAAAAAGGTTAAATGGTCATGATATGTGATAATATTGCAGTACAAACGTATGAATGGCCATGTCTTTTATAAAACTAAAAGAGGGGAAGAGAAAAGTTGTTTACTGAAATAGAGATTAGTAGGACATTGGGGTCATTGTTATTAGTTGGACTTGAATGACACTAATTCTGAGAAAAACTAAACTGCACATTAAAATTACAGAAACCAATTTAAACCTTGCACTAAACACTAATCTCAACCCCAGAACTAACCCTAACTCCAACCAATAACTTTAAAACTAACCCTGATACCCTAATCTTTATTTTAGTGTGCAGTTTCCCTCCTTCCCCTACTTTTAGTTTTCTCGTCAAATTACTACAGGAGCGCTTGAAACCCAAACTCTAATGGATTTAGGATTAGTTCTGCCGCTGAATTAGAATAAGTTCTATGGTTTTGAAGTTAATATACTTGGGGAAAACTGAAAGGAGAAAAGCGGTAAATTGCACACTCAAAATGAAGATTATGACATTAGACTTAGTTTAAAACGGAGGGGTGCAACATACGGGCCCGGCGGGCCACAGCACGGCCCGCGGTACGTATTTATGTGGCCCGCTACAGGTTTCATACTTCGCAGCCTAATAGTATAAAAACTTTTTTTTTAAATTGTAACGGCATCATTGGCATTTTAAAGACAGTATAAGACTACTTCATACTCCGATTAAATTATGTTTACAGTACTGTGACGACATCCCATTGTTACAGAATAATGTGCGTTGTATGAAAATTGCGTTGTTCCGGCAGTGGTACAGTATTACGTGATCTTACTTTCTTGGTGCATGTTACACAGTATTATACAAAAAAAGCTTAACCAAGTTCGAATGTTACAAAACTGAGCTTAGTTACATAACTGAGCTTAAAGATAGCTGAAGCAATTGCCAAATACGGAAAGCCGTCATAAAAAATATTTTCGATGGTCTGGCCCCCGGTATCACTATACTTGTACGTTGTGGCCCATTGCGCTAAACAGTTGCACGCCCCTGGTTTAAAACATGGGGTTCGAATTAAGGTTCTGGGGTCTAAATTAGTGTTTAGGCCAGGATTAAAATTAGTTTTCATAGTTTTAGTGAGCAGTATCCCTCCTTCCCTCTTTCCCTCCTTTTAGTGTTGCTTATTTTCTTCCCTTTATTATTTCCTTTAGTCTTGTTCATTGAAATTTTTGAAACTATATTTTAGTTCAACTTCGTTTAAAGTAGAAATGGCTGATGCCAATTTGGAATTGCAACAGCTATCCCCTGATTTTGAAAATCATGAGGATATTTGTGGGAAAATAATAAATAACCGCTACGAGATTAAGAAGAAGTTGGGAAGTGGCTCATTTGGAATTGCATATTTTGCTTTAGAAAAAGATACGAATAAAAAGTAAGTATTTTAAGTAATCTTTACAAATATATTGACTGGCTGGTTAACTCTACTGGTACCACAAAGTAATAGAAAGTTGAATTCACTGTGCTTATTAGTCAAATGTTACTTAAACGTAGTCGATGTTATAAAATATACCAATACTTTTATGAAAATCAACACTTTGCATTACATTCGCTACCTACACGGTATATTTTATAACAACGTCTTTTGCTTCATACCCTCAGATATAAGAATATCCTAATGCTTGGTAGGATAGTATACCAAAATTCTAATTTATCTCTAAATGGTTTATATGGCATATCGTAAATTCTTCTGAAATTCTGTAAATACTAAGAAATAAAAATCAACTTTTTTATCAGGGTTGCTTTGAAAAAAGTACAAACTTGCACCCAAAGGGTTCTTGTAAAACTGAAGCAGTTCTGCTATCAAGCTTGAACCATGCAAACATAGTCAGACTCTTTGAGAGCTTCTTTATTAAAGATTTATTTTGGATTGTGCTTGAATATTGTGAGGTGTGTTGTATTGGTTATCAAAACATTATTGGATTGGGTAGAATGCTTATTTTATTTGCAGGTGTAGAATAACATTAATTTCGTATTGGATCATGGCAACATTCATTTAATGTATCACCCAAGAATATAATTGCATAAAAAGTGGCAATGGTGTAGATTAAACCCATTACCTTTCTTGTCATGACCTATGTATCTAACCACTAAACCACACACTGCCTGAAATATAACCAGATGCTTTATATAAATTACAGTGCATATATTTTTACTATCTACTAATTTTAATTCTGGTTTACTCAACTGAAATTATTATTTGAACAGAATGGAGACTTAGGAACCAAAATACGAAAGGTTAAAAGTGAAAATGGGCAAATAAATCGAAATACAATCATCAGATGGACGTATCAGATGTTGGATGCTTTGCAGTATATGCATTCGAGGTGGGAATGGGTTTGTTATTGCTATTTTACCATCATTAAGTTCTTACCTGTGGATAATTCCATCCACACACTATAACGGCTCCAGTACAATCTTACGATACTAATGGATAAAGTCTTGCTTCCCACCCACAGGATATAATTGAACCGACCATCCACACACTGTAATAGCTCCAGCAACTCGACTGTGACCAGAAGGTGACTTAGGATATCTCTGCAAAAAGTCTGTTCACACACCTAAGAAGATATAAATGGATGAACAAAACACACAAACAAACCTTGTTTTTTCTTCTCCAGAAAAGTACTGCATAGAGACCTCAATCCAGCCAATATTCTGCTGGTTGGCGACAATGTAAAACTGGCAGATTTTGGGCTTTCCAAACAGCTATTGCAATCAACTTGCCACAGTGCCCCAACTGGGACATGGGCATACAGGAGTCCAGAGATGTTTGATGAAACTTACAACTCGAAATCAGATATATGGTCAGTTGTTTGGTATTTTTTAAACTTTTTTGTGCTCATTAAAAGTTAGTCTACTATTCTGACCGACCGTTTAGCCTAGTGGATTAGTGCATCACCTTTCAGCCAAAGGGTCATAACTTCTAAAAAACTAGTTGCTAGCTAGTCAGTTGTGTTCTTGAACAAGACACTTAGCAGTAATTGCCTGTTGCCTGAACCTAGTGTTATGATGGGTTTTACCAAATTAAAGGAACGACTCAATCATGTACAAATATGTTACCTGATAGTGAGTACGAGGTAATCTGACGATTACCCATGTAATAATAAGTTTTTCCATTTATGGGATAAACATAAATAGTCTTATCCTATTTTTATTTTAAATAAATAATTCTTATTTACATAGGTCATTGGGTTGTGTGTTTTATGAGCTGTTTACTCTGGAACTTATATGCGGCTCTGGTGCCACAAAGCTAATGCCTTATATCCGAAAACTTAGCAATAAAGAAGAACTACCAAATCTTAATGAACAAGGATACAATGAACTTTTTAAAAGGTAAGCAACATTTTTTAAACATCTTTCTGTTATTTTTTCCATGAAAATAAGTTCGCAAGCAAATTGAATTAAACAGTTAAACAAAAACTGTAGAAGTGTCATCATTTTACCCATCAAAAATAGCTTTAGTAATCTTATGGTAAGCAAGCCACTTTACATTGTTCCAACCCAGTGATATCTAATGAGTCGTCCAATTTGAAAGTCATGTCTTATTATCCACACAATGTAATAGCTCCAGAAACTCAACTTAAGGCATGAGGTGTATTACTGTGCAACTGAGAAAGCCACTTTACATTGCCCCGACCCAATGATATCTAATGAGTCGTCCAAATTGAAAGTCATGTGTGATTATGCACACACTGTAATAGCTCCAGCAACTCAACTGTGGACATGAGGTGTATTACTGTGCTCACGACTGTGGGCACTTGAGGTGTATTACTGGTGCACCCTGAGCAAGCCACTTTACATTGCTCCAACCCAGTAGTATCTAATGAGTCGTCCAAATTAAATTGTTTGATTTTCCACACATGTCTGATTATTCACACACTGTAATAGCTCAAACAATTCGACTGTGGGCATAAGGTGTATTAAGATACCCATTGATGATTACTGGCTTTTCTCCCTTTAAGGATATCATAGTGTGGTAAAGTTTGCTTCCCACTAAGAGAGATACATTTAAACCAACCAAATTTAACTAAGTTTTATGGTTATCGACACAATGAATTGATTTAAACCATTTTGATTTCAAAAGATTGTAATTATGCTTAGGTTTGGTGGCCTCATAGGTTATATTGAATATATATATTTGTTTGATGAATTTAACAACCATAAATTTTGTTGTCTTTTTCTGTTTATTTATTATAATTTGTTTCACTATTTTAATAGAAAAACATGAATAAACTAAGACTAAAATAAACAGAATGGTGGATTATGATGTAAAGAGAAGACCTTCTGCTGCTCAACTCTTGGAAGATAAAGTCTTCGCCAAATATGTGTGAGACTTTGTATATATATATAGAGTCCTACTGTTTTAACTCATGTTCGTATTACGTTGTATAAGTCTAAATGTTTTTAAGGCCGGTTAGCTAAAGGGATCTTGTTTTTAAAGGGGCCCATCTTGTTTAAAAAAATTAAGGGCAATCAAGTAATGTACAGCAAAGAATGCGATAAATGTTGCCCAAGGACACAACTGATTAGCTAATGACAAGTTTCAATTCCACAACCTTTTATTGTGTGGGAGTACGGTTCTATTGTATCCATCTAATTGTGATTTGTGTTGGAAACACATTGTGTCCAAAGCTTACATGCTATTGTATACAAAATTTATTCCAGTGTGGAGAGTTAATTTACTTTAGTTTGCTTTTGTTTCTTTATTTCATTAAATAAAAATGAAACAATTATTTTAAGTTAAATAGGCATAAGAAGGCAAATCTACGTAAGTTAAAACATGGCAGTGAATGCCCAAACTTTTTACTGTTGTGCATACAAAAGTCAGTCCAGTGTAAATACTTGGGCTTTGTTTCAAGAAACAAAGTAGAAACATAATTGGTAGAAACAAAGTAGAAACAGATTCAAGGCAACAAACATATCAACAAATATCATTCACAGTGGAACTGGTGTTTTACCAGATGAGTTAAAAGTCTGGGTGGAAGTTGGGAAAGGATAGGATATTCAGGATAGGATAGGATATTCATGTTTATCCCCGTGAATGGGAAAACCCCAGGGGTTATCACACGGGCAATCGTCAGATCACCTCGCGCCCATCGTCGGGTTACCGGAGCTATTGCAGTGTGTTGTATGTGATAGACATGTTCCTTCAATTTGGTAGAACCCATTAATCCGCTGGGTTCAGGCAATGTCCGTAAAGTGCCTTGCCCAAGAACACAACCGACTAGCTAGCGACCAGTTTCGCACCTGCAACCTTTCGATTGAAAGCTGCAGAACAAAGGGTAAATTTAATTATCAAACGTTGTTTGTCATGTTTATTTGAATATTGGGTACCTACGCATTGCAGTGTAAATGCTTGCCCAGGTGCAGAATATTACACCTTATGTCCACAGTTAATCTGTAAACACCCAATGTAAAGTGGCTTGCTAAGGTGAACAGTCATACACAGTATAGTCTTCGATAAGTTGTTGAAACTATTACAGTGTGTAGATAATAATTAGTCATGAATTTCAATTTGGAGGACATATTAGATACCACTGGGTTAAAGCAATATAAAGTGGCTTGCTTAGGTGCACAATAATACACCTCATGTCCACAGTTAATCTGTAAATTGACTGCAATTGCTTACTTAAACAAACACAACTTGTGTTTGGTTTGATTTTAATATATTTAATCAATTATTAACAGGAGCAGTACAACATGCAGCAATTCTACCTTTAATATTTTATTATGTCCTGTTAGTTTGATGTTCTTTGTTACAAGAAAAACGATTGAATCTTAATATCTTTGCACAGATTGGTCAACATGTTTAACAAATTTTACAATCAGCCATCTGTCTAATTGTGTTTTAAAAACAATATTTATTTAGCAATTTGTCTAACTTTAATTTGTATTTTAAAAACATCGTTTAAAATTATGTTATTTTAGGTTGGAGTACTTGTGACTTGGGTTCGGGATGATGTGGCCCAGGTCACATCTGATCTAGCAAGTCTTGGAATTCCTTCAAATTTCAACCTCCAGGTATTCAATGAATTTTTGTTTGTTTACAAATATATGTGATTGTGATTGACTTTGCATATGTTTCACAGAAAGAAAAGTGTTTAAACTATCTACTAACCTTTTTATTAACTATTAATTAACCTTCTTATCAATTTATTAATTAAATAAAGTAAAACATCCCATTTCACATCTGCAGGCAGTTACAACAAGTGGTATACTGGAATCCAGAGTCCTAAGCAATGAATTGATGTACTGCAACGTTTATGCTTGTAAGATCGGAGCACAACCCGACAAAGAATTGATTCTTCAGTTGGTGAAGAATATAGTAGAGCAAGCAGAGCAGGAGACATATTCAAGGATCGCGTTTTTGGTGCCGGAGTTCGGCAACTACGAAGATTTTCTCTGTTGGTTCCAGGATGCATTTCGAAGTTTCAAGCCCAAGTTTCACCTGGAGGAAGTGGTTGTGGTGGTTAAGGAACATCAACAAGAAGCTTTAGAGGTAAGCAGGATTGAACTTGGGTTTAATACCGTGGTTGTGAGATACAGGGAATATTAAAACACAGTTAATTTTGTAGTTTTTTCTTCAAGACATTGCCTGAACCCTGCGGATTAATAGGTTCTACCAAGTTAAAGGAACGTGTGTAGCTTATACAACACACTAAAATAGCTCCGTTGACTCGACGGTGGGTGCGGGGTGATCTGACGATTGCCCTTGTGTTAACCCCCTTGGTTTTCCCATTTATGAGGATAAACATTAATATTCTACCCTATCCCAAAACACAGGGAATCATCAGATTCTATGACCCGCTAGCTATTTTGTAGCTTTTTTCGTCATGACACTTAGTAGCAGTTGTCTGAACTCCAGACTGTCGTTGTGCCGTTTTTTCCTGTTTTTTTATTAAATTGAGTCAAAGGTTCTGCTTTTCATCATGTGAACGAAAACACGATCTGATCTGACGACCATGTCTTAACCCACGTTTTCTCTTTCACGGGAAATAAACATAATTATCCAATTTTGTAGTTCTGCAAGCAAATCTTCAAGACCGAAACCACCATGATTAATTATCTTGAAGTTCGTGTGCTGCGTGGTGACATTACATCGATGAGATCTGAAGGCTTTGTTAATAGCTGTGGTTCTAATTACCGACTCGACACAAGTCAGTAATATTTATTCTTGGACACCTCGTGTGCCTAGTTAATGGGACCAGTGTATGGTACTGTTGATGGTAGGTTAAATTACATAATTGTTGCTATGAAGCCAGAATTTATCTACAAGAAATGAACAAATCTAAAGTCACATCCAAAGTCGAGTTGCTGGAGCTATTAGAGTGTGTGGATGATTGGTTTATTCATATCCATATGCCCATAGTGAACTGCTGGATCCATTACAGTGTGTGGATGGTTGGTTGATTTATCCTTTTGGATAGTAAGTTAGGATTTATCTAGTTAAACCATTGGTGTTATAAAACACAGTTAGTGGATATAAGCCATAAACTTAGATTAAACTGTATTGCCACCCTTTTTATCTTCACAGACCCCTTAACATGTTCCATACGAGAGGATGGTGGGGAAATACTTGAGACTGAGATTGCAACTGAGGGTTCAGTGATAAGCAATACCTTGCGTGTTACCAGTGGTGGGAATATGTCAGCCGTCAAAACCGTGTTTCATGTCAGCTTGCAACAAGTTGGGGATATAGAGAATAAGATATTTGAAATATTGCAGGAGTGTGTAAGCCGCAAGATACGATCTTTGGCTATTCCTGCCATTGGAACCGGTAGGTTTACTCTTTGGATTATTATATTCATGTTTATTCCCGTGAATGGGAAATCACAGAGGAAATCGTAAGATTTCCTTGAAACCACCGTCGGGTTATTGCGGCTATTGCAGTTCCTTGTGTATGATTGTGACATTCTTTTGGTTTTGTTAGAACCCACTAATCCACCGCAATAATGTATGCTACGTGTCTTGTCCAATGACACAACTGATCAGCCAATTTGATCACACGGACCATTAGGGTAAAATAAGGTTCAATTGCGTGAATGATGGTTAAGGGCAGATGGGTGCCGGTTCAATCTTTACCCCGATCATTTTTGGTTATTTCTTTGGACATCGCAATTAGCACATAGATCCAGTGGATTTAAATGGATTTTTTAAATAAAATCCATCCGGGTACATTGTAATCTAGTCTCATTATATTACCATTGCTGACACCACACAGAAGCTTCCTATCTTAGGTTATTTGCCTTATATTTAGGATGAATAGGATAGGAGAATATAAGTATATTTATCACCGTAAATGGTAAATAAAAAGGGCGTTAAAACACGGGCAATCGTAAGATCACCTTGTGCCCACCGTTGAGTTACCAGAGTTCTTGAAGTGTGTGATTTATACGTTGCTTTAAATTGGTAGAACCCAATATTCTGCTAGGTTCGGGCAATATCCGTTAAGTGCCTTGCCCAAGGACACATCAGGCTAGCTAGTGACTTGTTTCGAAACTGCAATCATTCAGCTGAAGGGCAAATGACCAACCCATGAAGCTGATCGGTCCGACATAGTACTATCAAATTCAAAGATCTATAATTGTTCTTATTTTTTGATTTTCCTAAATGACTTATGGTATACAAACGAATCGTCACGTTCATTTTTTAGGGAATCTTGGGTATAACCCAAAAGTCGTGGCCAAGAGCATTAGAAAAGCCTTGGAAAGATTCACCGAAGCCCAGGAACAACCCTGTTCACTGAAGAAAGTTGATGTTGTGGTTTTCCAACCCAAGATGCTTACAGATTTCCAAAACGAAATTATCAGAGTGTAAATTTCCTAAAACAGTGTTAAAGCATGGCGAAAATATCACTAAAGGGCATCCATAGGGTCACAGTCGATCATAATAGTTCAGGTCGTACGGTCGTGTAACCGAATGGTAACTCATATACTGATGCTATACAAAAAATGGTCCAAGTGACGAATCCATCATGAATTCCAAACTTGGCTTGGTAAAAAAAAGTAAATAGTTAAGAGAATCCCAGAAATTATCGGTATTATATTTTAATCTGAAGATTTGGCAATCAGTTTGTTTTATCATCTTATCTTTTATATAAAACTTACCACATTACCACAGTATTTAACTGCAATTAATATAGTCTGTAAATCCCTAATCCTAATGCAATAATTTGTTTTGGCTATGCAATAATGTGTATTGTTTATACATTTTTGCAATAATTTGTATAGTGTATGCAATAATGTGTATTGTTAATACATATTTGCAATAATTTGTATAGTTTATGCAATAATGTATATGGTTTAGTTTATAACTTTATGCAATAATGTGTATTGTCATACAATAATGTGTATTGTTTATAACTTTTTGCAATAATTTGTATTGTTATGCAATAATTTGTATTGTTCTTAAAATAATTTATATAGTTCATGTAATGATTTGTATATTTTTACTTTATGAAGTTCTTGTTTATGTGAAATTGTAATTTTGTAGTTAATTTTTCTATCCATTGTCGCTTTTGATTTAGTACTTAATTGTTAACAGGGAACTTCTTTTTAATAAAAAATGCACTTCATCTTAAAAAAAACGAAAAATTTAGTAACAAACATAAGTTTATTTTCCACGATAAAAACACGAAACCTGACCTAGTTGGAAAACTGCAAAACGACAGTTAGTAAAACACGTCTATAAACCAATCAATTATTTTTTATATATTATTTCAATAAATAGTCTTTATATAGCAGCCATGTCTACAGTCAAGTATAGTTTAATAACTTCTGCTAGGCGAATATTCCAGAGCAAAAAATACAATGCATGTGACGTCACCATAGGCCTTGTGTTCGTAGGTACCGTAAAACCTATATTTCACCGCCATGGCGCTCTATTTTTCAACTCTTTTTTAAATGTGACGTTCTGTTAGAGGTTGGCGCTCTATTTTTCACGCCCAGCGAACTGCTGCTTATCGTGACTTGATACTGCATTGTTACTACCAGTATGTTGGTTGGTATCTGCTAAATAGCTGCTTTAACTGCTAGATTGTAAAAACTTAATCAATTTTATAATTACCGGCATAGACCTGCTAATACAATTGTGGGAATCCCACACGTATTTATAATTGTATTACTGTACATTTTAACAATTAGGTCGCCATGCCATGTGTTCATAGTTTGTGCATGGAAAATTGCGATTAGTTTCCTGTTTTGGCAGGTCAGTCGATGAATTGTTTCCCCGTAAGTTCTGTTTAACGGCGTCCGACCTCGTGTACAAACATGTGTTTCCTGTTATGCGTGTTATATAAACTGAATGGATTTCATATTATTAGAAAGCATTTGGTGGAGCCTCGCTTGGCTAAGTCGCCCTCTTAAACCTTTACCTATACCCACTTAAGCTATGACCTGTGTCTAGCGCTCTTCCTGGCTGCAATCTGCGTAAATACCTAACAAAATACTTCACCTATGCTACCCCTTGTATTACCCTGCTCGAAACTCGACTAAAAGCAGAGCGCTGCTACACAATTCTGCCGCTAAAAGTGGTGTTCTATTAGAGGTGGCGTTCAAATACAGAGTGGCACTTTTTTTTTAACCCTTCCTTAAAACTGGCATTCTATTAGAGGTGGAATTCAAATAGAGGTTTTACGGTAAGTATCTCGAGACAGTCGTATACCGTTTTTTGCTGGCAAACAGTTTACTGGTACGTTGCAGTTTTCCGACCGGTTAGTCTAGTGGTTTAGTGTGGCGCCTTTCAATCGAAAGGTAGCCGATTCGAAACTGGTCGCTAGCTAATTGGTTGTTATCTTGGGCAACGCATTTAACGGATATTGCCTGAACCCTGCGGAATAATGGGTTCTACTAAATTGAAGTAACGTTTGAATTATACGCAACACAATGCAATAGCTCCGATAACCCGACGCTGAGCGCGAGGTGATCTGACGATTGCCTGTGTGATAACCCCTTTGGTTTTCCCAATCACGGGGATAAACCTGAATATCCTCTCCTATTTTGTTCTTGCAAATCAGCCCATTTGAGACTTATCCAAAGAGATTGTTTTTAGACTTAACAACCCTTAGTTCCTAACATTGCTACAGAAGTTCTGACCAACGGTTAAAATTCACGTAGGCTACGATATGTTATTTCGAAGCTTGTGAACTGAGCAATATAACTCAAAAGTTTTAAATGTAAAGGTTATGTTTTTATGCGTTATTTTGAAAGATCTATTCAAATGATTTCCAAAAATATAAAAACTACGAAAATCCCCCAAGAAACGACTGAATTGTGCATTTTTTTTCGGGGACACCTCTCGGTTACATACTTGTAACCGTCGTGGTCTAAGGGTTAAGTATATTGTGTATTTTCCATCTGTTTAAATAGTTAGCCTACACTACTGTTAGTCAATCGATAAATGACATATTGGAACTATATACTGTCTTAATTCCAATATTTGTTTTAACACACCGTTTCGTTAGTCATAAATTAAACAAGTTCAACCTTGGCCTATTTTGATAGTAAGTAATAACCCACAATCACAAGTAAACAGTTTAGGTTACACAAGGCACAAAGAGGCTATAGAATATTCTCAAAAGGACGAAGTTGAATGTTTTAGTAAAGTTGTTTTTACAAATGACATGAGCAGGTAAATCTCGTAGTTCACGTTTAACACGTAGCTCTCACTCGCAGTTTGGTTAACGATTTCGTTAAATATTTATCGATTGCAAATAGTTTAAGAAATCAGCGGATTTAAAATTAGATCTTGTTATTATTCAGTATTACTTAATTTGTAATTTGTTTTGCAAATGAAAAACTAGTTCAAAAAGTGTTTTTTTACTAAAATAATTACTTTTTAATTCAATCGTTACAGTTTAGCCGTTAACCTCCTTTATGTAGTACCAAAACTAACAGGACTGTAGAAAGAATGTTGGCCAAGCAAAAAGTTTCGAAAATTTTGGTTAGATTTGGATTTTTAAGTATATTAGTTTCGGTGGGTGTTTTTGTTTACTTTACCGAAACATCTGCTTCACTATGGTAAGTTGCTTAAACATGAATATTAAAGCTATTTAAATTTTAAAACCAAATCCAGACTACTGTTGTTTGACCAATAAGGTTAAGGTTGTTGGTAAAACTTATTTCAGGTAGTGTACACATTATAAAACGCAAAGAATTTATATTGTCTTTGATCTTAAGACCTGCAAAATGCAAATTAAATCAGAAGCTACAATGAGTGAAAGAACTGGTTTTCGAATAAAAACATTAAAGTTAATAAAAAATGCAACTTGCAGACGTTTCGGATGTTGACCATTTACCGATTTCGCTACAATTCTTAGATAATGTTAGAAATTCGATGGATTCTACCAAAATGAAGGAACGTCTCAATCATACACAAAACACTGCCATAACTCGGTTAACACGGCGGTGCGTTTTTCCATTCACGGGAATAAACATGAATATTTTATCCTATCGTATAGTCAAATTATAATGTTCTATCCACATAGGCTACATGATAATACAACCGATTCTAACTTATGATATACAATCGTTAACGTAACATGTCTTTAACGATTAACACCTTTCCTTTGCGACTCTGGCAACTTGAACTCACAAAGAGTCTATTTTAAAGCGTCACCGAAAAATAGAGAAGTAAAGTAATACAGTTTAGTTCTAAAAAAAGACATATATGAAAGTACTCCTAAAACATGCATATATGAAAATACTACTGAAACCACTTATATGAATATACTTGTGAAAACACATATATATATAAGTATACTTCTAAATCACACATGCATGAACTACATGTGCAGCTTAAACCAATATAAATCAAATTTCTAAAGGTATAAAAAATGCCATACAAATCTTCAACCGATGTCTGGTAAATCCTCATCAACACAATCCCATTTCAATCGGCAATCACTCTTTTTACCTTTTTGAAAATGAAGCGATAATTCAATCGAGCTAAAACTCATCAAATATGAAATAGATGTACAGTGGCCAATGTTAAATCAATTAAAGTTAGCTACGATGATTTGGGTGTGTGAATTTTAATTGTGATAAAAAGCCCATCCGATAACCACACCATAAATGCGTGAATCTGACAAGAATATATACTGTTTACTAAACATGGATAACTAGTTTGGTTCGTTATGTCAGGTGCTTTTATGTCTGCGCAATCAAAACATATACTTGGTTTAAACATTTCCCTATGGTGCTTGCATAAACGTATACCATACAAAATTTATTTGACAAATAGCGGTAAAACACGTGACACTTTCAAACTTTTAAACTAAATAATTTGAAGGTAGTGGTGTTTAAACTACTATCGCTTTCCATATTTTTTTGGTTTCCTCAATATCCCATACGCGTTTTTGTTGCCTGTTTTGTAAAAAAATAATTATTAACTAAACTTGAACCACTAAATCCTTTACTCCATCTGTGTTTGTTTTACCCAATCACACAGGCCTTTTACTACACCCGCAAAGGCTTTTCATCACGTACTGGTAGCTTATTTATTGCCCAGCCAATTAAGATGGTGAATTAATATGTCGCCTTTTAGCCGAAGGGTCGAAAGTGGTTGCTAGCTAGTCAGTTGTATTCCTAGTCAAGTCACATAGCGAAAAATGCTGAACCCTGTGAAATTAACATTATAAATTATACATAACACACTTAAATATCTGTGTGAGCTCGGAGTTATCTGACGATTGCCCGTGTGTTAACCTCTTTGGTTTTCCAATTCACGGGGATAAACATGCATTTTCTAGTGGGCCTATTTGGTATTTTTTTTTAAATAATGACATTTTTAGGAATTTTACCCCGCGAACCCGAGAAAGCGTAAATGTTAACCAGGAATACCAACTGGAAAACCAAAGTGATTTGGAGCATATACCACAGACCGAAATCACCCTGTCAACCACCACCAAATGTAAAATAGATTTTTTATTGTACCCTATATGTTTATATGAGCAAGAAGGGTCCCTAACAACATTTGATATATTTTATACACTTTTTATATAAACCACACGCTATCCACATTCGATGTATTTTATACAATTTTTTTATATTTGTTTCTGCATGCAGAAACGAATCGCTCCATGACTTTAAAAACCAAACTTGTTTACCATGTTGAGTCAAAAAGTATATACTCATGTTAGATTTGTGCCTGTCTAGACCGTGCTACATACCATTGCGGTGACACTTTACGAAATTTAATGTTGCCCCTCTACACTAACGTAGATTGAAGGGTAGGATATGATGGGATAGGATATTCATATTTATCCCTGTAAATGGTAAAACGAAAGGGGCGTTAACACAGTATACGATCACCTCGCGGCCACCGTTACCCGAGCTATATTTTAGTGTGTTGTATATGAGTCACACGTTACTTTAATATAGTAGAACCCATCATTCCACTGGGTTAAAGCATCGACCGTTAAGTGCCTTGCTCAATTTCACAACCGACCAGCTGGCGACCAGTTTGTATCCGCCTGTTTACTAAGCACTTAATAGGTGAACATTGGGTTACTAAGTAACACGTACTGATAGTTAACTAACAGGTTAAGATAAAATACTAATACTTGTGTCTAAATTAAAACGTGCAGATGCGTTATAATATGTGCATTTGTTTATCTTTAATTTGAACAAGACTCACGCTACGCTATAGTAACGGGACTGTGGACATGAGGTAAACTAGGCACTTTGCTGACATCCTCTGAACGCAATAGACTAATGGTCCAAACTACAACAAAATAGGAAATTCTTAAGTATATACAATCTGACAATAAAAACACTAAAACTTTAGTTTTTAATAGACATTACTTGTAATACCACCTTCTTTTATAGCAATCTTAAATTATTCCAACGACGACGATTTGCTGATGAGACTAATGCAAAATAGTAAAATGTTGGAAGAATTGTTTATGTATCATCTTAAAAAAAACGAAAAAGAACTCAAGGACATGGACTTGTTTAGACAACTAGGAATACAATTACAGCAGTAAGTACGATATTTTAGAATATTCCGTTAACTACATGGTTGTGTCCATATAAAACGCACTTAGCAACATCTACATATTTAACATACTGCAATAAGTCTGTGAACCTACTGGGCAGGGGTAATCTTTTTCCATACTTGATAATATTCCTGTTCTAAGTGTGATAGTACTCCATGCTAATTTTTACGCATGAGAAAAAACATGAAGATCTTATTCTGCTTTAAGTTAGAATAACATGTCCACCAATATCTTACATATAAGCTGTAAAAATACTTGTCCAATTGATTAGTTTGGTGGGTTAGTGTGCTAGCTTTTAGGCAAAATGTTACAAGTTCGAAACCGGTCGCTAGCTTGTTTGTTAATAATACATCATATATGCACGACCATATTAATATGGCATGCTGAGTTTTTTTATTTAGAATGTTGCGATAGATCACGTTTGGACCAGCTATTTTGATCCAGATTTTACTACTCTGTTTAATGAAGTGTTGTATAAGTAGCGTTGGGCAAACAGTATAATCTCGAGGAACCTAAGAGTATCCGCAAGGTAATCCGACGATTGTACTAAAGAATTTCCCTTATTTATTTACGATATTAAGATAGTCTGTGTGAAAACACCAACTGCATTTTCCATTCACAGGGATAAATCATGAATATCCTGTCGTGTCATTTTCTAAAACAAATAAAATAACTGTAATCTATTTCCTAATTCTGACAATAGTTAGTTAATTGTTAGACTTACTTTTTGTGTAGAACCCTGCAAACTGTTCCTCTGCGAAAAAGCTATTCCGCAACGTGAAGTACCATTGTGGACTAGGTTGTATGATGCACCATTACAGTATGTGTTTCTTCATAGCTCTCGGGACCAACCGAGTTATGATCTGGGATCTCAAACAGGTCACGGACTACCCTGGAATTCATGACGCAATAAAGAATCCAAGTCGTTGCTAAAGTTATAATGAAGAATTGGCATTAGCTCCAGAGTGGCGTAGTGAGTTTTTAATAGAAATATTTCGTGCCAGATGTGGCAAGTCATCTAATTCCTAACGCGTGAAATTGTTAAAGCTACATTTTTTTTCAAATATTTAACATTTCTAAATAAAAACAACATTTTTCTTCTGTTTATAGTATTCTTGCTTAATTTACTTTAGGATAAATCTGTATTAGGATATTCATGTTTATCCCCGTGAATGGGAAAACCAAGGGGGTTATCACACGGGCAATCGTCAGATCACCTCGCGCCCATTGTCGGGTTACCGGAGCTATTGTAGTGTGTTGTATGTGATAGACACTTTTCTTCAATTTGGTAGAACCCATTAATCCGCTGGGTCCAGGCAATGTCCGTAAAGTGCCTTGCCCAAGGACACAACCGACTAGCTAGCGACCAGTTTCGAACCTGCAACCTTTCGATTGAAAGGCGACGCACTTAACCGCTAGACCAACCGGTGGGACAAAACTTAGATAGGGGGCAACGAATTGCCGGATAGTTTTTGCTGAGTTTTTTGCTGAAGTAAAAACAAAAGGGGCGTTATCACACAGGCAATAATCATTATCGTTAGTAATGCAGTATGCTGTATAAGATTTTGATTTTTCTTTAAATTTCAGTAGGACTCATTATTCAACTAGGCGATGCCCACTAAATTTCTACAGGCGATGACCACTAAATTTCCTGTTGACTAACTATGGTTTAATATAGATACCATCAGTGACAATATCTTTGTCATAATTTAAGCACTGTAATATCTTATGTAGTCTAACAGTATCTTTATGGTGTTCCTGATAACACTAATTTTGATTGGGATTAATAATGTATATATGTTAAATGAGCTTGGTGGATTACACAACCTTATTTAAAAAAACGACATTCACATGTAAAACACAGGCCCAGAGGAAACCGAACCTACACCGCCAGATGCACCAATCGTCAAAGTTACCGGTTACAAAATGTCAGTTTTTGTACCAAATACAATTCCCAGTCAATTTCTGCAACGTATCAAACTCATTCTCGCGGAACCATGGATGTGGTGGACGGGTCATCTGATGAACTACATTTTTCAATTGAGTCAGTCTATGTCGAAAGAAGTTGAAGATTATAAAACGAAATCAGGCTTCGGTCATCCGATAATTGGGTATGTGGTATATTTAGTAATAAAATTGCATGAGGTATGTTATGATACTTCTGAAAAAAGCCTGGCATCCTACGAATATAAACCAACTATTTACACACTATAATTTCTTTAGCAACTCGTATGTGGTCATGAAGTGTCTTAGGAAACTCAAAATGAATAAAGCCTTGCTTCCCATCCACGAAAATAATAACATTTATACACTATTATCGCTTCAACACAGTGTATACACCCCATTATCATATCCCCATGTTTGTGTATGTGTTATATTCAGTAATAAAATTACAAAACAACAGAATGCAATACAGCTTCGATAACGCGATGGTGGGTGCGAGGTAATTTAAAAATTGTATGTGAAAACGCTCCCTTATGCATTAACTTATTATTGTGATTACCCAAATTACGCTTTTCCATTCACGAGGATAAACATAAATTTTCCACTGAACGTACATAATTCCAGCATTCATGTCAGAAGAACGGATAAAATAAAAGTAGCAAACTACCAAGACTTGGATTCTTATATGGAATACGCAATTACTTGGTATGATCAATACATCATAAGGCACGGAAATGTGCCGAGGAAAATATTTTTAGCATCAGATGATCCAGCGATAATGGAAGAGGCGAAGAGCAAGTTAGTTGTTATTTCATGTTGCCGCTTTATCCTGCATCCTTAACTCAAAGTACCTGCGTTATTCTTTTACGTAATGAAAGGGCGATAACTGAGCTAACTTATCATGTACTAAACATAAAACATTTAACAGCCATGTTATTTTTTCTGGTTATGCCGTGTGTATTTTATTACGTGTTCTAAAAGTAGTTTTACAGATTTTTTTTCCTTCTTCAGTCCGGCCGGTTAGTCTAGTGACTTAGTGCAACTCCTTTCAAACGACAGGTTGCAGATTGTTCGCTAGCTAGTCGGTTGTGTCCACGGGTAAGGCACTGAACGGACATTGCCCGAATCCAGCGATTTAAGAGGTTCAACTAATTAAAGGAACATGTGTATCATATACAACATACTGAAGTAGCTCCGCTAACCGGACGGTAAGCGAAGTGATCTGACAATTGTCCGCGTGTTAACTACCTTGGTTTTCCCATTCACAGGTATAAACATAATTATCCTATCCTATCCTATCTTAACTTAGTATAGATGCCATTCATCTTTAATGATATAAAGGTTATAAAAAAGAAACTAAACTCAATCTAATGACACATATTGCCCACAATATTGAAGTGTTTAGGTTTATCCGGCTTCATGTCCAAAATAAACAATACTTCGCAAGGTACCCAAACTACCAGTTCATATGCGGGGAGTCTGCAAGTGCTGGTTTAAAATCGAGATTCACCAAGAATGGTTTGTTTGGTATCGTGAAGGATATATTTCTCTTGAGGGAATGTGATTACCTCGTGTTAACAATGTCATCAAACGTTAGTAGGCTGTGTTTGGGACATTTAAATTTGTCACATCATATTACTTCGTCCTATCATCTGAACAAATGGATTGATAGGTTAATGTAATGTACCCACCGTCTGATGACCCGTGCAAATACAGTGTGTTGTGTATGATTGACATGTTTCTTCAATTTGGTAGAACCCATTATTCTAATTCCTATCCTTACCCCGAGTTACTGTGGCTGATGCAGAATGTTACATACAGTAAATAAATGTTGCAGTTTTTGTTTCACCTATTATATCCTCTGTGTTTATACAACAGCTGCTTATTGACCTTCTTATGGCAAAACTAAATAAATAGCGACTGGTTTCTGATGATCTCATGTGCCGTATGGATTAACATAGTAGAGTGTGTACATTCAAGGAAAAAGTTGGTCAGAGGCTGAAATTCAAAGGCATTTCTCTCATATAGATAGGAAGATTGATACAAGAAATGCGGGAAACTTCTTCACATGACGCGACGTTTCTCTCTGCGAATCTTGACTATTCATATCACGCCACCCGTGGTAGAGATATTGTCCACGAAGTCCTGTATGACCACATCCCGCTCACACCATGTGAACTTCCGTCAAACATGGACAAAGAGGCTCAAAGACATACCGACGGTACTTGTGAAATGACAATGAAAGTGGGCGATAGAATTATTAATAATCCGTTGCTGAAGAGAGGTTTAATGTTAGGTGGATTAAACAAACGAACTAAAAGAGTTGGTATGTACCCGGCGTTCAAAGTGAAACCCGTGTTGATGCCTGTGTCGTACCCGATTTCCGTGGTTCAAAACGATGATTTTTAGCAAATTTATTATTTTAATAAATAACACTGGTGAATAATGTTTTCGTGGTTGAACATTTGTTTGGTTTAATGGCTAACTTATAGCATCTCGTACACATATTTATTTTAATTTTTTTCATGTCTAAATGAATTTTCGTATGGCCAAAAGGACGAGGCGATTGATTTATATAACGATATGAATATAAAAAACGGCCTTAATGATCAAAAATTATACCCGGTTAGATAACTTAATTGCAATTTTAAGTATAACACTAGAGAGTGTCTACCACGTGTTTAACCACTATTCTTTAAAAAACACATTTTGTGTGCCATATATTCATGCTACAATGTCCCTAACCACAATTTGTATTTGATACACCAAGTATGTATTTTGTTTCTGCAAGCATAAACGCATGGGTCCAATAGTTATGGGTCCCATTTGGAAAAATGGGACACATATTGTTTTTGTCCGTTTTTTTTTTTTCTTTTTTTTTTTTTTTTTTTTTTTTTCGTCAAACGCTTGACAGGCATGGCATGTCGCCCCGACATCTAACAGAAAGAATTACGGTATCGCAATGAGACTTCGCCATATGTTAGACAACACGGTCTAGATGAACAGAAACCAAAATTTTGGGAGATAAAACCAGGGGAATTCCCCTGGGACGTTAAAAATCAAAACGGTATTTTTTTCTAAAAAATTCGCTTTTTGGGGCATAGCGCTTAAACGACAGCACTAATTTGAATCAGATTTGGTGAAATGTAAGTGCATTAGTAACTGATTTAACACTAAGAAGAAATAAAGAAATTACCTAGGGAAATACCCTAAACAATAGGATTTTGTTCTCAAATCATGATTGTGACAAGCACGCCATGTCGCCCCGACATCTACCAGAAGGAAAAATGGAATCGCAATGAAACTTTGCTTTTTGTTAGACAACATGGTCTAGATATACAGAAACCAAAATTTTGGGTGATAAATCCAGGGGAATTCCCCTAGGACGTTACAAAACAAAACGGTATTTTTTTTGTAAAAAATTAGCTTTTTTGGGCATAGCGCTTAAACGACAGCGCTAATTTGAATCAGATTTGGTAAAATGTAAGTGCATTAGTAACTGATTTAACACTTAAAAGAAATAAAAAATTACCTAGGGAAATACCCTAAACAATAAGATTTTGTTCTCAAATCATGATTGTGACAAGCACGCCATGTCGCCTCGAAACTACCACAAGGAAAGATGGAATCGCAATGAAACTTTGGTATTTGTTGGACAACATGGTCTAGATATACAGAAACCAAATTTCGGGTGATAAATCTAGGGGAATTCCCCTGATACGTTAAAAACCAAAACGGTATTTTTTTCTAAAAATTAGCTTTTTTGCGCATATAGCGCTTGAACGGCAGCTCCAATTTGAATCAGATTTGGTGGAATGTAAGTGCATTAGTGCCTGATTTAACACTAAGAAGAAATAAAAAAATTACCTAGGGAAATACCCTAAACAATAAGATTTTGTTCTCAAATCATGATTGTGACAAGCACGCCATGTCGCCTCGAAACTACCACAAGGAAAGATGGAATCGCAATGAAACTTTGGTATTTGTTGGACAACATGGTCTAGATATACAGAAACCAAATTTCGGGTGATAAATCTAGGGGAATTCCCCTGATACGTTAAAAAACAAAACGGACTTTTTTTCTAAAAAATTAGCTTTTTTGGGCATAGCGCTTAAACAACAGCGCTAATTTGAATCAGATTTGGTAAAATGTAAGTGCATTAGTAACTGATTTAACACTTAAAAGAAATAAAAAAATTACCTAGGGAAATACCAAAAACAATAAGATTTTGACTTCGCCATATGTTAGACAACACGGTCTAGATGAACAGAAACCAAAATTTTGGGAGATAAAACCAGGGGAATTCCCCTGGGACGTTAAAAATCAAAACGGTATTTTTTTCTAAAAAATTCGCTTTTTGGGGCATAGCGCTTAAACGACAGCACTAATTTGAATCAGATTTGGTGAAATGTAAGTGCATTAGTAACTGATTTAACACTAAGAAGAAATAAAGAAATTACCTAGGGAAATACCCTAAACAATAGGATTTTGTTCTCAAATCATGATTGTGACAAGCACGCCATGTCGCCCCGACATCTACCAGAAGGAAAAATGGAATCGCAATGAAACTTTGCTTTTTGTTAGACAACATGGTCTAGATATACAGAAACCAAAATTTTGGGTGATAAATCCAGGGGAATTCCCCTAGGACGTTACAAAACAAAACGGTATTTTTTTTGTAAAAAATTAGCTTTTTTGGGCATAGCGCTTAAACGACAGCGCTAATTTGAATCAGATTTGGTAAAATGTAAGTGCATTAGTAACTGATTTAACACTTAAAAGAAATAAAAAAATTACCTAGGGAAATACCCTAAACAATAAGATTTTGTTCTCAAATCATGATTGTGACAAGCACGCCATGTCGCCTCGAAACTACCACAAGGAAAGATGGAATCGCAATGAAACTTTGGTATTTGTTGGACAACATGGTCTAGATATACAGAAACCAAATTTCGGGTGATAAATCTAGGGGAATTCCCCTGATACGTTAAAAACCAAAACGGTATTTTTTTCTAAAAATTAGCTTTTTTGCGCATATAGCGCTTGAACGGCAGCTCCAATTTGAATCAGATTTGGTGGAATGTAAGTGCATTAGTCACTGATTTAACACTTAAAAGAAATAAAAAAGTTATAGATTTGTTGGACCGTTTGCCACAGCTTTATCACTAAGAAGAAAATAAAAAATAACTAGGGAAATACCCTAAAATTTACATTTGTTTCCGAATCATAATTGTGACAGGCATGTCATATGGCCCCGGTATCCATAAAAAGGAGTGATCGAATCGGATTGAAACTTTCAAAAATTGTTAGATAACATGACCTATATATGTAAAAAAAAAGTTTGGTTAAAAATCTTACATGATTCCCCAGGTCAGGGAGTAACTCTTACTACGTTTCCATGTCTACTCTTCAGAAATGCGTCATTGCGTCTGACCGGAAAAGAGACGTCAAAATCAAGGCATTATACTTGACCTGACAGAGAATCGGTCAGGCGGTCCGGATAGGTTGCCTAATCGAGTTCAGGCGCAGCATTATCGCCTGAACGCAATCAACCGAAGCATCTAAGCTTTTAGGCGCAATACACAAAGGACATGGAAACGTAGTATACGTCATATTTGTTTATTAATTTTACATTTTCAGTGTAGCACTTGATAGATTTGGCAAAGTGTTAAAGCTTTAGACACTACTGTACTATACGGAAAAAAATATTATGCATGTTATTCTTTTATGTTAAGGCATGCCATGCCAGCCCGACATCTCCAAAAAAGAGTCAAATCGAATTAAAACTTTAAAAAACATGGGGAATTCCTCGAAGCCGTGAAAAAATAAATTGGGCTGTTTTGGGAATTTAGCTTCTTTTACTGAAGCGTTTCACAAGATGCTTTATTTTAAAATATATAATGGAGAAATGTTATTAAACCTAACACGAATATTCGTTCTTTAACTAGACATAGAAAAGGTGTTTGATTTAGTAATTTTTAATTCAAATTATGTGTTTCTGATTCGTGTTGTACATCTTTAAGCTTCTGTATAATTAAAAATAAATATTTATTTCTTATACCGAGATATTTTTTGAAATATTGGTTCCCATCGGAGTTCGAAAAACCCATTATAACACGAGAATGTACCATTGAAATATGGACATGCCAACAGGATACTTAAAATCAAGTAAAACCCGTTGAAATTACTTCGGGGAAAGTCTTTCGAGTTGACCTCATTCACGCTAAAATATAAGGTCGACTCGACTACGTTAACAAAGAGTTAAATAGTTATGGGTCCCATTTGAAAAAATGGGACACATATTGTTTTTGTCCGGTTTTTTTTTTTCCTTTTTTTTTTTTTTTCTTTTTTTTTTTTTTTTTCGTCAAACGCTTGACAGGCATGGCATGGCGCCCCGACATCTACCAGAAGGAATAATGGAATCGCAATGAAACTTGGTGATTTTTTAGACAACATGGCCTAGATATGCAGAAACCGAAATTTTGGGTAATAAATTTAGGGGAATTCCCCTTGGACGTTAAAAACCAAAACGGCCATTTTTTCTAAAAAATTAGCTTTTTAGGCCATAGCACTTGAACGGCTGCTCCAATTTGAATCAAATTTGGTGGAATGTTAGTGCACTAGTCACTGATTTAACGCTTAAAAGAAATAAAAAAATTACCTAGGGAAATACCCTAAAAATTAAACTTTTGCTGTTAAATGATAATTGTGACAGGCATGCTATGGCGCCCCGACATCTACCAGAAGGAATAATGGAATCGCAATGAAACTTGGTGATTTTTTAGACAACATGGCCTAGATATGCAGAAACCAAAATTTTGGGTAATTAATTTAGGGGAATTCCCCTTGGACGTTAAAAACCAAAACGGTCATATTTTTATAAAAAAATAGCTTTTTAGGTTATAGCGCTTGAATGGCTGCTCCAATTTGAATCAAATTTGGTGGAATGTTAGTGCACTAGTCACTGATTTACCACTTAAAAGAAATAAAAAAATTACCTAGGGAAATACCCTAAAATTTCAACTTTTGCTGTTAAATGATAATTGTGACAGGCATGCTATGTCGCCCCGACATCTACCAGAAGGGTTAATGAAATCGCAATGAAACTCGGTGATTTGTTGGACAACATGGTCTAGATATGCAGAAATCAAAATTTTGGGTGATAAATCTAGGGGAATTCCCCTGGGACGTTAAAACCAAAACGGTATTTTTTTCTAAAAAATAGCCTTTTTTGGGCATAGCGCTTGAACGACCGATACAATTTGAATCAGATTTGGTGGAATGTAAGTGCATTAGTCACTGATTTAACACTTAAAAGAAATAAAAAAATTACACAGGGAAATACACTAAAAATCGGATTTTGTTCTCTAATTATGATTGTGACAAGCATGCCATGTTGCCCAGAAATCTAGCAAAGGGAGTAATGAAATCGCAATGAAAATTTGACATTTGTAACAGAACATAATCTAGATAAGCAGAAACCAAAATTTTGGGTAATGAATCTAGGGAAATTCCCCTGAGACGTTAAAAACCAAAACCATTTTTTTCTAAAAAATTAGATTTTTTGGGCATAGCACTTGAACGGCTGCTGTAATTTTAATAAAATCTCGGAAAAATATTAAAACATTAGACACTTTGTGCCAATTAAAAAAAGAAAGCATTTAATTAGGTTAATTTACATGAAAACAAAGATATGTTCCTAAATTTTGATTGTGGCAGACATGCCATATCGCAATGACATCTCCAACAAGAAGTCGACAAATCAGATTAAAACTTTAAGAATTGTTACTTAACATGACTCACTTATGTAAAAACAGAAAACTTATCTACCAAACCCCAGGGGAATTCCCTGAAATCATGAAAAACTAAATCGGGCCGTTTTGGAAATTTAGCTTTATTTTACTACAGCGCTTGAAAAGAAGCTATAATTTAAAACATTTGTGGTAAAATCTTCGTAAATTTAAAACGTTTATTCTTTATTTAACTAAAAATGTAAATTAAGTTTGGTCTGTTAACTATGGGACCCATGCGTTTATGCTTGCAGAAACAAACTACATACTCAGTGTATAAAATACAAATTGTGGTTAGGGACCCTGTAGCATGAATATAGGGTATACAACATGTGTTTTACAAAATAGTGGATGGTTAACACGTGGTTGACACTCTCTAGTTATCAAACTAAACTTCTTTTCCGATGTTTAGTTTGTAGCGACCTCATGTGTTACATAAGATTTACGATCCCATCAGCTGGCATTTGCGCTGACATTCCGTCATGTTGAAATATCATTATTAGGTTTACGATTATAACCGCACAGCTGTCGTACTTTGCCTATATAAGTTTATTTTACTTTTGCTTGAAAAGAGGAGAGAGAGGGGGTCCTAACGCATTGGGTAACATCTTGTATGTCAAGAATACTGGGAGTTTATCTGGAATCTCTGTCGTTTAAACATCTAACGATTTAACTCGCAATTGGTACCAAGTTAATCGCCTCAATTGCTTAATACAATTGATGTTATAAAACTACTGAGCAGTTGATCGACGAGACCACATAAGTCAAGGAGTCGTTACGCAGAAAAGCTCAATTAATTAGCGACCTGCAACGGCTCCCTACATATTTGGTGACCCTGTTTCTGAACTAATTTTGAGGTGGCATTGATGATTGGAAAGCCGGAAAAAAAAAGAATTTCAACTACATTGCTCTGCTCCTTAAAGTTTCGAGGTACATTTCTGCATCAACTGAAAACGTCGCACTCGCCATCAAGAACAAACGTTGGACATTTCCGTTCTATTGTTCGTGGAGGTGTCAAGTTCACACAACGGATTATATACGCGCGATCAACGGATACTTTGAAGGACTCTAGATTCTACAGACGACGACCGGATCTACTACGACGGGAACGAGATCAACTTCACCGGACAATTCAATTAAGTTTTATATTTATTGACTGTGGTTTTTCTATAGTTATTCTGTTTATATAGATTTGGTACGGTTAAATTATTTTTCTTTATTTAAAAAAACCCACGGAGTCCGTTAAAATGAGAAAATTCTTTAGATTTAGCGGTAGGTCTGCTAAAATGGAGAGAAATCTGCCTGTCCCCGAAAATAATAATCATGGTTATGATGCGGTTTATGACGATGATTATCATTGGTCGGAAGTATTATAACCTACAAGACGTTAGTCTGGTGGGGGATAACATTTCGTTATCATCGCCGACGCCTAACGTCAAACAACCAAACATTTATCGAAAGAAGCCATTTAACGTTGACGCGACTTCTGTTAAAACTCCATTTAATCGTACGATTGATTCCCAACAACAACATCATCGTTCTGGTCCTTTATTGAGCGAAGTTTTAAAAAGTCTAATGGACTATTTGAAGAAATCGTCTGTAAACTTACCTGAATTCACCGAAAGTATGCCCGAGTCATGGTTTGATTCTGCGGAAAGTATTTTTCGACGCTTTAATGTGGTTTCGGAAGATGATAAGTTTGAATTCGTTAAAGAATCACTAAGGCCCCGACATCTCCGACACGCTGAACACTTGTTGACTAAACGAGGTAGCATTTTGCCTTACACGTCCCTCAAAGAAGCGCTGATCAGTAACTATTCTGATTCTAAGACTGATAAAATGCTATCACTAATGAACTTCGGTCTGCTTGGTCATGAGAAACCATCGGAGATGCTGAACGAGATATTAAAACTGACAGGTCCTCACCCGGATGAAAATACGACAATTTGGTTGCGTCAGCTGTTTCTAAAACGTATGTCTATTTACGTTAGTAGCACGCTTAAAGCATTTACGTCGGATTCGCTAGGTGCGATGTCCAGCCGAGCAGATAGTATAATTGACGACAGTCGACATTCTGCGACATTTTCTTCTTCCGGGGTAGCAAATCCTACATTGAACGATTTGCATTCAATTAACTTAGCAGTTGTTGAAAACCTTAGAGTACTTAACAGTAATCTAGTGAACAGACCGTCAAATTCAGCCTCCAAGAAGTTATAGATTCCAAGGAGGACCCTCAAAAAGATCAAAAAAACTCCCAGGCAAGACGTTGGATATAGCGTGTAGCGTCTTGTGCAATACTTTAAAATCGCCATATTTTCGTTTATCTCGGATTGGACACTACGACCAAGTATCTTATTGATACCACCTATGAGAAACGATCGGACAAGATGAATTATCGGACGAGACTTAATTCTGATAAGGCTGATTACTTTGATATTGACTTACACAGAACTATTGCGCCAGCAGATGAACCACGGACAACTTGATTTGGACGAACACTATTTCGCCCAAGACATTTACTGGATAATGACCTTTAAGTGTTAGATCTGACCTCTATACGCTTCTTTATTCTACATTATTTAAGCTTTACTTTCACCATTAGAATCTCGTGCCAGTCTTCATACAGATTTGGAGAAGTCAATCACAGGTTAACTACCCGTTTAAATTCTACAAGAATGGTGGTTAAGCAATCAATCCATGGACGATATATTCCACGAATGTCGACTGCAAGTATATCGCTGTTCTCTATTTAATAAGCTGAAAGACTGTTTCCCAGTTGAAGTGCTATCAGCCAAATTGGGTAATTCCCTAGCTGTAATAACTGTTGGAAATACTGAAATTGTATGTGAGCAAATAAATTCCACATTACGCCACAGTTTCCAATATAAATCCTACTTCTCTATTTGTCCTCTCGTTAGCTTTACCGATAGTAACGGATCATTACGAATCGGCCAAGTCTTGAAAAACGATGTGGTCTATGAAGGTGTGAGATTAGTTGAGCACTACACCCGACAGGACATTTACATTTCGTGTAAACGATAAGTTCTACTTGTATGATAACTATACTTTAGAACATGCTGATGTCCATGTTCGGCATAAAATTTTCTCTCTAACTCCGATTGAAGAACCAGTTCGGACGATTTGGTTTCGCTTGCGAAAAAAAATCCCTTATCGTCGATGGGATTGGAGCATTTCGGCGCAATCCTTGGTTCAATAAATCAATCGCAAGTTACAACGGAGAACATTAATTAACTTCTGAATGAGGATGCAATGAGACAGCAGATGCAGATGCCCATACATTCGTTGGAAAGTCTATTTGATCACTTTGCCAAACACGTACTCTTGATCGATGCTACAAAAATTTCAAACCCCGGTAGTAAACACGATTTTCTCGGCATTGCTTACTGCTGCCCTGAAGTGGAGACTTGTTTTGACCATGTACACGATCATGAAGTAGATATTGGTTGTGCTCCCAAAGTTTACCTATGGCGATTTTTACCCAAAATAATCATGATTAGAATAGACGGAGTATAGCAGGTTAGATTCAACCCTTACCAATGGACTTCCGCTAGACCCAAATTTAAGAACATTTAACGGTCAACCGTGGGGACATTTTTACATCTTTTGTCGCCACAAATACGTGATAACCATTTTATTATTTTTTTTTTTTTTTTTGTACCATTCCTTGAGTTCGACACTTTTTCCGTTCATTTCTTCGTTTTCTGACGTAATATCGTTTACGAAGTATGGCCCTTTTTCGTTCGTTATTCTAAACTAAAATGACCATACCTCTGAGGGGGGAAGTGTATGTAGCGACCTCATGTGTTACATAAGATTTACGATCCCATCAGCTGGCATTTGCGCTGACATTCCGTCATGTTGAAATATCATTATTAGGTTTACGATTATAACCGCACAGCTGTCGTACTTTGCCTATATAAGTTTATTTTACTTTTGCTTGAAAAGAGGAGAGAGAGAGGGTCCTAACGCATTAAGTAACATCTTGTATGTCAAGAATACTGGGAGTTTATCTGGAATCTATGTCGTTTAAACATCTAACGATTTAACTCGCAATTGGTACCAAGTTAATCGCCTCAATTGCTTAATACAATTGATGTTATAAAACTACTGAGCAGTTGATCGACGAACCACATAAGTCAAGGAGTCGTTACGCAGAAAACCTCAATTAATTAGCGCGCCTCCGAGAGTCGAGATAGCGCGTAGGAAATCGCAGATCGCATCAGGTGTTGTAACCGGCTTACCTGAATGCCTACAAGGAACAATCTAGCGAAATTGGCAGCGACCTGCAACGGCTCCCTACAAGTTATTAAAAAAAACGGACAAAAACAACATGTGTCCCAGTTTTCCAAATGGGACCCATAATAACACTTTTGTTAACATAACAAATTTGTTAACATAACACTTATCAAGATTTGCGATATGAAAGCTGATATGCGATATAAAAGCTGATCACCTTTGGCATTACCATCATCTCATCATGATAGTCATCCAGTTAGGAGAACACTTTGGAAAGTTTCTCTTAACTTGGCCCGTTGAGCTACATCCTGGTTGTTGGGTTGTCCTGACAAAGGAATATACGCAATTTCTAAAAGTTCAAAATAGCGATCGGTACAGGTTAGCCATTATAAGATAGGTGTGTCTACAAACGTACATTTAAGGTAAAAAGTACGATTCCATTATAATCCCCAAGCACAAAAATGGTTGATTAAAATATAGTCGTGTGGCCAAATGGTCAACGTAGCTCTGTATATGCCGACTTCTATGCAAAAAACGGCTTCAGAAAATAGTCGATCATGGGCTCAAAAGTGAGCTCGGGTGCTTAAATTTTGATTAGATTAGGTGAAATGTTAATTCGTTGACTAATGTTGTTAAAAAAAATAAATAGTCAGAAAAATACTCTTCATGAGATAAAACAAATTATTTTGGTATTTTGCTTTTGTGACCTTAATTGCTTTTTAACATGTCACTGGAACTGTTGATGCACCTACCCTGTTAGATCAGACATGGGCAACATACGTCGGGCCTGGTCCTGCCCATGAAGAGATTTTTACTGACCCATCACAGACTGTATCTAACCATACCCTGTAATTTAGATTTTGAATACTAAGATATTAAGTAATAATCCGGCTCACCAAGAACTTTATTTTACCACATCTGGCCCGTCGACTAGATAATCCCTGTGTTAAATACATATTGACAAAAACTATTGTTGACCTGACGATTGACCGTGTGTTAAATTCCTTGGTTTTCCCATTTACGGCGATAACAAGAATATCCTATCTTAACATAAGATCGCCACCTAGTTTCAAATTAGCTACTGAATTTCCGTCGTACTGTGGCGCTGTTCCGCCAATCTCTGGTGGAAATGTTTGCCGAAAAGATTCAGCATTCTTGCAATGCAAGAAAATCTAAAGAACACATAGATGGCGTATAACCAATTAAGACCTCTATGCGCGGGCGGATGTCACGAATGGTTTTCTCCATGAGTCATTGTTTTTAAACGAGTGTTTTGCTGAGTAACAATGGTGGTGATTCCCCAATGTTTGCTTGGTTAAAAACAGCATGTGCTAGGCTGCGCGCCAGATTTTTCGTTTAGCTGTAAAGTTTTGTAATACTGAAGCAGTGCTTTGTAAAATAAAGGTGTTAATTAATGCATCTGTTAGCTGTTTTGTTGGGGAAAATTTTCCGATGTACGAAGGGGTATGGGCTCAAGAATTTTAAGTAAAATTTTGAAGGATTTTGAGTTTAGGTTGCAGATCTAAGCTTTAATATTAAATTGTAAAAAAATCTAAGACTTCTTATGTAAGGATTTTGAGAGGCAGCCGTTTTTGTGAGGTCAGTTTTCATTGGAGAGATATGAAGAAAAATTAGTTAAACGCTTCCTTTAACAATTGCATCATTTACTTAGTCCCAAACAAGGTGAGGAATGCTTTCACGATTATGCTATTATGAGCCTGAATAACTAATTTCATGCGTCGCCAAACCATCCGGTATAATAGACGCATTTACACTTTAACCAAGTTTTTGTTTTGTTCGCGCCTTTTTTCAATGTTACCGACGACAAGGCGTTAGTTTTCATTTTTATCGACTCACGCAAATTATGCGCCTCGTTCGCGCGATTTTACTATAGAATACTATATAATGAAAGGTCAACGAGTTTCGTTACCTAATGAGAATTTTTTTTATCATTGTTTTTGGACGTTTTTACTTTTAAGCACAAATAAAATTAACAATGTAACAATTCGTCCGGCCCATTGGTCTAACGGTTAAGTGCGCCGCCTTTCAATCGAAAAGTTGTGCGAAACTGGTCGCTAGCTAGTCGGTTGCGTCCATGGGCAAGGCACTTTACGGACATTGCCTGAACCCAACGGATTAATGGGTTCTACCAAATTGAAGGAACGTGTCTATCATATACAACACACTGCGATAACTCCGGTAACCCGACGATGGGCGCGAGGTGATCTGACGATTGCCCGTGTGTTAACCCCGTTAGTTTTCCCATCCACGGGGAGAAAGATGAATATCCTATCCTATCCTAATGTAATTTTTACTGAAGTAAGTTTAAAACGTTTAGTTTAGTCCGAAAGGTAATTATGTTCAGTGATCATAATCCGGTTGACTGTAAAAAGCTAATATTTAAATTGTTTATTCATATCAAATTGTTAAAAATATAAGGTAAGTAAACAAATCACTTTGTTAAAAAAAGATAAGTAAACACAAAAATCGAATGGACTTGGAAAAGATTTATAATTGTGGTGAGGTCACCTTAAAAATGTTATTTCTGGTTTGGTCAGTTCCGTTGCATTTACCGAAATTCTGTGTTTATGCAAATACATGTGTTACAAATTCCCTAACTTTATTTTAATATACAAATGTAGAAACTTTTTACCAATAAACTTACTGATCAAATATCAAGACAAAATCTGCAGTTCCAGTTTTATTCAATTTCCACTAAACATTTTGCAACATACTAACTGAAAACATTCCTTGAAAGGTTAACTTTTATTTAGATTCTAGAACATAAAACATAAACAATACCACACTTTAAAAGCAATTTGGTAAGTGAATTATGTTGCAAATGACTAGGAGACACTAGGTTTAGTATAAACTAAATGTAAAAGAGTATATAAACTTTATTTTTTATGTCTTACTTTTCAAAGGTGAGAGATGTCTGATTAAAGATAATCTGTATGTTGTAGTCAGTGTGTGGGCAGTGTGTCAGGTTTAGCGTTTGGAGTTCAATTGTGCCCACACTCGGTATTTAGAATCACCCGAGTTTAAGGCATCTTTTTAATTTGTAATTAAATACAAGTTGTATTTAAAATACATGTCACACACCTTTTTTAGTTTAAAATAATATCAAAAACTTTACAGAATAGTTATACAGTATAAAACATTTCCGGCGTATTCTGTTTACACAATAATACATTGCCGAATGAACACTAATTAAACGAACAGTTTACTCCATAGACTCCTTAAACAAAGGACTGCACACTGGGCCGCTCGGGGTTTGGAACTTGGGTACTAGATTTACAAAAAAGACCTTTTGATATGTTGGCCTTTTTATACTGTTACGTCTTTTAGCGGCAATTACTAGACTAAACGTAGCACATTAACTCCAGCACTATCAAGACGTTATTCCAACTCCAACACTTGCATTCCACTTTTACGTTAGGATATTAAATTTGCTGTTTTTGAATATATTGAACAGTAGGCTAAATGAACTTCAATTCTATACATAACGGAGAAATTAATATTAAAAAACACATGGCCCAAGTCAATTTAACTATGAAAAACACTGCAACCAGTAACTTTAAAAACTCCCAAATGTTTCAAAATCCCAACATCTTACACGAGGTACTGTATAAATATTGCGCAACAACGATAACAATAGGCATTTTTACGTCTAATAGCGTTATTTATAATATTACTGCCCAGTGTATAGGAGGCGTTTAACTAATTATTTTCCCTATCTCTCCAATGCAAACTGACCTCACAAAAACGACTTTCACTCAAAATCCTGACATAGGAAGTCTTAGATTTTTCACAATTTAAAATTGAAGCTTGGATCTGCAACCTAAACTCAAAACCCTACAAAATTTTGTTTAAAATTTTAAGCCCATACCCCTTCGTACATCGGCAACTTTTTTCCAACAAAACAGCTAGCAGATGCACATTCAACACCTTTATTTTACAAAGCACTGCTCCACGATTACAAAACTTTACAGCTAAACGAGAACACCGGCGCGTAGCCTAGCACATGCTGCTTTCAGCCAAACAAACATTGGGGAATCACCACAATTGTTACTCAGCAAAACACTCGTTTAAAAACGATGACTCATGGAGGGTACCACTCGTCACATCATGCCGTTCATAAAGGTCTTAAGTGGTTATACGCCATCTATAGGATTGTTAGTCAATCGATAAATGACATATGGGAACTATATACACCGTTTCGTGAGTCATAAAATAAACAAGTTTAACCTTGGCCTATTTTGATAGTAAGTAATAACCCACAGTCACAAGTAAACAGGTTAGGTTACACAAGGCACAAAGGAGGCTATAGGATATTCTCAGGAGAACGAAGTTAAATGTTTTAGTAAAGTTTTTGTACAAATGACATGAGCATGTAAATTTCGTAGTTCACGTTTAACACGTAGCTCTCACTCGCCGTTTGGTTAACGATTTCGTTAAATATTTATCGACTGGAAATAGTTTAAGAAATCAGCGGATTTAAAATAAGATCTTGTTATTATTCAGTATTACTTAATTTGTAATTTGTTTTGCAAATGAAAAACGAGTTCAAAAAGTGTTTTTTACTAAAATAAATACTTTTTAATTCAATCGTTACAGTTTAGCCGTTAACCTCCTTTATGTAGCACCAACACTAACAGGACTTTAGAAAGAATGTTGGTCAAGCAAAAAGTTTCGAAACTTTTGGTTAGATTTGGATTTTTAAGTATATTAGTTTCGGTGGGTGTTTTTGCTTACTTTACCGGAACATCTGCTTCATTCTGGTGAGTTTCTCAAACATAGATATTGAAGGTATTTAAATTTTAAAACAAAATCTATTCTCAAACATGGTTATTAAAGGTATTTAAATTTTAAAACAAAATTGTCATTTAACCAATAATGTTAATCATATTTAGTTATGTTGGAAAACTTTATTTCGGGTAATGTAGGCCTACACATTATAAAACACAACGAATTTATATTGTATTTGATCTTAGGTGCTGTAAAATGCAAATTAAATTGAAAGTTACAATGGGTGAAAGAACTGGTTTTCGAATAAAAACATTGAAGTTATTAAAAATGCAACTTACAGACGTTTCGAATGCTGACCATTTACCGATCTTGCTACAATATTTTGATAATGTAAGAAATCCGATGGATTTTACCAAATTAAATCAATCATACACAAAACACTGCCATACCTCGGTTAACACGGCGGTGCGATAACCACATCATAAATGCGTGAATCTGACAAGAATATATACTGTTTACTAAACATGGGTAACTAGTTTGGTTTGTTATGTCAGGTGCTTTTAGTTTCTGTCTGCGCAATGAAAACAAATACTTGGTATAAACGTTATACTAATGGTGCTTGCATACACGTATACCATGCAAAATTTATTTTACCAATAGCTGCGGTGAAACACATCACACTTTCTAACTTTTAAATTGATGATAGTGGTGTTTAAACTATTGTCGTTTGTCGTATTTTTTGTGTTTCTTCAATATCCCATACGCGTTTTTGTTGCCTGTTTTGTAAAAAAATAATTATTAACTAAACCTGAACCACTAAAACCTTAACTCCATCTGTGTTTGTTTTACACAGGGTGTTTGTTTTACACAATTACACAGGCCTTTTACTACACCCGCAAAGGCTTTTCATCACGTACTGGTATGCTTATTTATTGCCCAGCCAATTAAGATGGTGAATTAATATAATACACTTAAATATCTCGCCTTGGTTTTTCAAATCGCGGGGATAAACATGCAAATTTCTAGTATTTGGTAAAACTATTTTTTTAAATAATGATATTTTCAGGAATTTTAACCCGCGAACCAGAGAAAGCGTGAACATTAACCAGGATTACCAACCGGAAAACAGAAGAGATTTGGAACATATACCAGAGAGCGAAATCACCCTGTCAACCACCACCATATGTAAACCAGGTTTTGGATTTTAACCTATATGTATATAAGAGCCACATTAGATATATTTTATACACTTTTTATATATTTGTTTTTGCAAGCAGAAACCAATGGCTCCCTGACTTTACAAACCAAACTTGTTTCCCATGTTTAGTCAAAAAGTATATACTCATGTTAGATTTGTGCCTGTCGAGACCGTGCTACATAACTTTGCGGTGACGCTTTACGAAATCTAATGTTGCCCCTCTACACTAACGTAGATTGAAGGATAGGATAGGATGGGATAGGATATTTATATTCATCCCTGTAAATGGTAAAACGAAAGGGGCGTTAACACAACATGAGATCACCTCGCGGCCACCGTCGGGTTACCGGAGCTATATTTTAGTGTGTTGTGTATGAGTCACACGTTTCTTCAATGTAGTAGAACCCAACATTCCACTGGGTTAAACATCGACGCTTAAGTGCCTTGCTCAATTTCACAACCGACTAGCTGGCGACCAGTTTGTATCAGCCTGTTTACCAAGCACTTAATAGGTGAACATTGGGTTATTGAGTAACACGTACTGATAATTAAACTAACAGGTTAAGATAAAATACTAATATTTGTGTCTAAATAAAACTAGCAGGTGCTATATACAATGGGCAATGGGTGATCTTTAATTTGAACTCAGACACAATCAGACACGCTACGCTATAGTAACGAGACTGTGAACATGAAGTGTTCTAGGCACTTAGCGGACATCGTTTGACGCAATGGATTAATGACAAAACTAAACCAAAATAGGAAATTCTTAATTTTATAAAGTCTGACAAAAAACACTAAAACTTTAGTCCTTAATAAACATTACTTCTAATAACACCTACTTTTTTAGCAATTCCAAGTTATAAAATTGACGACGATTTGCTGATGAGACTGATGCAAAATAGTAAGATGTTGGAAGAATTGTTTATGTATCACCTTAAAAATTCCGAAAAGGTACATAAAGAAAGAGACTTGTTTAAAGAACTAGGAATCCAATTACAGCAGTAAGTAAGATATTTACGAATAATCTGATAACTTCATGGCTGTGTCCATATAAAATTTACTTGACAACATCTACGTATTTAACACACTGCAATAATTCCGGTAAACTTAGTGAGCAGGGGCAATTTGTTGCATGTGTGATAACATTCCATTTCCATGTGTGATAGTAAGATAGGATAAGATATTCATGTTTATCTCCGTAGATGGGATAACCAAGTGGGTTAACACACGGCCAATCGTCAAATCACCTCGCGCTCATCGTCGGGTTACCGAGGCTATTGCAGAGTGTTGTAGATGATAGACACGTTCCTTTAATTTGGTAGAACCCATTAATCCGCTGGGTGCAGGCAATGTCCGTAAATTGCCTTTTCCAAGGCCACAACCAACTAGCTAGCGACCAGTTTCGCTCCTGCAACCTTTCGATCGAAAGGCGACTCATTTAACCGCTAGACCGGCCGGACGAGTACTCCTTGTTATTTTCCACGCATGTGAAAAACATGAAGATTTTATTCTGCCTTAAGTTTGGATAACATGTCCATCTGTATCTTACATGTATGCTAAAAAATATACTTGTCCAATTGATTAGTTTGGTGGGTTAGTGTGCTAGCTTTTAAGCGTAAAGTTCGAAAACGGTCGCTAGCTTGTTTGTGTTGTTTGCCTGGTCTAGACACGGATATTGCCTCAAACAGTGTAGTGATAGGTGTGATAAAGCCCTGTGGGATTTTCCATCCACGTGGATAAACATAAATATCCTTTCCTAAAAGAAACAATTTTTCTTAAAAAATATTTGAAATCAATAATAATATACGTTTTACCAGGGTGATCTACTCGGACATTGAAAAGCTGTATTCGCGTGCATTTCTTGACAAGCAACAAGAACTTGAAAAACTAAATGACCTTGCATTCTCCTATATATCGGATAGCCAAGTATTTAGCAACTTTTTATTTATTTCTATACTCATAAAATCATATAATACATCATGTATGCACGACCATATTAATTTGTGATGCTTAATTTGTGAATATTGCGATAGATCACGTTTGGAGCAGCAATTTTGATCCATACTTTACTACCCTGTTTAATGAAGTGTTGTATAACTAGCGGTGGTAAAATAGTGTAATCTTAAGGAACCTGATACTACCAGCAAGGTAATCCGACGATTATATGTAAGAATTTCCCTTTAGTAGAACACTTCAAACTGGACATAGTAATCTAAACATGCTTTATGAAGCTAAACATGCTTTATCAACAAGTTTGGAATTAACTATTCTAAAAGGTGTGCATTTTTGGTAGAACCCTGCAAACTGTTCTTCTGCAAAAAAGCTATTTTGCAACGTGAAACACCACTGTGGACTTGGTTGTATGATGCACCATTACAGTCTGTGTCTCTTCATAGCTCTCGGGACCAACCGAGTTATGATCTGGGATCTCAACCAGGTCAAGGAATACCCTGGAATTCAAGACGCAATAAAGAGGCCAAGTCGTTGCCAAAGTTATGATGAAGAATTGGCATCAGCTCCAGAGTGGCGTAGTGAGTTTATAAATATATATATTTCGTGCCTAATTTGAAATATCAGCTGATTCGGTCAATCGTCATATCACTTCCGCACCCTTGGGATACCAAAGCTGTTGCAGTGTGTTGTATATGATTGAAACGTTCCTTCAATATTATTAGGATTTATAATTTCAGTGGGTTTGGAAGATGTCCGCTACGTTATTTAATGACAAAACCCAGGTTTAATATAGATCGTAAAAACAGTGATGATATCTTTATCATATTCTAAGCAATGGAATACATTCAGTAATCCTACATTACGAATCATGATGTTTTTGACAAAACAAGCTTTGATTGGTATGTATACATATGTGAATATGGTATACCTCGTCAATAACATAACCTCATATATTAATTTCAAAATGCCTGGGCAACTAACACTTGTAAAACACAGGCCCACAGGAAACCGAACCTACACCGTCGGACGCACCAATAGTCAAAGTTACTGGCTACAAAAAGTCGATTTTTGTGCCAAACACAGTTCCCAGTCAATTTCTGCAACGTATCAAGCTCATTCTCAAGGAACCATGGATGTGGTGGACGGGTCATGTGAAGAACTACATGTTTCGGTTAAAGGAGTCTATGTCGAAAGAAGTTGAATATTATAAAACGAAATCAGGCTTCGGTCATCCGATAGTTGGGTATGTGATATATTTAGTAATAAAAAAACAACAGCTTCGTAATGTAGTGTTGTAATTGTAAAAGCCTCTATTAGCTTAATGGGTTAGTGAGTTTCACCAGAATGATTACAGGTCACTACGTGATCGCTAGCTGGTCTGTTGTGTCCTTGGACAAGACAGTTAACGGAAACTGCCTAAACCCAGTGAAATAATGGGTGCTACCAAATTAAAGGAAAGCCTCAGGCATACACAACACACTGCATAGCTCCAGTAACCCGACGGTGGGTGCGAAGTAATCAGATGATTTCCTGTGTCATAATATTTAAATGGAAAACATAGGTATAGTGGTAAACCAATAAACCACATACTCCATTTCAGTATTCACGTCAGAAGAACGGATAAAATCAAAGAAGCAAACTACCAAGACTTGGATTCTTATATGGAATACGCAATTAATTGGTATGACCAATACACCATAAAGCATGGAAATGTGCGGAGAAAAATATTTCTAGCATCAGATGATCCAGCGATAATGGAAGAGGCGAAGAGCAAGTTAGTTGTTATTTTTATGTTGTCGTTTTATCCTGCCTTCTTAACTAAAATATACCATGTTCTATTATTCCTTATTGTAATGAAAAAGCGAAAACTTTAAGTGGTGACTTATAACATCTTTAATTGGTTCTCCTAAAAGGCAAACGAAGTTTAAACTCTGGTAATGCATTTCTTAACTAATCGTTCATATCACCAATTTGACATTTGGGCTAATGGAGTTTTTCTGCAGCCCTTTATTTAATTTCTATTTATACTTTCACGATAAACCATCATTAATCTGACAAATGTTTTAAACGATTTAAGTTATATGGTCGTGTTTATATTGAAACAGGTTGTTGTTACCACACTGCATTTTTATTTGTGATTAAGACGTTCTTTCAATAGGTTACAACCCATCAATCCATTGGGTTAAGACAATTTTTACCAAGTTGCTTATGCAAGAAAACTACCGACTAGCTAGCGACCATTTTCGAAGCTGCAACTATTCGGCTGTAATTCTTCGGCGAAGGGAAAAGCACTTACCCACCAAACTAATTATTCGATAAAAGATTAAATTTCAATAAACAATACTTCGCAACAGGTACCCAAACTACCAGTTCCTATGCGGGGATTCTGCAAGTGCTGGTTTAAAATCGAGATTCACCAAAAATGGTTTGTTCGGTATCGTGAAGGATATATTTCTCTTGAAGGAATGTGATTACCTCGTCTTAACAATGTCATCAAACGTTAGTAAGCTTGTATAGGCGTATAAATAGACATGTAAAGTGGTCACATCCTATTAACTCGTCTTTTCATTTGATATTCGTGTGGCAAAAGGGCTAACGCGACCGATATTCTATAAACAATATTCGACGCTTCCACCATAGGTTCGAAACTTAGCCGGTTAAAAAATTATAGCAAGTGTGTGCTCGAAGGACAGGTAGTTAAACGCCATTTTCACACACATTCCTATCATACAGATTGGACGGTTGGTACAAGAAATGCGTCAAACTTCATCCCAGGATGCGACGTTTTTATTTGCCAATCTTGACTATTCATATCACGCCTCCCACGGTAGAGATATTGTCCACGAAGTCCTGCATGACCACACCCCGCTCACACCATGTGAACTTCCTTCAAACATGGACCGAGAGGCTCGAAGACGAAACAATGGTACTTGTGAAATGACAATAAAAGTAGGTGATCGAATTGCTAATAGTCCGTTGCTGAAGAGGGGAGTTATGCTAGGTGGAATAAACAAACGAACTAAAAAAGTTGGTATGTATCCAGCGTTTAAAGTTAAACCTGTATTGGTGCCTGTGTCGTATCTGTAGTAAATTCGCGTTTTGTGTAGTATCTTTTTCTGCATTATATTAAGTTTTGCTAAAGTTGTTGGATTAAGCCCTTAATACATGCACAGCTATGCCTGTTATCTGTCAAATTTTCCTCTGGCCTGTCAACTGGCTTTAATATCCACGCCGATGTTTTCTATAATGCTTCCCACAATACGTCATACGTGGCGAGCTGACGTGTTTCGTTTTGTGTGTAAATTCGTTTGATGTATCCATTATCATGAACGCATTCTGGAATGCGCAACAAGTAGTTCTGTTTGCTTTGTCAACTTAGAAGCTACAATTGATAATGCATCGGAGAAGGAGTCCAGATTGTTTTCGTAGTCTTAATAGCTGTTGAACTTCAGGCCAGATTTAGTGCAAGACATAGGCACATCATCCAATTAGAAAATTTCCTTAATCTCCACATATCCGATTTCAGTATTTGAAAACGAGGTATTTTAGCAAATTTATAATTATGGATAGCCTACGAATCCGAAGATTTTTAAAAGCGCGGAGGAAAGCATGCCTTGTATTTTACAAATAGCTTGTTTTTTAGCTGCTTAATATTTATTTCTGGAATCATATTTGCTTTAGATCCGGTTTTAAGCGTTCTTTCAAGATTATACTTGTTTTGTTGTTTTTGTCTGTTTTTTGTTAAAAACCAAAACGGTATTTTTTCTAAAAAAAAATAGCCTCTTTGGGCATAGCGCTTGGAAAGGCTTCTTTAATTTTAATCATGTTTGTTAAAATGTTCGTGCCATATTCGCCGCTGAAACCAAAAAATGCCATACTCCTACACGGATTCGTCAAATGGGATTAAACTTATTGTAATAAACAGGTCTGGCTTGCTTTGCTCTTAAGTTTTCTCTGTGTGTATCAGTGGCTAAAAATGCTCGTATCTCTCTCACCCACTTTTATTAGGTGACTGAAACTTCTAGTTTATATCGGGTAACAAATTGATGAAATGATAAAAAGAGTTAAACAGGATGAAACGAGATAAAAACGAGATGAAAACGAGTTGTAAACGAGTCGTAAACGAGTTGGTAACAGGTTGTAAACGAGTTGTAAGCGAGATTTTCTAAATTTAAGGCTTTACACAGGAAACACTTAAACTGATCAATAAATCTGGTCTCAAAGCTGTTCAAAAGGGTTAATGAAAAATGTTCTTACTAATCAGATATTAGGAAAAATTAAAGCAGCAAATTACTGGAGAGAAACAGAAAATACTAAATTTC
>CH003232.1:1281016-1320061 GCA_000149265.1 Ciona savignyi | reverse complement strand
ACTAAATTTCATAGAGACAAATTAACTGAGTTTGGTTGTAAAAATTATCTAGATTCTAGAACGTAAAACAATAACAATACGACACTTTAAAAGCAATTTGGTAAGTGAATTCTGTTGCACATGACTAATAAACACGGGTTTAGTATAAACTAAATGTGAAGAGTATATAAACCTTTTATTTCTGTCTTACCTTTAATAGGTGAGAGATGTCTGACTAAAGATAAGATGATGTGAAACAATAGGATTTAACGGTTCCTCTAAATACCCAGTGTGGGTAGTGTGTGGTAAGTGTGTGAGCAGTGTTTCAGGGTTAGGGTAAGCGTTTGGAGTTCCAGTATGCCCACACTGGGTATTTAGAGTCACCCGGATTTAAAGCATCTTTTTAATTTGTAATTAAATACAAGTTAAAAATAAACGTCACGTACAGTTGTTAGTTTAAGATAATATTAAAAACTTTACAGAATAGTTTTACAGTAGGTAACGCTTCCGGTGTGTTCTGTTTACACATTATTAAATTGCCGAATGAACACTAATTAAACGAACAGTTTACTCTCTACCTGCAAAATAGGCCTACAATGATTACTTTTTACATAAAATATCGCGTACTTAGACGCCCATTTACTAATTTTATGCATATTTAATAAAAATAAAACAAAATCTAATATCTATACGGCTCGTTGTACTTTTTTTCTTATCCTGCGTGGTCTGATCGCACCTGACCCTCGTGTTTGCGCTCACCTAGTATAAATAAAAAGCGTAACAGCTTTACAACGCCACATGTCAATCCATAAATAACCTGATTGGTCACTGTGTAGTTAATATTAATATTTGTTTAAACAAACCGTCTGGCGAGCCATAAATAAAACGAGTTTAACCTATCCGTAGTAAAACGAATTTGTAAGAACCATCATTTACAATTTAACAGGTTATGTTGCGACAGGCACAAAGATGGCTATTCCCAAAAGAATGAATATTTTTAAAACGGAAAAATATTCAAAGAAAGTAAAATGTTTCAGTAGAGTATTTTTCACAATTGGGTTGGCATGTTTAACACGTGGCTGGCTCTTGTAGTTTAGTAAATGATTAAAAGAAATTCGATTTAAAATCGAGTGGTCTGTCATTATGGTATCGCTGAATAATTTGTAATTCATTGCAAAAAAAAAACAATTTAGAGGTTATTTACTAAATAATGATTTAGTCCATACGGTTTAGCTGTTAACCGTCTTTTTTATAGTGCCAAAAATAATAGCACTGTAGAAAGGATGTCGGTCAAGGGAATATGTTCGAAAACCTTGGTTAGATTTGTACTTTTAAGTATTTTAGCCGCAATTATTATTGTCGCGTACTATGCTGGAACATCTGCACCAATATGGTAAGTTGCTTAAGCATGGATATTAATTTTTTTAAATTTTAAAAACGAAATCAAGACTACTGTTGTTTGGCCAATACGATTAAGCATAATTTATTGGTTTTGGTAGTTCATTTCAGGTAATGTACACATTATAAAACGCAACGATATTCTCTTACGTTTGAACTCAGTACTTGGTAACTCCCTTTTATAAACACATTAAAGTTAATAAAAAGAGTGTAATTTGCAAATGTTTTGACTGCTTTTCGTTTTGCAATCTCAGCACAATTTTTTGATAAAGACATCGGCTCGAGTAACCCGACGGTGGGCGCGACGTAATCTGACGATTGGCTGTGTGTTAATCTTGGTTTCCCAATCACGGGGATAAACATGAATATCCTATTACAGTGGTTAGTTTAGGGGCTAGGCAATCCCTGGCACGCGAGAGGTTTGTTCATGGCACGCTGTGTGATTTGACTCGCATGCAAACAAATATACAATAAGTATGTACAAACTTAAACTGTTCATGCTGCACAAATCAACCGTCTGAAAATTCGTAAAGTAAATATTGAAATTGTGCATAACAATGATTGCCACGCGAAATTGCTTTTATTTTGATTTAAATTATAAAATGGGACACTACATTTAAATGGCTGCCGAATCCCGTGCTATCATATACATTTTATTATGTAAAATCGAGCTAATTGATAATACACCGATTCTAACGTATGATATACAATCGTCAACGTAATATCAATGCTAGTTAACATAGTACATTGACCCCATTGTTATGTTGTACTGACCGCACCAAACAATACATAAGCAAAATAACCCAGTTTTATCCTGAGAACACTTATATAAAAATACTCCTAAAAACACTATTATGAGCTAAATGTGCAGCTTTAACCAATTTGTAGCGAATTTCTAGAGCAACAAAAGGATAAACATCCCATCATTTTTAACCGATTTATGGTAAATCCTTAGAACCCCTATCAAATCGGTAATCTGTCTACTTAACACTATAGCCTATACCCACGAAGAAATAGTTCAATCGAATTACAATCCATGGGGTAACAGATATAAAATAGATTTGCATTTACAATGTTAAATATAATAAATTTACCGACGATGTACGACTGTGTGTGAATTTGAAATGTGGTACAAAGCACAATAGATTACCACACAGTGACACCAAAATTCCAAGTAATCCTAAAAAATAATAATTTCTAATCGGCATATATACACGAATTTGACAAAATATAATTCTTTTTCCGAACATTAAAAAAAGGTATGGTAAAGATTGGTCGAACTCTTAAAATATGTTTTAAAATAGTCCATAATTGCGTAAATCTTACAAAGATATATACGGTTTACTAAACATGGTTAACTAGTTTGGTTTGTTATTTTAGGGGCTTTTAGTTTCTGCCTGAGCAAACAAAACATAAACTTAGTTTAAACATTACACCAATTGTGCTTGCATAAACGTATATGGTTTAAACATTACACCATTGGTGGTTGCATATACTTATATGGTTTAAACATTACACAAATTGTGCTTTCATAAACGTATATTGTTTAAACATTATATTAATTATGCTTAACCGTAACACTATTTAAGTCTATACCAATTATTTTAATGGTAAACATATTTAAACTAATGTCGTTTGCCGCATTTTTTGTGTTTCTTGTTTTCTATTAAAGTTTTTTGTTGGGCGTTTTATTGTAAAAAATAATTATTAACTAAACCTAAGCTACTATTATTTTTAATAAATTTGCTAAATACATTAATACCCCAAAATTAATACTTATAGGAATTCCCTTCCACAAGCAATAGAGTTCGTGAACCCTTACCAGAAAAGCACGAAATTTGGTCAGGAAAGCCAGAAGGAAAACACAAGTACAACATATTATACTGTGCATTAACGTGCTTGTATCATTTTCATCAATACTAACGTGTGTTTGTAGGCTTGGATGTGATATTTATGTTTATGCATATTAATGGGACTACACAAAGGGCGTTACTTTAATATAATTACTGGTAACTACACATCCTTTTTTAGTAATCTCAAATTATTCCATCGATAACGATTTGCTGATGAGACTGATGCAAAATAATAAAATGTTGGAAGAATTCTTTCTTTATCACCTTAAACATCCCGAAAATGAACTCAAGGAAAAAGACTTTTTTAAACGACTAGGAATACAACTACAGCAGTAAGTGCGAGTTCTTGGAAATTTCTACTTAGTTGTAACCATATGCAAGGCACTTGGCAGCGTTAATATTTATCATGCTGCAATAAGTCCGATAAACCGACCGTTTGCTTGACGTATTTTTTGCATGTGTGATAACATTCCCATTTTACGTGTGATAGGACGACCTGTGCTTTTCCACGCACGAGGAAAAACATAAATATCCTAGTTCTTGTCCACCTGTTCCTTAACCTGTATAATTATTTGTTCCGCCGATTATCTTGGTGGGTTAGTGCGTCACCTTTCAGCCCAAGGCGTAAAAGTACGAAACTGGTAGCTAGCTTGTCGTGTGTATCCTTGAACAAGCCACTTAGCAGACATTACCTAAACCCATTGGACTGGTGGGTGCGTTAACGCCCCTTTTGTTTAGCCATTACGGGGATAAACATTAATATTCATCACTTATCAATGTGTTTAAAATAATTAATAAAATACGTGTTACCAGGGTGATCTACTCCGACATTGAAAAGCTCTATTCGACTGCATTTCTTGAAAAGCAACAAGAATTTGAAAAACTTAATGATCTTGCATTCTCCTTTATATCGAACAGCCAAGTATTTATTAGAATTTGGTATTTATTTTTTATGTGGAGGATATAGGATAGGATATTTAGGTTTCATCTTCGATAATAAAAAAAATGCAAGAGGCCTTCTCACACGTGTAACCATTAGACTAGTAGCACCGATCATTCCACTGTGTTCAGGCAACGTTCGCTAAGTGCCTTGCCCAAGGACACAATATAGGCTTTATACATGCCGCGTGTACAAATTCGCATTAAGTCGTCTAAAATGTGTACTTGTTGAACAAAATTAAACCATTTCTGTGTGTGTATATAAGATTTTTTTGATAGAACCCTTCAAACTGTTCTTCTGCGAAAAAGCTCTTCTGCAACGTGAAGTACCATTGTGGACTCGGTTGTATGATGCACCATTACAGCCTGTGTCTCTTCATAGCTCTCGGGACCAACCGAGTTATGATCTGGGATCTCAACCAGGTGACAGAATTCCCTGGAATGCAGGACGTAATAAAGAGTCCAAGTCATTGCCAGAGTTATAATGAAGAATTGGCATCAGCTCCAGAGTGGCGTAGTAAGTTTAAAAATATAAATATTTCTTGCCTAATTTAGGAAGCAGATTCTTAACCCGTTAAACTGTTTATTTTTTCATATGTTTTTGACGTATATTTCTAATAATTTTTTGGGGGGATTTTAGTATTCTTTTTTATTTATTTCTGTATTCTTTTTTATTGCGTATAGGGACTAGCAATATTGGCGAAAGGTTTTTGATGACCTATTTAATGTTTTAGTTCCTGGCATAGAATACCTACAAAGATCTTACGGCAAATTACTGTTTTATACGTCTTTGCTTTCTGTTTTTTTTTACATTCAAACAAAGTGTTGAGTTGTGAAATTTTGTACTATAGAAATATTATTTAAATGTTTTTACTTGTGGGACTATGCTACCTTTGAAATGCAAAGTACCAGCAAATTGTTTGCCAGCAAAAAAACAACCCAGTGTTTATATTAGGCCTATTTTTTAACATAAGAGTATAGCACAAACACGTTTAAAATCCTTATCATCAATAAACCTACAGTACCTACCCCTATGAGGTTCTTAGGATAAATATTTGGTTTGGATTAATAAATATGTATATATGGTATACCGTTCGTCAAACGAATTTTAATTGTATGACATACACAGGCCCCCAGGAAACTGATCCTACACCGTCGGACGCACCAATCGTCAAAGTTACTGGCTACAAAAAATCGGGTTTTGCTCCAAACACAGTTCCCAGTCAATTTCTACCACGTATTAAGCTCGTTCTAGCAGACCCATCGATGTGGTGGACAGGTCATGTGACGAATTACATGTTTCGGTTAAAGGAGTCTATGTCGAAAGAAGTTGAAGATTATAAAACGAAAACAGGCTTCGGTCATCCGATAGTCGGGTATGTAAAATATTTAGCAATAAAAACACAGCATGTTTCATGGTCGCATAGTCGAATGGATAAAGTAGCCGATACATATACCGACTTACACACACAAAAACGGTCTTAGCAACGAACCCATTAAGGGTTTGAAGCCCGGAAAAAAAACACAGCATGATGTAGTATTGCAAATTGACCGTGTGGTCGATTGGTTAACGCGATCAATACATTTACCTTAATATACATGCAAAAGATCTTGGATATGACTCCATTAGATTTTTGAAGTATGGCACAGTTAATAAAATGTAACAGTAAAAGCCCCTATTGCCATTACTTTTAAACGTTGTTAAAATAATAACCCATATGAACGTGTATCAAACGTGGTCTCATTGATTCTAATACTTGATGAGTTATAAATTATATACGATGTACCGAATAGCCGATGTTTAAACACAAAGAAGTATAATTTACTCTTACATTTCTTAGTTTATTTTAAAACATCGTTAGGATTATAACACACCACTACAAAATCACACATTTAAACAAAACACTGGCGCAAAACTAGTATAAGGAATATTATTGGGTTATTAAAACTTCTCCATCATACAAGACAGTGGTTTTCTATTCACGAAGATAAAATCTTGAATATATCCCACTTAACAATGTACATACCCCATTCCAGAATTCACGTCAGAAGAACGGATAAAATCCGAGAAGCCGATTACCAAGACTTGGATTCTTATATGGAATACGCAATCAATTGGTATGATCAATACATCATAAACCACGGAAGTGTGTCGAGGAAAATATTTCTAGCATCAGATGATCCAGCGATAATGGAAGAGGCGAAGAGCAAGTTAGTTGTTGTTTCATGTTGCCGTTTTATCCTGTCTTTTTAACTAAAACAAAACTGAGCTTTTATGTTGTGCAAGGCAATTTACACATAGTGTTTACAATTTCAAGCCACTATACGCACAAAACCTTTATCATGTTTACGTATGTCAGAATGGCAGAGGATATTTATGTTAGCAAACATCAGATTACCTCGCGTCGGGTTATTGAAACTATTGCAATGTGTTATATATTAATAAGACATTTTTTGTGGATTTAGTAGAACCTATTAAGTCTCTGGGTTAGATCAATATATCTCCTAAGTGCCTTGTCAAAAGCAACACCCGACTAACCAGCGACCAGTTACGAATTTGCAGACCTTTGGCAAGCTAATCAATGGGTAAAAGACAAAATGTACGAAATAAACAATACTTTGCAACAGGTACCCAAACTACCAATTTCTATTCGGCGAGTCTGCAAGTGCTGGTGTAAATTCAAGATACACGAAGAATGGTTTGTTTGGTATCGTGAAGGATATATTTCTTTTGAGGGAATGTGATTACGTTGTCTTAACAATGTCATCAAACGTTAGTTGGCCTGTTTATATATCTATTGAGAGATGTAAAATGGTCTCATCATATTTAATACCTGACCAAATGAACTGATCGGTAATGTGTCGCATTAACGCGCCCACCGTCAAGTCGGTGTTTTTAGTGTGTTGTATATGATTGAGAGGTTTCTCCAAATTGATAGAATCCATCATTCCACTTGCTTTAGGCAATGCTAAGTGCCTTGCTCAAAGGAGACAACCGACTAGCTATCGACCAGTTTTAAACCTGCTACTATCAGCCTCAAAGGCGAGACACAAAATTACCAACCTAATCCTTGGGTTTAATATCTTATCGTCACCTTAGGATAGGATGGGTTATTCATGTTTATCCGTGTTAATGGGAAAACCATGGAATTTAACACACGAACAATCGTCAGATCACCTTGCGCCCACCGTCGGGGTGGTTACCGGAACTATTGCAGTGTGTTGTGTAGGCCCATGATTCACACGTTACTTTAACTTAGTAGAACCCATTAATCCTCCGCTTTCAGGCTATGACTGTTAAGTGTCCAATTGGACTAATCTATCGGACCTTCGGGTTAGTGAAGCTCTTGTAAAGTGTTATTCACCGTAAAGAATTGCTGCAGTTTTTTTCTCACCTATTACAGCCTTGTGTTTAGACAACATATGCTAATTGCAAATTGTAATGGCTAATTATATAGCAGCTGATTACACTTGTTTTATGCTGATGATCCCACAGTTCAAGTGTAGGTAACATATTAGTGTGTGAACATTCAAGGGAAAGATGATAAACGACTAACATATAGACGTATTTCTCTCATACAGATTGGACGGTATGTACAAGAAATGCGGCAAACTTCTTTACAGAATGCGACGTTTCTCTTTGCCAATCTTGACTGTTCATATTACGCAAACGGCGGCAGAGATATTGTTCACGAAGTTCTACATGACCACACCCCTCTTGTTCCTTGCGACCGAAAGGCTCAAAGAGATACCGACGGTAGTTGTGAAATGACGATGAAAGTAGGGGATCGCATTGTTAATAGTCCGTTGCTGAAGAAAGGAATTATGCTTGGTGGTTTAAACCAACGAACTAAACAAGTTGGAATGTACCCAGCGTTTAAAGTTAAAACCGTATTGACGCCTGAGTCATATCCTATTTCAATGGTTGAAAACGATGTCTTCTAGCAAATGTATTTCTTAAAAACAACCTTCGTGATTTGTGTTCGTACTGTTTGTGTTGTTGTACAGTTGTTTCGTTGGCTTCTAAGTTAATACCCATTCTAGTGTTGCACGGCCTATCATGGTGTAGATACGCAGGAGCAAAATTGTGGGTGATAAATCTAGGGGAATTCCCCGGAGACGTTAATAACCAAAACGGTATTTTTCCTAAAAAAACTATTTTTTTGGCATAGCGCTTGAACGGCTGCTCCAATCTGATTCAGATTTGGTGGAATGTAAGTGAATTACCTACTTATTTAACAATTAAAAAACATAAAAAAATAATATCTAGGGAAATACCCTAAAAAATAAGATTTTATTCTCAAATCATGATTGTGACAGGCGTGGAATGACGCCCCGACATCTACCAAAAGGAATGAGAAAATAGTAATAAAGCTTTGTCATTTGTTAGACAACATCGTCTAGATACGCAGGAGCTAAATTGTTGGTGATAAATCTAGGGGAATTCCCCGAAGACGTTAAAATCCAAAACGGTTATTTTTCTAAAAAAAATAGCTTTTCGGAACATAGCGTTTAACCGGCTGCTCTAATTTTGATCAGATTTGGTGGAATGCTAGATTGTTAGCCAACCTGTGTCACTTAAAAGAAAGAAAACATTTACTTAGGGTAACTCCCTTAAAAACGAAGATATGTTCCTGACTCATGATTGTGACAAGCATTCCACATTGCACTGACATCTTCAACAAGGATTTGTGTAATGGATTGGTCAATGTAATGTTTTAGGGTTATTGGTATTTTGGTTTTGTGTGTTGTATGTAACTTTTCCACTTTAATCGTGTCACTTTGCACTTACCTTTATTCACTGTGTTCGTAAGTTGCACCTCTTCAGGCGTTCTAGCCTATTCTACCCGCACGCACAGATAATTATTAGTTCGCACCTGTTTGTTTGCGCGCGCTTTTATTGTTGTCCGTTCGGAATGGATCTAAAGAATTAGTTCTCGCTTGTGCATCCGAACGGTCGGATTGTATTTTGATTGATCGTGTCGTATCGAGTAAGCTGTATATTTGAGTATTACGGTTGAGTGTTGGGTATTGTACGGTGTATTAAGTGATATCGTGGTCGTGTAACGCTATCGGGTACCAGTTGACGGTTGTCGCAGTTTTTATTATTATTTTAGCCGTGTTAATCTTTTACGTTTTATTAAATCGCCCTATCGTATTGGCGTATTATTTACAGTAGACTAAGGCAGACAGGTCCCACGATTGGCCGTTAGAACAGGGTTCTGGGACCACACTCTCTTAGGCGCAAAAAGGCCGTAACATTTGTCAAATCGGATTAAAACTTTAAGAATTGATAGTTAACATGAAACTTATTTACCAAGCCCATGGGGAATTTCCCGAACATGGGGAATTCCCCGAATTGAAAACTAAATCGAACTGTTTTAGGAATTTAGATTCATTTCAATACAGCACTTAAAAAAAGCTTTAATTTAAACCATTTGTGATGAAATCTTTGTAAATCTATCACGATTGTTTATTTTTACCTACATATGGAGAAGAAATTTGGTTTGATAACTATGGGACCCATGAGTTTATGCTTGCAGAAACAATTACTACATACACAGTGTATAAAATACAAAATGTGGTTAGGGACCCTGTAGCATGAATATATGGCATGCAACATGTGTTTTACGAATAGTGGTGGTTAAACACGTGGTTGACACTCTCTAGTTATTAGGTGATTGTGTTCTATACTTTATTTAAATGCCATTTCATATATATCTGTAAATAATAATGCGTACTTTTACATTTTCGCAGGAATCTCACTTCACCTTATACTTCTCACATTACAACATCCCATACCCAACGAGTTATTTGATTGAACTTTGAGTCTTTGAAATTTCTTAAGGTCAAACCCTCCCAACTGCTTTGCAATTCGGTAGTTACACTAATCAAGACGTAATGAGGGGTTAAATGTGCCAAAGGTATATACAAAATGCGATATAAAATCAACTTTGGTTTTAACAATATCCCATCAAGATAGTCATCCAATTAGAAGAACACTTTGGAAAATTTCTCCCAACGTGCGCCCGATGAGCTCCTGTTTGGTGGGTATTTCTGACAGAGGATTCCACGCGATCACTAAAAATTCAAAATGGCGAACGGTACAGTTTAGCAATCCCGAAATACCAAAATGGCTTATTCGAGTACGATCGTGTGGCCGAATGGTAAACGAGGCTGATACATATACCGTCATTTATTCAAAAACGGTCTAAGAGAAGAGCACATCAATGACATTAAAAAAGCTCTGGAAAGATTCACCGATGCCCAGGAACAACCCTGTTCACTGAAGAAAGTTGATGTTGTGGTTTTCCAACCAAAGAGGCTCACAGATGCTAACAGAAGCAAAATTATCAGAGTATAAATTGATCAAAAGAGACGTAATTCATGCCGATGAGGTAACTAAAGGGTATTTCAGTCATTCATGGTATCCCATTCGATCATAATAGTTCAGGTCGTACGTTCGTGTGGCCGAATGAGTAACGCGACCATATATAGCATGTGTGGCCTAGTGGTTAGCGCGCCCGATTCATAGACGGCATCTGTGGCAGAATGATTAACGCGACTGATGCGTATACCGATTCTATACAAAAATGATCTTAGTGACGATACGATTCTGTGTCCGAAACTGGGCTCGGTAAAAAAGTGTGTAGTGTATAGTATTTTAATCCGAATAATCTCACCCTCTTATCAATACGTTTAACTGCAATTACTATATCCTAAAAATCCATTATGCAATAATTTGTACTGTTCATGCAACGGTTTTATTTTTACGTTTTTCAGGTTCTAATTCATGTAAGTGAAAATGTAATTTTGTATATTAATTTTTCTATCATTTATCACTTACGAAGAAAATTAATACATAATCTCCACATAACAGTGTGTGTCTACAGGCGGGTATATTTTAATAGCTTAACTGCAAGGCAAATATTACAGCTCTGATAATATAATGCATCACGGAAGGCGTCACAATACGCCTTAGTATGTGCGTAGGATAGAAGCTCAAGAGAGTCGTATAATATATTTCCCGAAATTTGACTGGTAATTTAGGCAACATATTAGGTTAAACAAGACACAAAGGTGGCTACAGGCTTAATATTCTTAGAAGAACGAAGTACAATGTTTCAGTAAAGTCTTTTTACAATTGAGTTTGCATGTTTAACTCGTGGCTGATGGTAGTGTGATTATTGATTTAGTTAAATATTTAACAAAAGGAATTATTAAAAATTAGATTTAAAATTAAATCCTTTGTAGTTGCTTGGTATCGCTGAATAAATATTAATTAATTGTAATTGAACAAAATAGATAATTGGTTATTGTAGCTGTCAGGATGTCGGCCATAATAATGTGTTTGAAATCTTTGGTTAGATTTAGACTTGTGGGTATTTTAGCTCGGGTAGTTGTTTTCGCTTACTTTACCGGAACATCGGCACCAGTATGCTAAGTTGCTTAAGCATGGGTCTCAAAGCAATTTGAAAATGTTAAAACGAAATCCAAGACAACTGTCGTTTGACCAATGCGGTTAAGCATACTTTTTTTCATTTTGGTAACTCAATTTAGGTATGAACACTATTACAAAAACGCAACGATTTTTTATTGCGTTTGAAGTACTTAGTAAACAATTTTTTTTATTTTTACTGAACAGCGAATTAGTGGGTTCTACCACATTGAAGGAAAGTGTCAGATCATACACATTAAATTGAAAATAGCTCCAGTAACCCAACGATAGGCGCGAGGTAATATGAAGATTTCCTGTGAATAACGCCTCCTGAGTTTTAACATTCACGAAGAGAACGCGCACGCAAAATCTAAATTATAAAGCATGTACAAATTTAAACTGTCTAACCTGCACAAAGACAAAAGTTTGAAAATTCGTAAAGCATGCAAATCATTAGTCTTAATTACTGACAAGAGTTTTAATTACTAACATTTATATTAGGTAGTTGAATATGCAAACTGAACATAACAATGGTTGGCACGCGAAGTTTGTTTTGTTATGATTTCATTCATAAATGGCACACTACATTTAAAGCATTTAAATGATGTTTTTAACCCATCATGGGTTAAAAACTTATACTATCTCTTTACTAATCTCGCAAGCAAAACGACCAGCCAATTTCGACCACATGGTCGAGAATTTTCATTGTACCGATGTTACATAGAAGGATAATAAGGCAGGTGCTTTTGTTGTGTGTTTGGTTGGAATTACGTTTGGACGAATGTTTTAAACAAAGTGCATAAATCAAGTTACAATATAAGTAGTTTAAGTTAATGTGAATAAAATATACTGTAGTAAATTTGTAGTTAAGTATTATAAAATAATAAAACTGTTGTAAGGTTGTGGTTAAAGTTGTGGTCGTGGCTATTCATTAAAAGCGTGTGTGTGAACCCAGACAAAGCTCTGTCACACAGCTGTGTTTTACGATGACCACAAAACCAGTTACATCACTACACTACTGAACAACGCAATCTCACCTGACGACTTACACCATGCAATTTAAGATGCGAACAACTACAACACTTTGTTGCGAACACCCATAAAAAGTTCCCTCCACATTTCAAAAACCTCCACCCAACAGTTTTGTGGGGACCATAATTTGTGCTTTCAAAATTAACGGACCTTACACTATATGAAAGCTTTCCCCACCTATTTAACTATAAACAATTGATATGTCAATCCATAGATAACCTAATTGGTCACTGTGTACTTCTTAACCTTAATATTTGTATTTACAAACCGTGCGGCGAGTAATGAATAAAACGAGTTTAAAACTTGATGTTGCAGCTAACATACGCTGCTCACTCTCATCGACTGCACCCAGAATAAAAAGTCTTGTGGACAAACTACAGCAACAACCTTCTTATTAAATTGTGTGAATGTTCTACTGATTAATTTATCGTGTTGTTGAAACTTGATGTTATTCATTTTGTGTTTTCATTAAACGGGCCAACGTCATTTTTTACTAATTTAGTGGGCCATGAGCAAAAAAAGGTTGAAAACACTTTTCCTAGATTTTCTGGATATTAAACAAGGAGGTGCGGTTTATTGAAAATCATCTAGGGCGTTATACACTTTTAAAAGAGAAGATTCGTCTCCAAAAAAAGGTTTTGTCGTTCCGCATGAACACCTATCTAATATTTATTTGATGCAATACAGCTTCTACCAATAACTTGTGCTAGACTAATAATACAGAGCTTCTAATATTATGCATCGCGAAAAACATCATAAAAGGTCTTTGTGTGTGCGTAGGATAGTAGCTCAAGAGAGTCGTGTAAAATTTTCCTGACGCTAACACATAATATAAACCATTGCATTTGTAAATATGGTTATCAATCCTTATCTCTTTTCCAAGCTTTTATTAATCTCTACCATTATCTCATTGCCGAACTATTAACTGGTAGTTTATCAACTATATTACACATTTCCGGACGGTATGGCTACCCTTTGCTAAGGTTGTGGCATTTCGTATAATCTAGCTCGCCAGAGACCGCTAGACAGCCGGCTAAATCAAGCTTCAAGGAATTATATTGAAAAAAGCGCGAGCCCACAAGGTTAAGCTTGATTAATTTGTGATTCGCGCAATGGTTTGTCAGAACCAATATTCAAGTTAAGGCAAGAACATATCGATCAATTAGGTTATCTATTGACTGTCATATCAAAGGCGATTTTTCGCACATATAATCAGATATTTACGTAAATGTCATAGAGAAAGCTTGGCGTATTTTGATAAAGAATCCTAACTGCAGAAGGGCTGCGTTTATTGCCTGGATTAAACTGAGTGACTTTGGTAAGTATTGTTAATGGCTGTCCTAGCCTAGATTAACAGACTTTCAGTTCAGTTGGTCTGCTGATAAATCCCTTTTTTAGATTTTAGAGAAGTTTGTGGAAAGTTCGTTGCATATTGACTCTTCATTGCAATTTCAAAGATATGTGCTGTAGTGTTTTTTTATCAGTATTGTACAAAGCAGCCTTATCATTTCGGTAGCGCATATATATGGTCTCAAAATAGTCATGCACTGTTTGAAATTTTTCTTTTTCAAATACGGTAACCCAACCTTAGCGTATCCTTAACAGTCAGGCAAATGACAGTCAGGCAAATTTGGATATTTTACCCAGTAACACGTAAACAGATTACGCTTCACAAGGCACAAAAAGGAAAACATGATAAATGTTCATAGGAAATCGAATTTGAACGTTTTAGTAAAGTTGTGTAAGCACGTAGCTGTCACTCGTAGTTTAGTTAACGGTTTCGTTTATTTAAATATTTAACGAACGAATGGAATATATTTAAGATGTGGCATATACCACTGTGCCATTCAATAGTATACTAACAACTTGCGAGTGCGCAATGTTGTCGAAAGTCTACCCAACCATACACAATGCCACTTCCATTAACCTGATACCCGTCCATTATAAGTTCACATTGAACAATACACAATGTTCCACACCGTTGGCAGTGAAACTCTATCTCACCGCTGTGAGTTGCGCTGACGACAAAATAAGTTGTACACTACTGTACACTACTAATACACTACTGAACTATGCGCTTACGCCTGATGACTTAAACCTTGCAATTCAAGATGCCGACAACTACAACACTTAAATGCGAACATCCATACAAAAATCTCTCTTAATTTAAAAAAAAACTTCACACACAGTTTTCTTGGGATCATGATTGTGCTTTTAAAATTCGCGGAGGTTATGTTTTTTCGACGAAGCAGCCAATTTAGGTCTTCGATTTTAGTTATTTAGATATTTCTTCTTAGAAGAGAAGTTATATAAGAAATTAAAACTTATATATGCATTTATCCGAGTAAGTAGTTTATTACTCATGTAATTGCATTTTAGTTTGGAAAATCAAGTTTTGGGACCAACTGGTTATTATTTAGTTCCCTTCTGGACTTGGGTAGTGCTCTTAACCGCGTTCCGCCGTGACTGTGTGTTTAAATGTAACGATTTGTATTGGAAAACCGTTTGGCGAGTCATGAATAAAACGAGTGTAACCTTAGCGTATCCGTGATTGTAAGCCGAATTGGTGAAACCCACGGTTACACTTTAACAGGTTAGGTTACAAAAGGCACAAAGATAACTACAGAATAATTTTTTCAAAAGAACGAAGTAAAATGTTTAAGTAAAGTTATTTTTTTACAATTGGGTTGGCATGTTTAACACGTGTCTCGCTCTTGTAGGTTGGTTAATGATGAAAATAATTTAGATTTAAAATTGAATCCTTTGTAATTGTTTGATATCGCAAAATAATTAGTTATTTATTGTAAATGAAAAACAATTTAGATAAGTGTTTATTACTAAATACAGAAATTAAGTCTATACAGTTTAGCTGTTAACCTTCTTTTTTTGTAGTGCCAACACTAAAAGCACTGTAGAAAGGATGTCGGCCAAGAGAATATGTTCGAAATTCTTGTTTAGATTTGGACTTTTAAGTATTTTAGCCGCACTGATTTCTGTCGCTTACTTTACCGGAACATTTGCTCGATTATGGTGAGTTGCAAAAGCATGGATTTCAATGCATTTTTAAAACAAAATCAAGACTACTTTCGTTTGGCTAATACGGTTAAACATAATTTATTAATATCGGTAATTCATTTCAAGTATAATGTACACATTATAAAACGCATCGATATTCTATTGCGTTTGATCTCAGTACTTAGTAAACTCCTTTTTGAATAAACACACTAAAATTACTGACACTAAAATTCTATTTGATAAAATATATTTATTTTTCTGAACATTAAAAAAGGTTTGGTAAAAATTGGGTAAACTTTTAAGTATATGTAATAAAATGGTACATAAGTTCGTGAATCTGACAATTATACTGTTTACTAAACATGGATAACTAGTTTGGTTTGTAATGTCAGGGGCGTTTAGCTTCTGCCTGCGCAATCAAAACATATACTTTGTTTAAACATTATATCAATTGTGTTTCCATTAATGTACATAGTTTAAATATTACACTAATTGTGCTTGCATAAACGTATGTGGTTTAAACATTATACCAATTGTTCTTGCATTAACGTATATGGTTTTGAGTTTTAAAAAGTACAATAATTCTGCTTGCATAAACGAATATAAGTTAAACATTATACCAATTGTGCTTGCATAACCGTATATGGTTTTAACATTACACCAATTGTGCTTGCATAAACGTATACAGTTTAAACATTACACTAATTGTGCTTTCATAATCGTATATGGGTTAAACATTATACCAATTGTGCTTTTATAATCGTATATAGTTTGAACATTATACCAATTGTGCTTGCATAAACGTATACAGTTTAAACATTACACTAATTGTGCTTTTAATCGTATATGGTTCAAACATTATACCAATTGTGCTTGCATAAACGTATACAGTTTAAACATTACACTAATTGTGCTTTCATAATCGTATATGGTTTAAACATTACACTTATTGTGCTTGAATAAACTTATGTGGTTTTAACATTACACTAATTGTGCTTGAATAAACGTTTATAGTTTAAATATTACACTAATTGTGCTTACATAAACGTATGTGGTTTAAACATTATACCAATTGTGCTTGCATAAACGTATATGGTTTAAACAATACACCAGTTGTGTTTGCATAAACGTATATAACTTTGAGCTTGAGAAAGTACAATAATTGTGTTTGCATAAACGTATATGGTTTGTGTTTGCATTAACGTATAAAGTTTAAACATTACACTAATTGTGCTTGCATAAACGTATATGGTTTAAACATTACACTAACCGTGCTTGCATAAACGTATATGGTCCAAACATTATACCAATTGTGATTTCATTAATGTATATAGTTTGAACATTACACCAATTTTGCTTGAATAAACGTATATGGTTTAAACATTGTACCAATTGTGCTTGCATAAACGTATATAGTTTAAACATTTCACTAATTGTGCTTACAAAACGTTTATGGTTTCAACATTACATCAATTGTGCTTGCATAAACGTATATAGTTTAAACATTACACTAATTATGCCTAAAAACGTATATGGTTAAAACATTATACCAATTGTGATTGCATAAAGGTATGTAGTTTAAACATAATACTAATTGTGCTTGCATAAACGTATATGGTTTAAACATTATATCAATTGTGTTTGCATAAATGTATATAGTTTAAACATTATACTAATTGTGCTTGAATAAACGTATGTGATTTAGACATTACACTAATTGTTCTTGAATAAACGTATGTGGTTTAAACACTTCACCAATTGTGCTTGCATAAACGTATATAGTGTAAACATTACACTAATTGTGCTTAAAAACGTATGTGGTTTCAACATTACACTAATTGTGCTTGCGTAAACGCATATGGTTTACCGTTAACGCAACATCCGAATACAAACATACAAAACCGTGTTCAATAGGTTAGCGAACCAAGATTCGATAATAGGTCCGGTTTATTTTGGTATGACCATTTAATAAAAAAAATTATTTTAATATATCCACATTGTATACATGTAAGTTACTTTCCGATTTTATATATGCTTCCTATAGCTACAGCCTGGAAAAACATATTTCTGCCCATTTGCTATGTAAACATAACTAAATGTCAAAGTAAGCCTTCTTTAACATGTGCTAAATCCACTGGTCTAAACTGAATACACTTCTAAACTCGTCTAGACTTAACGTAAAAGGGTTTAGTGTAAAGAAGCCTTAGATAGCTTAAGGTGAGTTTTGTGTATTAAACAACCAGTCGAGACAGAAAGTACTTTACAATAATTACTGGTTACCATGATGTCATAAAAATGAATGTTTTGCAACTATTATTACTTTGTCATATTTACAGTTAAATATAGAATGTATTGTCTAAGTAGGTTTGTCGTAAAATAAAGGGTAATTTAAACATTATACCAAGTGTACTTGCATAAACGTATATGGTTAAAACATTACACCAATTGTGCTTGCATTAACGTATATAGTTTAAACATACCACTAATTATGCTTGCATAAACGTTTATGATTTAAACATTACACCAATTGTGCTTGCATTAACGTATATAGTTTAAACATACCACTAATTATGCTTGCATAAACGTTTATGATTTAAACATTACACCAACTGTGCTTGCATGAACGTATATAGTTTAAACATTACACTAATTGTGCTTGCATAAACGTATATGGTTTAAACATTACAGTAATTGTGCTTGCATAAACGTATATAGTTTAAACATACCACTAATTATGCTTGAATAAACGTTTATGATTTAAACATTACACCAACTGTGCTTGCATGAACGTATATAGTTTAAACATTACACTAATTGTGCTTGCATAAACGTATATGGTTTAAACATTACAGTAATTGGGCTTGCATAAACGTATATGGTTTAAACATAACACCAATGGTGCTTGCATAAACGTATATGGTTTAAACATAACACCAATGGTGCTTGCATAAACGTATATGGTTTAAACATTACACTAATTGTGCTTGTATATAAACGTTTACCATACAAAGTGTGTTTTACAAATAGAGAAGGTAAAACACGTGACTCTCTTTAGTTGTAAACCAATTAATTTGATGGTAAGATTGTTTAAACTACTCTTGTTTGCCTCATTTTTGTTTTTCTTTCTTTCCTATTATAGATTTTGTTGTGTGTTTTTAATGTAAAAAAATAATTATTAACTAAACCTAAACGACTATTATTTTAATGTATTTTCTTAATAATTTTTTTGCCCGAAATTGATACTTATAGGAATTCCTCTTCACAAGCAAGAGAGTTCGTGAAGCTTTACCAGAAAAGCGCGAAACTTGACAAAGAAAACCAACAGGAAAACACAAGTATAACATATTATGCTGTGCATTAACAAACTTGTATCTGTCCCATCAATACTAATGTGTGTTTGTAGGCTTGGATGTGATGTTCGTGTTTAGGCGTATGCATGGAAAAACACAAGTGGCGGTATTTTAATAATTACTAATAAAAACACCTTCTTTTTTAGCAATCTCATATTATTCCATCGATGACGATTTGCTGATGAGACTGATGCAAAATAGTAAAATGTTGGAAGAATTGTTTATTTATCACCCTAAAAATCCCGAAAATGAACTCGAGGAAAGAGATTTGTTTAAACGACTAGGAATACAACTACAGCAGTAAGTGCGATTTTTTTTTGTAAAATTCTACATAGTTGTATTCATATGCACGGCAATTTGCAACATCTAAAAATTAACATGATGCAATAAGTCCGGTAAACCGACCGTTGGCATAAGGTATTTTTATGCAAGTGTGATAACATTCCTATTCTACGTGTGATAGGACTTCTTGTGCTTTTCCACGCACTAGGAAAAAACATAAATATCCTAGTTCTTGTCCACCTGTACCTTAACCTGTACATTTATTCGTCCGACCGATTATCTTGGTGGGTTAGTGCGTCGCCTTTCAGCCCAAGGCTTGCAAGTACGAAACTGGTAGCTAGCTTGTCGAGTGAGTCCTTGAACAAGCCACTTAGCGGACATTGCCCAAACCCATTGGACTGGTGGGTGCGTTAACGCCCCTTTTGTTTAGCGATTAACGGGGATAAACATTAATATCCGTCATATAACATACCCCTATGTTTAAAAATAATTATTACAATACGTGATACCAGGGTGATCTACTCTGACATTGAAAAGCTTTATTCGACTGCATTTCGTGAAAAGCAACAAGAACTTGAAAAACTTAATGCTCTTGCATTCTCCTTTATATCGAACAGCCAAGTATTTAGAATTTGTTATTTATTTGTTATGTGGAGGATATAGGATAGGATGTTTATGTTTCATCTTTGATACTAAAAAAAACGCAATGGGCCTTCTCACACGGGTAACCATTAGACTAGTAGCACCGATCATTCCACTGTGTTCAGGCAACGTTCGCTAAGTGCCTTGTTCAAGGACACAATATAGGCTCTATACATGGCTCGTATACAAATTCGCATTAAGTAGTCTAAAATATGTACTTGTTGAACAAAATTAAACCATTTCTTGGTGTGTATTAAATATATTTTTTTAATAGAACCCTTCAGACTGTTCTTCTGCGAAAAAGCTCTTCTGCAACGTGAAGTACCATTGTGGACTCGGGTGTATGATGTACCATTATAGTATGTGTTTCTTCATAGCTCTCGGGACCAACCGAGTTATGATCTGGGGTCTCAACCAGGTCACAGATTATCCTGGAATTCAAGACGCAATAAAGAATCTAAGTCATTGCCAAAGTTATAATATAGAATTGGCATCAGCTCCGGAGTGGCGTAGTGAGTTTATAAATAAAAGTATTTCCTGCTAAATTTGAGAAGTCAGTTGATTCCTAACGTGTTAAACTGTTAAAAAGGCTATAATTTTTTTCATATATATATTTGACAAAGATTTGTACCAAAAACAATTTGGGGGTTTTTAGTATTTTTGTTTGATATAGTTCTGTATTCTTGTTTTATGCGGAAAGGGACATCCCAAATTGGCGGATGGTTTTTAATGACTTATTTATTGTTTTCGTTCCTGGAATAGAATACATACAGAGATCTTACGACAAATGTATATTTAATTTGTGTTTGCATTCTGTTTTTTACCATTTAACAAATAGTTTGTTTGTGAAATTTTGTACTATGGAAATTTTATTTTAATGTTAATTTTACTTGTGGGAACAAGCTGTGTTTGAAATTTAAAGTACTAGCAAATTGTTTGCCAGCAAACAATGACCCAGTGTTTATATTGTGTTTTAACATACAGAGTATAGCACAAAAACGTTTAAAATCCTTATCACCAGTAACCCTACAGTACCTACCCCCTATGGTGTTCCTAAAAAAATCTTTGGTTGGGATTAATAAATACGTATATATAATATAACCGTCGTCAAACGACTTTTACTTGAACGACACACACAGGCCCTTAGGAAACTGATCCTACACCGTCGGACGCACCAATCGTCAAAGTTACTGGCTACAAAAAGTCGGTTTTTGCGCCAAACACAGTTCCCAGTCAATTTCTACCACGTATCAAGCTCATTCTAGCAGACCCTACGACATGGTGGACGGGTCATGTGAAGAACTACATGTTTCGATTGAAGGAGTCTATGTCGAAAGAAGTTGAAGATTATAAGACGAAATCAGGCTTCGGTCATCCGATAGTTGGGTATGTAAAATATTCAGTAATAAAAACACAGCATATTGTAGTCTTGCAAATCGATCGTGTGGCCGAATGGTTAATGCGGCCAATTTTGTTTCTGAAAATATGATGCAAGGTATGTACATGTGGTAACGTCCGATTCCTAAAGTCACTATTTATAAAATATATAAAACTAAAAATCCGATATTTTTAACACAAGTACAATTTACTCCCAAAATTCTAAATTTATTTAAAACATCGTTACGATTATAGGACACCAAGACAAAATCACACATTTAAACAAAAACACTGGCGCAAAACAAGTATAACCAATGTGTATAATGGGTTTTACCAAAACTTAAGGCACGTCTTCATCATACAACACATAACAATAATTTAGGTAACAATTTGGTTGCAAGGTGTTTTGACCTTTGCGTTTTATATTTACGAAGATAAAAGCGTAAATTTATTCCACTTAATCATGTAGGCTACATGCCCCATTTCAGAATTCACGTTAGAAGAACGGATAAAATCCAAGAAGTGGTTTACCAGGATTTAGATTCCTATATGGAATACGCAATCAATTGGTATGACCAATACGTTATACAGCACGGAAATGTGTCGAGGAAAATATATCTAGCATCAGATGATCCAGCGATAATGGAAGAGGCAAAGAGCAAGTTAGTTGTTGTCTCATGTTTCCGTTTTATCCTGCCTCCTTAATCTAAAACAAAACTGTGTTATTTTTTTAAGTTGTTATGCAAGGCAATTTACATATATTATCTAAAACTTCAAGCCAAAGTGCGCACAGAAGCTTTATCATGCTTAAGTATGTCAAAATAGTAGAGGATATTCATGTTTATCCCTTCAAATTTCAGATTACCTTGCGTCGGGTTACCGAAGCTATTGCAATGTGTTGTATTTTTAAAAGACATTCCTTAGTTGGTTTTAGTAGAACCTATCTAGTCTCTGGGTAAGGCAATATCCCCTAAATGCCTTGTCCAAGGACAAAATCGACTAGCTAGCGACCAGTTACGAATTTGAAAACCTTTGGCAAAAGGCAACGCATTTACCCACCAAGCTAAACGATTAAATGTTTTTAAAAAACTAATACTCGCAACAGGTACCCAAACTACCAGTTCATATGCGGAGAGTCTGCAAGTGCTGGTGTAAATTCAAGATACACCAAAAATGGTTTGTTTGGTATCGTGAAGGATATATTTCTCTTGCGGGAATGTGATTATGTTGTCTTTACAATGTCATCAAACGTTAGTAGGCCTGTATATCTGGCTGTTGGGACATGTAAAATGGTCACATCCTATTATCTGGCCAAATATATTGATGGATTTATTATTAACCGTTAATGTGTCGCATTAACACGCCCTTAGTTGAGTCTGCCCAAGGACACAGCCAACTAGCTAGCGACCAGTTTCGTACCTGCAAACCATCGGCTGGTATTCGACGCATTAACCCACCTGACTAATCTGTAGGACCTTTGGGCTTAAAAAGCTATTGTAAAGTGTTAAACACCGTGAAGGAATTGCTGTAGATTTGTCTCTTCTATTATACCATTGTGTTTAGACAAAAACTGATAATTGCAATTCTTAATGGTACAACTAATTAAATAGCAGCTGATTTAAATGGTTTTACGCTGATGATCCCACAGTTAAAGTGTGGGTTAACATAATAATATGTGTACATTCAAGGGAAAGATGGGAAAAGACTAACATTTCGACACATTTCTCTCATACAGATTGGAATGTTGGTACATCAAATGCGGCAAACTTCATCACAGGATGCGACGTTTCTTTCTGCCAATCTTGACTGTTCATATCACGCAATTGGCGGCAGAGACATTGTCCACGAAGTTCTACTTGACCACACCCCGTCCGTCCCTTGCGGCCGAAAGGCTCGAAGACATACCGACGGTAGTTGTGAAATGACAATGAAAGTAGGGGATCGAATTAAAAATTATCCGATGATGAAGAGAGGAATTATGCTAGGTGGAATTAACCAACGAACTAAACAAGTTGGAATGTATCCAGCGTTTAAAGTTAAAACCGAACTGATGCCTGAGTCCTATCCGAATTTAATGGTTGAAAACGATGTCGTATAGCAAAGCAAAACGACCAGCCAATTTTTATAACATGGTTACAGAATTTTTTCATTGTTGGTGCACAGTTTCATTCTTGGTGCACAGCTGTAATTTGCGATCAATCGGGATAGGAATATTTTAGTTATGTTGGTAAAATTTAGTTTAGGTAATGTACACAATATAAAAACGAAACGATATTTTATTGCGTTTGATCTTTGTACTTAAAAAATAATATAAAATTGGAAGCCAAAATGGAGTTGCAGATTCGAAACTGCTCGTTAGTTGTCGGTTGTTCTCTTGGAAAAGGTACTTAACGGACATTGCCTGAACCAGTAGGTTAAATGGTTCTCTTAAAAGTTAAATAACGTCAACACAGTGCAATAGCTCCGGTAATCTGTGTATGGGCGAGAGGTAATATGACAATTTCCTGTGTTAAAACGCTCCGTTGCGTATTTGCGAGATAATCAAGGGACAAATGATCGTAGGGTGAAATTTAGACGCATTTCTCTTATACAGATTGGACGGTTGGTACAATAAATGCGGAAAAGAAATAACAATAAAAGTAGGAGATCGAATTGTTAATAGTCCGTTGTTGAAGAGAGGACTTGTACTAGGACCTAGTTGGATTAAACAAACGAACTAAAACAGTTGGTGTGTACCCAGCGTTCCAACTTAAACCCGTATTGGTGTCTGTGCCGTATCCGTTTTCAGTGCTGTGTAAAACGATTTTTTTCTAGCAATTATTATGGATCCCATACGAATCGGAAGATTCAAAAGCACGGAAGAAAGTATGCCTTACATTTTACAAATCTCTGGTTCTTTAGCTGCTTAAAAATTATTTCTGGAATCATATTTGCTTTAGATCCGGTTTCTAGTTTTCTTTCAAGATTACACTTGTTTTATTCTTTATAATTTTAAATTCACAGAAGTGAGAAATTATGATATATTCGTCTTTATATCAGGTCTCTTTCATAGTATGAACCATTGCGAATCATCTTTTCTCACTTGGTAGCATCATAATACTTATTATTATATTGTTTCTTTGCATTATATTTTCCTCTATTGACTTAATTTATCTCCAAACATTGCACCATCAAGCCCGCTTTAGAGCGACGCGGTTATTGTATATAAATAATACATAAAATTAAAGTTATTTAAAAAGGCTACAACATATTCAAAGAAATAAAAATGGGCTCTATAAATTTTAAAATGTGATAAAAAATATTTTTTTGGATAGAGCAACAGGTAGAATAGGATAGTTTATTGATGTTTATCCTCTTAAATGGAAAAAACGCAAGGCGCGTTAACACACGCGCAATCGTTGGGTCACCTCGCACCCACCGTCGGATTACCAGAGCAATTGCAGTGTATTGTGTATGATATAGTAGTTTCTTTAAGTTGGTAGAACCCATTATTTCTCTGGGTTAAGGCAATAGGATAGGATATTCATCTTTATCCCCGTGAATGGGAAAACCAAGGGTGTATCACACGGTCAATCGTCAGATCACCTCGCGCCCATCGTCACGTTCCTTCAATTTGGTATAGAACTCATTAATCCGCTGGGTTCAGGCAATGTCCGTAAAGTGCCTTGCCCACAGCCGACTAGCTAGCGACCAGTTTTGCACCTGCAACCTTTCGATTGAAAGGCGACGCACTTAACCGCTAGACCAATAACCGTTAAGTGTTATGCCGAAGGCCACAGTCGACTACCTAGGGACCAGATTCGAATCTGCAACACTTCTGCTGAAAGGCCCACCAGACTAACCGATGCAATTGGTTAACAGTTGCTGTAAATTCTTCTATGTGAGCGAACATGCCTTTGTCCAGAATTGCTACACTAGTGGTGCGTTTAAAGTTTTCCTTAGTATTGTCAAGTAAGACGCGCACAACACTTTCTTACCGGTGTTTAATGATCGTTTTCTATAAACGAAATAAACACAATCAATATGGCGTCAGGAATATTAATAATTAGTAAAAGTGAAAAAAAAATGTTGCCCACTAACTGAGTATCGTAGCAGGTATGTCAAATTAGTAAATCAATTCAATCAGCTTCATTAACAATACTTTCTGTTAACCGTTCAGTACTTATTCAAATAGAAAAAAATGACACGAGGAAATAAGATAAATTAGTCAAGTTTTTGTGACATCACAAACAACTTTGAATTATTGGGATTGCCAGGTCTAGCATCAGGGGCAAACAATGGATGTCGCTCAAAACACAATCCAAACATCAAACGACGTAAACATAATACGACACAAATGTGACAGTTGCATTAGATGCAGTTGGTTAGCAGTTGCATTTCTGGACAATCACTAATTTGAACTTGACATTTGATTAATACTATTTCTATGATTTGCTTATTGAGTTTCGTCGCCCAATCACGCGTTTCGCTTTTCCTGTATTGGTTTGACTTTGATACTTCATAATTTGTGTTACAGCGGTTCAGTTCTTACACTTACTTGTACTATACTTCGTTCTTTAGAAATAAATAGTGAAACAAATAGTTAAAATCGATTTGCTGATTTTATATCAAGCTAAAGCCAATAGAGTAAGTATAGTTTTGCGTCTCGATATTGTTAAATTAAAAGTTTTGTTTTTTTAATTTATATTCTTTTGTATAAAACTGTATTTCAAATAAAAGAGCAAACGAACCAAACAACCAAGACGAGTTGTTGAACCAAGCAACCAGCAAATACTATAACTGCGGAGCATCAATCAATAAAAGTCAAGTTAGTCCTATTATATTTCATGAAATGTATATTGCCGCGCAAGCAGGCGTGTTTAATCATTCCCTTATTGTAATGGAGACACTTTACTTCAAACAGTTTAATGACTTGAAACAGGATGTGTTTGTTAAAGTTTCCAAGTTCAGCGAAATTGAAAAGTTTTAATTAATCGCTTGGGTCCATATGCAAAACGATCTTATTTACGACCCCGGTAATGGGTGCGAAACCTTAAATAGTAAATAATACTTTTGGCAACAAAATGATTGGTATAACATCCCATTTGATTTTTTGTATGCCAGGCCAAGTTTTAAAAAGTGTATATTCGCGGAGGAATGCGTGTTTGTGGCCGCAATAAAGTAAATTATGGTATGATTAACGTTGCCAGTTTATATATAAATTTTTACCTAAAAAAGGTATTGTTAAGCAAGTGGACATTTTTCATTATATAACATGTGCTCTTCTAAGTTGTGCTTGGAGACATGGTACTGTACAATGTGGTCGTGTATTATAAACACTAAAAGGAGGGAAAGAGAGAAGGATGATTTTTATCCTGTCCTAAACATTAATCTCAAACCCACAACTAACTATCTCCAACCCAATGTTTATACCTAACTCTCTTATGTCCTAATTTATATTTTAGTGTACCGTTTAGCCACTTTTTTTACCGAGCCAAGTTTCGAACTCATGATAGGCTCGTCACTAGAACCGTTTTTTTTTGTATAAGAGTTGGTATCATCTATCGGTCGCGTTAACCATTCGGCCACACGACCGTACATAGCCACACAAACGTTTTTTTTTTACCGAGCCATGTTCCGAACCCTTTATGGGCTCGTCACTAGGATCGTTATTTTGTATAAGAGTCGGTATATGTATCGGTCGCGTTAACCATTCTGCCACACGACCGTACAACCACACAAACGTTCTTAAATCCTGCTTCCTATAAATGCTGTGGCGACATCAAGTGGAAATGGGAGATAGAATCATACCTTACTGGTATAATTCTAATATTTTGTACAATATGTTTACCAACTAGTCATTATATTAACACCTATTGCATTAAATGGTAAACGTAATTATGATTTGGCCCTTGAGAAAGAAGCAGTAGCAACGAAAGTTTCGCCTGTTCTCGAAAACAGTTTTAATTCTTGGTTTGACTATTCATCAGCAGACCAAATTCGTTCAGTTTTTATACATGTAAACCACCATTTAAGGCTGATTGTTTACCTATGTTAAACATTGGTTATTTATTATTAATTATAGCTTAACGTATTTTAAGCTATTAATGTACTGCATACATCGTGCTAAACTGCCTATATATTTGTATTGATATTAAAACTCGCGTTTAACATCCACCGACTTGACTTAAGATTAAAATGCTGTAATTGAAATAGTCGCAATTACGAATCGAGATCATATTATTGGCTTGTTTCCATAGGTTCATTGGTCATGAAACATGGAAATATTATCGATGCTAGTTGAATCACGTTTTGCATAAATATTTCTTAATAAAGGATGCGTTCTTCCAATGTAGCCCAGACATCTCTTTCCTTTAAAGGAAACACTTCGTTGCGAGCAGATTAATTAAAATAGAGTGTTTTGATCACAAATTCTCCAAACGTTTGCCCGTGGAAAATTTTAAAGTTTCAATCTATCAAATGGGAATGAAAGTAATATATCATACATAGGATAGTATAGGATATTCATCTTTATCCCCGTGAATGGGAAAACCAAGGGGGTTATCACACGGGTAATCGTCAGATCACCTCGCGCCCATCGTAGGGTTACCGGAGCTATTGCAGTGTGTTGTATATGATAGATACGTTCCTTCAGTTTGGTAGAACCCATTAATCCGCTGGGTTCAGGCAATTTCCGTAAAGTGCCTTTCCCAAGGACACAACCTACTAGCTAACGGCCAGTTTCGCACTTGCAACCTTTCGATTGAAAGGCGACGCATTTAACCGTTAGACCAATGTGCCGGACAAAAATGCTTAATTCTAATTTATCCGACATAGTATTCCAATGGATTAGTGTGTCGCCTTCACCTGAAAGGTTGCAGTTACGAAACTGGTCGCTAGCCCGTCGTTTGTGTCCTTGGGCAAAGCACTTAACGGACATTGCGTCAACGCAATATATTAATGGGTTCCAAATTGAAGGAACGTGTGAAACATACACAACACACTGCAATAGTGTTTTTTTTACTCGTGGGGTTTTAAGCATAAAGAATTTTATAATTTACTTGCTTTTGCAAGTCAAGGTCTGGTATAAAATGTGTTTTACAAGTTTTAAAACCTTGGATATCGATAGCACTGCATAACAATATGTGGTATATGTTGCACCAATTAGTAATTTGCGGATGAATGTAAAAGATGTGTTTAGGCCGAACTAAGGATAATTTGTGCGGGGACGTAATTAATTTGGACGTAAAAGATAAAATACCGCGTTCTCTTAGGGTGTCTCTGCCTCGATGCACCGTACTGTCTATGTATGTAAGGAATTCACTGCCCGCTATTTAACAATAGGTGTTATAGCACGAATCTTTAAAGACGTTTTAAAACCCGGTTCTTACCGAGTATAAAATCATGCAATTAAATGCTCTGGAGATACCAAATTGAATTACAAAATCTATAAGTCGTGACTCTGTGAGTCTATACCTTTTTCTGGTTTGAGGAAATAGAAAACAGCAGACTGCAATATAAGAAGACGACATAGGAAGCTGCTGTTAGAACATGGCAATGAAGTTTCGCTTCCACTATGAACAAGTAGTCAATTGTACAAGAAAGGACTGTTTGAAAGGTAGTAGTTGTATATTTAAATGTAATAACCATAGTTTTACATTCCAGCACTAAGACGAAAATAATCAATCATGAATTATAAAGTTTGTCTAATTGTTCTGGTTGGTTTCTCTCTACGCTCCTATGCTAAAGAGGACGTCGCAGAACCTGCAAGTGATTGGTGGTACGACGCAGCCCCTGCAAGTGATGTGTGGTATGGCGCAGAACCTGCAAGTGATGGGTGGTACAGCGCATCCCCTGCAAGTGATGGGTGGTACGGCGCAAAACCTGCAAGAGATGGGTGGTACGGAGCATCCCCTGCAAGCGATTTCTGGTACGACGCCGGACTGTCGAGCAGATCTTAGGTAAATAATAGAGTTAAAACATTTTGTAAATGAACTGTCATAAAATTACATTTTAATCCTGCAGATCAATTCTCCACCACCACGTATCATCGATTTTAATTACAACGTGCTGTAGAATGATACGTTAATAAATGCCAAAGAATGCAAGTCAACAATTTGTTTGTTTTATGAACCAAACGAAAACGGCAAATCCGTTTCAAACTTTGGTGACATGAGTAGTTCAACTAAATTTAAACCTGAAAGACTTTAAAATATAAAAATAATTGCCGGTATCGGATCTAATATTCGTTACTACGCAAAGCGGGACATTCGGTAATACCGAAAAAGGGGGGAAACTATAATACGGGGAAAGTGGTAAAAAAGGAAAACTACACACTAAAATAAAGATCAGGGCATTAGAGTTAGTTTTAGACATAGGGTTGTAGTTAGGGTAAGTTCTGGGGTTAGTTTAAATAGTTTTAGTGAGCAATTTCCCTTCTTCCCTCTTCTCACTTTACCACCTTTTAGTGTCGTTCGTTAAAACCGCTTAAACATATTAGACTGGAGTCTTGATCTAGGCGTTTAGTGCAATTTCACCCGTTAAGCAGTGGATTGTTAGTGGGAAGAAAATAACCTGTCTTTAAACTATTCTGTTTTTGTGTATGATGGGGAATGGTCAAATTGTAAGGTTGTGCTTGAATGAGAAAATCATCAAATTATTGCTTTAACCCAATCTAATCTTAATGTTTCATTTGTATTCTGTCGTTAGTAAAATCCACATTAACTATATTTACACACAATTCTGTTATATGCTAATACGTGGCACTGTCTATTACCGAATCGATTGCAGAGATTTGTAAACGATGGAAATGTTGCCACAGTTTCATTAAGTCAAGGCAACTTCCGTTAAGTGTCTCTTTCAAAGACACAACCAAACAGCTGACGACTGCTTTCGCTCATACCGATTATGTCTATTGGATTAATCAACTTTACAATTAGTCTTTCTTTAAGCAAGGTGCGTAACGTACATGCCTTTATTTTTGTTAGATTAAACAATAGAAGAAAGAACAGGTTATAATTCAATAGATCAGATTTAACGCTAGGGTGCGACAGCCAACTCCACCACTCGTAAAACAGATTTTGGATGTAAACATGCCCATATATATATATATTTATCTATATATACCCATATATATATTAGACCCATACACCCATGATACGGTGTGTTTATGACTGTAAAGCAAGGACTAACGTTACATGCCGAGCTTAACTTCTACTACAGGCTCTACCCGGAGTGAACGCCGAAAAAGCCAAATTACGTTGAAACTAGCCGAACTAGCCTTTAGGAGGCGTTCAACTAATTATTTTCCCTATCTCTCCAATGCAAACTGACCTCACAAAAACGACTGTCACTCAAAATCCTGACATAGGAAGTCTTAGATTTTTTCACAATTTAAAATTGAAGCTTGGATCTGCAACCTAAACTCAAAACCCTACAAAATTTTGTTTAAAAATTTTGAGCCCATACCCCTTCCGTATATCGGCAACTTTTTTCCAACAAAACAGCTAGCAGATGCACATTCAACACCTTTATTTTACAAAGCACTGCTCCACGATTACAAAACTTTACAGCTAAACGAGAACACCGGCGCGCCAGCCTAGCACATGCTGCTTTCAACAAAACAAACATTGGGGAATCACCACCATTGTTACTCAGCAAAACACTAGTTTAAAAACAATGACTCATGGAGGGTACCACTCGTCACATCCTGCCGTTCATAGAGGTCTTAATTGGTTATACGCCATCTTGGAAACGGTGACCGTTCCAGTTTGGTTTAAACTGTTTGAACTTACTAGTAGAGGTCATTCTGTGAGACTCCGGTCCAAATTTTAACCGTTTCGGTTGACTGCTTCGGCTATTACAGGCCTTCGACTGAAGGGTGGTCATTCTGTAGATTTCATTTGGCGACAGTGTCACTGGTGATGACTGAAACTCTTCGTACACATTAAAATTCACTGCTTGATGTTCCACAAGTTTCAGCACATTTTTTCACTGTAATTTGAAAGGTTTAAAGTCCATAACCAGGGTACAAATAGTTGTTTTTGAGTAAAAAAACACACCCAATGTCACCTTTGAGCCTCGTATGACCACATTTTGTCCGCCTCCACTTCTTTCACCAATGTTTGACAATCAAGGATGGTTAGGATTGGTAAGTTTTTATATCTTCTGTATGCATAAGTGTCCAACAACACATCTAGGCCTTGCACACCTGCCCAAAAATTGAAAAATATGAAAAAAAGGTACACATGTGGATACCAAGAGGAGTACAATTTTCAGTCCTATATCACAAATCGGATTACCAGTCTGTATCGAAAGATTGTCTGGTATTTATAAAAGCCATTCGAAGTTAGGTTCTTGAAAAAATATCCGAACGACCCTCTACCGGAGTGAAAATAACCAAAAATGAGAAAAAATGACTAATTAATTACTTTGCTAATTAGCATAAGTAATTAAGTGTAAGATTTTAGACAAACAGTTGACTAGTAACATTTATCCACACTCAAATTTCTATAAATTTGGAGATTTTGGCAAAAAAATCAAAATAGCCCGTTTTTCATTTAGGAGGCGTTCAACTAATTATTTTCCCTATCTCTCCAATGCAAACTGACCTCACAAAAACGACTGTCACTCAAAATCCTGACATAGGAAGTCTTAGATTTTTTCACAATTTAAAATTGAAGCTTGGATGTGCAACCTAAACTCAAAACCCTACAAAATTTTGTTTAAAAATTTTGAGCCCATACCCCTTCGTATATCGGCAACTTTTTTCCAACAAAACAGCTAGCAGATGCACATTCAACACCTTTATTTTACAAAGCACTGCTCCACGATTACAAAACTTTACAGCTAAACGAGAACACCGGCGCGCAGCCTAGCACATGCTGCTTTCAACAAAACAAACATTGGGGAATCACCACCATTGTTACTCAGCAAAACACTCGTTTAAAAACAATGACTCATGGAGGGTACCACTCGTCACATCCTGCCGTTCATAGAGGTCTTAATTGGTTATACGCCATCTATAGGCAAGCTATGGACAGGTTGTACGAAACACGACAGCGTGTAAAAGAGCAAGCAGATCGTGACGCTGAAAGGGCTCGCGTAGCAGCGAAAGAAGCTAGCCGCAAAGTTCGCGAATCTATAAAAAAAGCAGAGCGCATTGCTAACTAAACAACGAGAATTGGAATATTCAAGGCAGTTTCTAAAGCTCTGGAAGATAAAGAAATCCTGGAGGCTGTAGGCTCGACCTCACCTACATTACAGCAATAACTGCACTTCATCACTGCCTTTGCTTTTCCAACCCTTTTTCCAACGTAAGCCATCACAAGAGATCGTTTGCAGAGTTATCGTCGCCACAGCAAGTACAAAATATTCTACCGGTAAGTAGTAGACATATAGCACCCCTGCCTTTTATTTATATCTCTTGGTCTCGGATCGATGGGGTAGTTGCATTTGTCCGCTGCTCGTCGCTTGGGCTTAGCCAAAATTTCATCTTAAGCTGTCTGACTCGTTGCAATGGTCGGTGGCTGATACCGATTTCTGATATTGACTACATACATATAGATCACACTGAAACTTCTTGTTATTATTTGGCATTTCTGTAAGTTAGTTCATTCTGCTGGTTGTTTTTTTTTCCCTCATAAAATCACAACAATATATACCCAATAAATATAGGTCACAAGAACAGATGAGGTGTGGACGGCTATTTTAACTGTGTGAAATGGATTGCGTTTATAACTAAAGAGTGTCAACCACGTATTTAACCACCACTATTTGAAAACCACATGTTGTATGCCATATAAATATGCTACAGGGTCACCAGCCACAACTTGTATTTTATACACTGAATATGTAGTTTGTTTCTGCAAGCATAAACGCATGGGTGCCATAGTTATCAAACCAATCTTCTTTTCCATGTGTAGTTAAAAAAAGAATAAACGTCTTAAATTTACAAACATTTTCACCACAAATGTTTTAAATTAAACCTTCTTTTTAAGCGCTGAAGTATAATGAAGCTAAATTTCCAAAACGGCCCGATTTAGTTTTTTATGGTTTCAGGGAATTTTTCCTAGGTTTAGTATAGATAAGTTTCTGTTTTTACATAAGTGGGTCATGTTATGTAACAATTCTTAAAGTTTTACTCTGATTTGTCGACTCCTTGTTGGAGATGTCAGTGCGATATGGCATGCCTGTCACAATCATAATTCAGGAACATATCTTCGTTTTTAACGTAATTACCCTAAGTAAATGTTTTCTTTCTTTTAATTGGCACAAAGTGTCTAATGGTCTAATATGTCACCAAATCTGATCAAAATTAGATCAGCCGTGCAAGCGCTATATCCTATATAAAAACTAATTTATTAAAAAAAAACATTTGGATTTTAACGTCTCAGTCTCCTATGGGAATAAACTGCGGTAAATTAAACGTGCTTCTAAAACGACAGGGGCAACAAATCCAAGCGGGTCAAACAAAGAATTTATTTTAGATAACATTCCACGGCGTGTTTCCAGGTTTCTTCTGCAAGGACACTGTAAATTTAAACACTTTAGCACAAACGTCCTAATTCACACACATTACGCAATCGTTAATCTGTCCATCAAGCGACCGAACTTGAAGTGATTTCGACCGTTCTTCTTCGGGAACGGAGTCAATGACTTCCTTATATTAGACAGCCATTTTGTCAAATTAAAGCCTGCTCTTGCTAAATGGTTACGGATTTCATTTGGTCTCTTATTTTCGGTGTCGGCACGGATACAAGGCCATCATCCACGTACAAATTATTACTAATTAACCGATGATATACGGGGCTCAAACTCACCAACGAAATCTACAGATGGCGTATAACCAATTAAGACCTCTATGAACGGCAGGATGTGACGAGTGGTACCCTCCATGAGTCATTGTTTTTAAACTAGTGTTTTGCTGAGTAACAATGGTGGTGATTCCCCAATGTTTGTTTTGTTGAAAGCAGCATGTGCTAGGCTGCGCGCCGGTGTTCTCGTTTAGCTGTAAAGTTTTGTAATCGTGGAGCAGTGCTTTGTAAAATAAAGGTGTTGAATGTGCATCTGCTAGCTGTTTTGTTGGAAAAAAGTTGCCGATGTACGAAGGGGTATGGGCTCAAAATTTTTAAACAAAATTTTGTAGGGGTTTTGAGTTTAGGTTGCAGATCCAAGCTTCAATTTTAAATTGTGAAAAAATCTAAGACTTCCTATGTCAGGATTTTGAGTGACAGTCGTTTTTGTGAGGTCAGTTTGCATTGGAGAGATAGGGAAAATAATTAGTTGAACGCCTCCTAAATGAAAAACGGGCTATTTTGAATTTTTTGCCAAAATCTCCAAATTTATAGAAATTTGAGTGTGGATAAATGTTACTAGTCAACTGTTTGTCTAAAATCTTACACTTAATTACTTATGCTAATTAGCAAAGTAATTAATTAGTCATTTTTTCTCATTTTTGGTTGTTTTCACTCCGGTAGAGGGTCGTTCGGATATTTTTTTAAGAACCTAACTTCGAATGGCTTTTATAAATACCAGACAATCTTTCGATACAGACTGTTAATCCGATTTGTGATATAGGACTGAAAAATGTACTCCTCTTGGTATCCACATGTGTACCTTTTTTTCATATTTTTCAATTTTTGGGCAGGTGTGAAGGCCTAGATGTGTTGTTGGACACTTATGCATACAGAAGATATAAAAACTTACCAATCCTTACCATCCTTGATTGTCAAACATTGGTGAAAGAAGTGGAGGCGGACAAAATGTGGTCACACGAGGCTCAAAGGTGACATTGGGTGTGTTTTTTTACTCAAAAACAACTATTTGTACCCTGGTTATGGACTTTAAACCTTTCAAATTACAGTGAAAAAATGTGCTGAAACTTGTGGAACATCAAGCAGTAAATTTTAATGTGTACGAAGAGTTTCAGTCATCACCAGTGACACTGTCGCCAAATGAAATCTACAGAATGACCACCCTTCAGTCGAAGGCCTGTAATAGCCGAAGCAGTCAACCGAAACGGTTAAAATTTGGACCGGAGTCTCACAGAATGACCTCTACTAGTAAGTTCAAACAGTTTAAACCAAACTGGGAACGGTCACCGTTTCCAAGATGGCGTATAACCAATTAAGACCTCTATGAACGGCAGGATGTGACGAGTGGTACCCTCCATGAGTCATTGTTTTTAAACTAGTGTTTTGCTGAGTAACAATGGTGGTGATTCCCCAATGTTTGTTTTGTTGAAAGCAGCATGTGCTAGGCTGCGCGCCGGTGTTCTCGTTTAGCTGTAAAGTTTTGTAATCGTGGAGCAGTGCTTTGTAAAATAAAGGTGTTGAATGTGCATCTGCTAGCTGTTTTGTTGGAAAAAAGTTGCCGATGTACGAAGGGGTATGGGCTCAAAATTTTTAAACAAAATTTTGTAGGGTTTTGAGTTTAGGTTGCAGATCCAAGCTTCAATTTTAAATTGTGAAAAAATCTAAGACTTCCTATGTCAGGATTTTGAGTGACAGTCGTTTTTGTGAGGTCAGTTTGCATTGGAGAGATAGGGAAAATAATTAGTTGAACGCCTCCTACAGCGGCTTGACGTAAACAAAAGGAAGCGCAGCTTGGCGATGACGTCGTACCAAACAAGTGGGTTGCAATGACGTGTTTCCACCAGGCCACCACCAGAATCTAAAGCAATCGCGGTCGCGCTGTGCGACACGGACCTGATGAAACATGCCTTCGATATCTGCAACAAGTGCAATCGGGTCTTTTCGGTCGCTTGATGAACAGATTAACGATCGCGTAACGGGTGTGAATTGGGACGTTTGTGCTGAAGTGTTTAAATTTACAGTTTCCTTGCAGAAGAAACCTTAAACACGCCGTGAAATGTTATCTAAAATAAATTCTTTGTTTGACCCGCTTGGATTTGTTGCCCCTGTAGTTTTAGAAGCACGTTTAATTTACCGCAGTTTATTCCAGCAGAAGATAGAATGGACGAAGCAATTGCTCTTCCACAACTAAAAAGATGTAAGAAATGGCTCGCAAGCATGGTACGACTGCACGAAATATCCATTTCCAAGCTTTGGTCTACGAGGCCATGAGGATATTCAGCGATGCCGACTACACTACTTCGCCGACGCATAGAAAATTACTTTAAATGTCGCATGTTACTTGCATGTTTGTAACCCATAACGAGGTAAACTGTAACTTTTTAATGGGCAAATCCCGCTTGGCACCGAAAGACGACGTATCCATACCTCAATTATAATTAGTTGCTGCTGTAGCTGCAGTAACTGGACCAATCTCTGGTTAGGATGGGAGGATAGGATATTCATGTTTATCCCCGTGAATGGGAAAATTCCTGTCAAGTGTTAAGTTAAAACCCTTTTCTATAACTGCATCTCGCGGGTATTACAGGTCGTTAAATATTTTAAAAACGTTTGTGAAAATGCGGGATTATCTTGATTTGGACCATTAAGACGATTTACCACATATAGAGCGCGCTTATTTAGCTAAGATCGATGATTAAATATCGTCCATGTGGATCTGCATTACAACTAGTAGGTTAGGATAGGATATTCATGTTTATCCCGGTGAATGGGAAAACCAAGGGGTTAACACACAGGCAATCATCAAATGACCTCACGCCCACCGTCGGGTACCGGAGCTATTGCAATGTGTGTTGTGTATGATAGACACGTTCCTTCAATTTGGTAGAACCCATTAATCCGCTGGGTTCAGACAATGTCCGTAAAGTGCCTTGCCCAAGGACACAACCGACTAGCTAGCGACCAGTTTTGCACCTGCAACCTTTCGATTGAAAGGCGGGCCGGACTATGGTGATCTGGTACAACAATTGTTTGTCAATTAATACCGCCACCCCGCGACTTTTGGTGGTACCATGCGCCCAAAGTATTTCGCCTTACCATTCTAATTCCCAGAGTTTATCTATTTTACTTAAGCCATGTGTTTCTTGTAAAAAAAACATCATATATCTTAATCTTTAAAAATTTAAAAATGGATTTACGTTTCCTCTTTTTCTAAGGCCCACAACGTTGTATAAAGCTATGCTTAAAGACATGATAAATAACAAAAAGAGTTTCTTAAATTATTGTTTCATAACATGACCATGTTGAGCACAACATTTACACAAGAAAAGTGTACTGGGGTCAATCAATTTAACATATTTTTTTGGCAAACAAAGTGTATAAACTTGTAGTCACAACTTTGTTGGAACACGGTCTGCTTGCTTAAGTAATATAAAAATAGTTAAGTTCTTTACATGAACATAGTACAAAGTACCTTTGAGTTGTACATTCCAGCATCCCATCTTCCGAGACGAATTCTGGTTGGAGAGAATAGTAGCAGGGCAATTTAATCATCTTCCCCCTACACACAAGAGGACATTGCGTTCATTTTGTGTCCATTCGCGCTAGAAAAAATCAGCAAAACAACAAGTTTTGGCGACTTGGAAATCTTCTACACAAGACCAGCAAAAATAGTTTGGATTGTCTTCGGTTGTTAAGCCTTCATTGTCGGATTTAGGGCAAATGACCGGGATCTTTTTATTCGCCTGAACTAAGCAATTTCACCCGAGTATTTCGTGCTTCCTCGGGGCTAGGATATGACCGCTTGATTTTATAGGGTTATAAATCTTTCACCACAACTGTATAAGTTTTGGTGGAGTCATTTATTCGCCATTAATATTTATTTACTTAATTATTATTTTTTTCGTCAAAAGTACTGCGACTGTGTTCAATTTTTATCGTAAATATTTAACTTAAAATAAAAGAGGGCGGCAGTGACTCGATGGCTTAGCAGTCTTTTCGCTGTCACCCTGGCCAGCATCAATTACGTTTCCTTCTTTATAATATTATTGTGACACTGTGTTTTTCTTTTCTTTTTAAAATGGTGATTGTTACTATTATATCATGCTGACCAAATAAAACTCTTGAATCTTGAATCGTCGCTCTGCGTCTTTGCTTCGCACACAAACAAGCACGTCAATGACGTCATCCGCTGCAGCTCGGAAACTGCCTGTGGGTGTGGCGACGTCTTTTCCTTTATTATCATAATCGTTGTTCGGCGTTTTCACCAATGGGTCGGCAGAATGCACATCCGTGACGTTACCCACTTAACATAGGGAATTGCTTCGGGGTGGGTGTTGTTCCAATGTGCTGCCAGTTCTTGCAGTACGCTCTGTTTTGGTAATTTCAGGGTAATTAGCTTTACTTTTAATGCAGTCAGCCTGTTTGTGGCGTAATTTTCATTTCCTTTCCTATTTTATTTTTTTGGTTAATTTTATTACCGATTGTCTGATGTCCATGAAATGAGAACAATTTATCAACAAATGTTCGAGTTTTTACTCCCATAAAAGGCCATCTGAAGTTAAGAGCGGCAATGCATGTGCCTTTACCATAAAGGAATAGGGATATAGGATAGGATATTCATGTGGTGACCAGTCAACTGAACCCCTTACAACTGAACCCCTTACAACTGAACCCTTACAACTGAACCCCTTACAACTGAACCCCTACAACTGAACCCCTTACAACTGAACCCCTTACAACTGAACCCCTTACAACTGAACCCCTTACAACTGAACCCCTTACAACTGAACCCCTACAACTGAACCCCTTACAACTGAGCCCCTACAACTGAACCCCTTTACAACTGAACCCCTTTTAACCGAACGCTTTTAACTGAAAAGGGGGTTCAGTTGTAAAGAGGTTCAATTGAAATGGGTTCAGTTGTAAAGGGGTTCAGTTTAAAGGGG
>CH003232.1:1224749-1243488 GCA_000149265.1 Ciona savignyi | reverse complement strand
AATATCTTTGGAATGATCTAATGGTCCCCAAACCCAAGTACATGGATCAATTGGTCGCAACAGCTGCATATTTAACTTTTTTCCGTTTTGTTTTTGCGCTGATTTGTATTTTTACGTGGGTTAAGCGGACACTTCTAATTATACCTTCATTTGATAACTTATTTGATTTTAGACGTTTTTTTACACGTGTTCTAACGACAGTTGTTTTGCTGTTTTTTACTATTTTCCAAATTTTTATCAAAAGATCCTGCATCATGTTTCATCGTGGAAACAAAAAAATAAACTAAACTAAACTTACACTCAATTCTTTTAAAAATTACTAGAAGTTCTTTGTTTTATTAATGTTACAAGCCTACTTGTGACATTCCAAAGTCACTTGTTAGCACATTTAAAAAAAAAAGCTATAATCAAGATTTCTCTTACTAGGCCACCATAAAGATATTAAATTATCACCGTTTCGGAGCGTTAAAAAGGTCGGGACAACTGATGTAAATGATCACACTTTGGTGTTTTACAAATATTGGAAAACTGTTGTTTATCCACCGTCCATTGTATCACATACCCATAGTCGAGTTATAGGAGCTATTGCATTGTATTTTACATAGTCGAGTTACAGGAGCTATTGCATTGTATTTTACATAGTCGAGTTACAGGAGCTATTGCATTGTATTTTACTTAGTCGAGTTACAGGAGCTATTGCATTGTATTTTACTTAGTCGAGTTACAGGAGCTATTGCATTGTATTTTACTTAGTCGAGTTACAGGAGCTATTGCATTGTATTCTACTTAGTCGAGTTATAGGAGCTATTGCATTGTATTTTACTTAGTCGAGTTACAGGAGCTATTGCATTGTATTCTACTTAGTCGAGTTATAGGAGCTATTGCATTGTATTTTACTTAGTCGAGTTACCGGAGCTATTGCATTGTGTTTTACTTAGTCGAGTTACAAGAGCTATTGCATTGTGTTTTACTTAGTCGAGTTACAGGAGCTATTGCATTGTGTTTTTTATACTATTTATACAGTTTTTGTTATACAGTTAAACCACTAAATTAAATCAGCATCTGATTAAAACTGTAAATGACACACCAACTCGTAAAATTGGTTATAATCTCACAATATTTCAAATGACAGTTGGGCTCTACCACTAAGCAAAAAGATCACAAAAACACAGTTTATATGACAGCATGTCCTTAGTAGTTAATAAGAAGTGCTAAAACCAGACAATATAATAGGTATATATTCCCAGGTCAGGTTAATAGCACTTTGGATATAAACAAAATCGCACAACACATTAAATCAAAAACAAAAAGTAACTTGTTGAAAACAAAAAGTAACTTGTTGTAATGATAGACCAATGACACTTGAAATCTTTATTAAAATTGATAAGTAAAAGATAATTAGCTTGAAGGTTATTTGTTAAGACTTTTATGCATTAATTGCACAGCATGCCTAGCTTTAAAATGGAGTTCTAAAATTTCAGCGGCAACCAAAGTCAAAATACTGTTGCCGCTATCAGATCAACCAGAGACTGCTCATCAACACACCATTAACAGTGAGGTTCGTGATACTAACAGTGACGTAGGTGCGGTTCACATAAACATCCGATAAACATAATCAGATGAATGAAAGGGGTTTTCTCAACACTGCTATGGAAGTGTGGTAGATTACGATTTTTATCCCCAGGGGGTAAGTATGACGTTATAACGCAGGATTTCGTCAGATCACCCTGCGCTGAATGTTTGGTTATTGGAGCTATTGCAGTGCGTTGCGAATTATCAGGCTGTTTAACCGGTTGGTCTGGTGGCTTGCAACCAAATGATCAGACATGACACCATTTAACCAGACAACCAAACACCAGCCAACCAAACACCAAAATATCAAACACCACCCAACCAAACACCATTCAACCAAACACCAGAAAACCAAACACCAAAAAACAAACACCAAAAAACAAACTCCAGAAAACCAAACACCAAAAAACAAACACCAAAAAACAAAAAAACAACCCAACACCATCTTACCTCCCACCGCAGTAGCAATCCCCATCTCCTTATGACACTTGGGCAGACAGGTCCCGTTGAATGAGAAATGGAGGCACTCATGGCACGAATCAGCCCCAGGGCCCCAGCACCCATTGCACTCGGCGTGGCACAATTCGGACACATTTCCACCTGTGGGAATTGTTGGAAATGTTATGGAAATCCGGTTTATCCACGTGGGTGGGGTATAGTAGAGATGTATGACATAAAATTTGGAATTAATATATTTTTGGTTGCTTAGTGGCACTAATCTGTGTTTATAAGATATTTAAGAAAAAAAGACTTTTAATCAAAAGGTTGCAGGTGCGAAACTGGTCGCTAGCTAATCTGTTGTGTCCTAGGCACTTAACTGACATTGCCTGAGCCTATCGGATTAATGGGTTCTTCCAAATTGAAGAAACATTAAACCTCTTCCTTTAAGCCACTTACAAGTTTTCTTATTTTTCCTCAGTAGAAGTCCGTTCACAAACCCCCTGTAAACTTTAGGGCCTTCAATGATCAGTGTCCAGTTGATGGTTCTATCGTAACACAGGTTGGTAAGGTACCCGATGTAAACGTTCCCATGCCGGATACTTTTTAAAGACCTGAATCCCAGCGATTGAATCTGGAATGAAAAATGAAAATCGATAAATTTGAAGAATGAAATTAAGGTTGATTTGTTTGGAAATGTGTATGGTATGGACTTTGGAAATGTGGCACAGATGGACAGGTGGTGTGCTTATCAAGGTTGATTTGTGTGGAAATGTGTATGGTAGGGACTTTGGAAATGTGGCACAGATGGACAGGTGGTGTGCTTATCAAGGTTGATTTGTGTGGAAATGTGTATGGTAGGGTCTTTGGAAATGTGGCACAGATGGACAGGTGGTGTGCTTATCAAGGTTAAGTTTAATTTGAGTAAAGGTTAATTTGAGGTAAAATGTATATGGTAGGGACTTGATTTGTGTGGAAATGTGTATGGTAGGGACTTAAAACGGTCCTAAAAATAGTGTAAAAGTTATACCTGATCCAGATACTTTATATCTCCAGAAATGGACGGAATGTCTTGAATAACAATGGCGGCGAGATCTTTGTACAATCTGATACCAGTTATTGTTTCAAGGTTTTCAAAGATTGAAAAGTCGGTCAGGTTTCTCGGCCATGACATGATTTTGAGGTAGCCTGAAAATGCAGAAATAAGATGTTATTAAATTTTCTTTCTACATTAGTTTTAAAAAATCATATTTCTCCATCTTACATTCCACGGCACAGGAACAGGAAAAGACGGAAAACCGAACAGCTGTTAAAATGTCATTTAAAAATAAGGATATAATTTAATAAATATAGCCAACGCGGCGACCAAACCTAAGCGAAAGAACAATATTAAGCAATCGATATTTAATTAAGACTAAACGATTTAGAGCCCTGAAGAAGAGTGTGCGGTAAAGCGCGACCAGTACAGTGGGGGAGCTGGCTTTAGGAGAAGGTGTGGCTCAAAACAATAAAATATAAAGCCCTAAAGAAGAGTGTGAATAGGACACCCCTAACTAGTTTCCTTTTTTCTGATTTTTAAAATTCCCTAAAACATAATGAACAATGTACCTGATCTATTTAGATACCAACAAATAATAAACAAATTCTAGCATGACACTTTGAGCTCAATGCCACATAAAGGTTTTTGGCAGTTTAAGGAAGCTGTGATCTTTATCATTCAAACGTGCCGCTGTCAATTCTCGACGCAAAAAGTAAAGATATTAATCGCCACTTTTAACACATCTGAGTGTGAATTGTTTATTCATAAATCACAGATTTTTGAAGAATAAAAAAAGGAAAAAATGTTACTATCGAGAAAAAAATTATAACTTAGGAACAAAAGTAAAAAGAATGATCACACTTTACTTGTTTTTTTTTATTTAATTAATTTTTTACTGTTCATTCATAAATCACAGATTTTTAAAAAATAAAAAAAGGAAAAAATGTTACTATCGAGAAAAAAATTATAACTTAGGAATAAAAGTAAAAAGAATGATCACACTTTACTTGATTTTTTTATTTGATTAATTTTTTACTGTTCATTCATAAATCACAAATTTTTGAAAAATAAAAAAAGGAAAAATGTTACTATCGAGAAAAAAATTATAACTTAGGAATAAAAGTAAAATAAATGCCCACACTTTACACACTGTTTTTCTCAGCTGTTTAACGTCTTAAATAATGTTTAAATTTGTTTTTCGTTTAGGTTTAGCGAACATGTTCTCGATATTAATTTTTTGATGTGTTTTAATAACTGTTCGTTTTGCCGTCTTTTCCTATTTTTTATTGTTCTATCAGAAGTTGCCTTACCAATAAAATATATTTGCAGTATATCGAGATATTCTAAAAACACATTATATATTGGATATTTGGGTTATCCTTTTGGATACAAGAACGCAAAGCGCATTATCACACAGGCAATCTTTACATTGCATGTCTAAATCAGATTACAATACTACATCTTACTCGGTGGACCAAGTTTTACCCAGCACCCCCACTATATCGTTGAGATTAATTTTTTGACGTGTTAAAATGACTGTTCATTTTGCCGTCTTTTCCTATTTTTTTTATTTCTATCAGAAGTTATCTTAACAATCCAAGATATTAATCTTACTTTGTGGACCAAGTTTTTCCCTGCACCCCCACTATAGTGTGTATTGTTAAGCTAAAAGCACAAAGATGAAGTATTAAGTTTCGTATTGAGACGTTTTGGAATGTAACCTAACACTTGTTATCAAAATTCACAATTTTTATGGTGATTTGTGAGCATGATATTGATTGATAATGGAATTGAGTTACATTCCGAAATGTCTTAATACGAAAAGTACAATTTTGACTTTATGCTTTTTGCTTAGACTATCCTACATCTCCATTAATAATGCTATAATTGATAATGGAATTGAGTTACATTTTGAAACGTCCAAAAAAGTACAAATTTAACTTTTTGCTTACACTAAAATTCCATTGGATTCAGGCAATGATCATTTAGTGACAAGCACACAGACACAACCGAATTGCTAGTGACCGGTTTCGAACCTGCAACCCTACGCCTGAGAGGCGACGTACTAACCCACCAAGCTAATCAAACAAACATATTTACCCGTTATCGTCTTGACAGTTCTGAAAACTTCCAATTGGGAAATGTTGATTGGTGCCAAACCAGTATGGTTGTCTCTGTAAAAGATATAAAAATATTACAAAATAAACACAAGATATTATATTGGATGTTTAGGTTTATTTTTTAAGATAAATTAACGCAAATGACATTATCACAAAGGCAATCTTGACATTACTTTATGTCTAATGTCGGATTACAATACCACAGCTATGTTTTAGTACAGGGGCGTGCAACATACGGCCCGCGGGCCTCAGCACGGCCCGCAGTACCTATTTTTGTGGCCTGCTGCATACTTCGTAGCCTCATAGTTTAAAAACTTATTTTGATTTGTAACGGCATCTGGCATTTTTTAAGACAGCATAGGACTACTTTACACTTCAATTAAATAATGTTTGCAATACTGTGACGACATCCCATTGTTACAGAATAATGTGCGTTGTGTGAATATTGCCTTGTTCCGGTAGTGGTACAGTAATACGTGATTCTACTTTATGGGTGCATGTTATGATACGAAAAAGCTTTACCAAGTTAGTTACAAAACTGAGCATAAAGATAGTTTAAGCAATTGCCGAAAAAGGAAAGCAGTCATAAAAAATTATGAGTTGTTCGATGGTCTGGACCCCGGTATCTCTATACTTGTACGTTGTGGCCCATTGCGCTAAACAGTTGCACGCATCTGCTTTAGTACAACCCAATAATGGGCAACACTGAAAGGATAGAAAAAGGAAACCCGACGGTGGGTGCTAGGTTATCTGACGATTGTCCATATGTTGCCCCATTGGTTTTCCCATTCACGGAAATAAACATAAATATCCCATCCTACCACCGTTGAATATGGTTACGCATTTTTCGCGAAATTCCGTTGCATTTCCTATGCCTGCAAAAAAGGCGAAATACCACCACACACGAAGACATTAAGTCTGTTGCTTGTTGATTTCGAGATAACTGTGATTGCGAGAAAATTCTCCCATTCCTGACAAGCTCGCTGGATCGCTAGATTAGATAACGCCTAAACATTCCGGTCAGTAATCGAATGGTTATGGGTTTAAACTCGGCCGACTTTAGTAGCAGTCACACAAAAGCGGTTTTGTTAGAAAGATTATTATTTTCTTTGATCTACCAAAAAATAACCTTATCCCTGAAAACACCTGCTAATCAAATAGTATCAACACTTTTTTTTTGCTAATCAAATAGTAGCAACACACTTGCTATTGCAAGTTATTCATAAAAGTCGTATGTTCTGCGCTTGCATACATTCACCCATTATCGCTCACAGGTGTCGATAAACATTTTTTGATTATATTACGCCAAAAATAATCAAAATAGGGAGTTATCTGTGCAAAAAACCTAGAAAAAGGGCATTTTAAAATCTAGATTGTCAGTGCGAATTATGTGCAAGTCAACTCTAAATTAAACACAAAACTAATAATTCGACCTATACGGTGGCGTGACCTATAGGGGAGTATATATGGCACCTACCCTACTTTTCCACTTTATACTAGCTTTTAGGACGCAAATTGTTTCTTATATATGTGCAAATTACGACCAAGTCAGAACAAAATTAAAAGTTTTCAGCTATTGCAAGTTATTTATGAAAATCGTTTTTATGAAAAAACTAATAGTGCAACCTATACGGTGGCGTGACCTATCGGTGAGTATATACGGCACTAAACCTACTTTCCCACCTACCCAAGCAAACCCCACTTACCCCAGCACACCTCAATAAACCCACCTACTCGGAAAAACAGCGTACCCCAACAATCTGACTTACCCTACTTTTTTACTTACCCAACTTACCCACCTACCTAGATAAACAACCAACCCCAACAACTTAATTGCACGCTTACCCCAAAAACCGACCCTACTTACCCTACTTACCCACCTACCCCAAGCAAACCCCACTTACCCGGCAAACACGTAGGACTGAAACACAACGTTCCCCACCACCGTATTGCATCCTTCGAATAAATGAATGTTCGTCGAGTTGATTGTTTTGATGCTTGCAAGCGGTCCTCCTTGTTCAGCTATTCCGTAGCATTCTGACATAACAATAGCATTTATAATGGTGGTATTTTGTACCAAGAGTTGAATTTTAAAGTCAAACCGATTAGCTTGGTGGATTAGTGTGTCACCTTTCAATCAAGAGATGACAGATTCAAAACTGGTCGCTAGCTAGTCGGTTGTGTCCTTTGGAAAGGGGCTTAACGGACATTGCCTGAACCAGTGGATTGATGTGTTCTACTAAATTAAAGGAACGTGTAAATCATACACAGCATATTCAAAAGCTCCGATAACCCAGCGGTGGGCACGTGGTGATCTGACGATTGCCTGTGTGTTAAACCCCTTGGTTTTTCCATTTACAGGGATAAACATGAATATCCTATCCTATTCTAAATTGTTGGAGTGCAGAATTGATGGAAAGCAGATTCAGAATGTTCTTAAAATGGACTTTGGATACCAGTAGTGATAGATTGGTCTATATTTAACCGCTCATTTGATCCGTTATCTAACTGGGTTAAGTGGTTCTGAGAGCATTATCGCAAGCACTAACGGTTAATTTCAAAACCGAGTGTCTAATGGGTCGTCCAAATAGAAATATGTTGGATTATCTGGACAATGAGGTGTAGCCTATTACTGTGCACATGAGCAAGCCACTTTACATTGCTCCAACCCAGTGGTATCTAACGAGTCGTCCAAATTGAAAGTCATGTCTGATTTATTATCTATACAATGTAATAGCTCCATAAACTCAACTGTTGGCATGAGGTGCTTTACATTACTTTAACCCATTTATTGGGTCTGTGAGCACGAGGTGTCTTACAATACCAGTGCATAAAGCCTGGTTTTGCACCCATAATAATATATAAATAAACCAAACATTCACACAATAAAGTGGCTACAACAACTTGACTGTGGGCATAAGTTGTGTACTGGTAAATACAACCTATCTTGCAACAAGTAAACAAAGCCTTATTTTAACCTACAACCACAGTTAAACCAATCATTAAAAATGCATGTTTTCGGAAATGTAGCCGTTTTTAATTTCTGCCAGTTCAATTAACGCAACCATTATGTCAGACAACATAAAAAAGCCTAGTCTCCACCCTTGAGGTTATAAATACCAACCACAAATTCTGATATCTATCGCAGCTCGACTGCGCACATGAGGTACGAACCTTTGTTTCCACTGCACAGTTCTTCAGTGCACGGCACACATACCCCAGTACCGTCGTCGTGGAACTGTTTCCGACACGATTTCACGCAACCGTTCTCCTCTACTAGGAGATTGCCTGCAATTTAAGATAGTCAAGAAACAGTTTATGTTTATTAACCGATATGTGTAGGATAGGATATTCTGTTTATACCCGTGAATGGGAAAACGAAGGGGTTCAATCATGCTACGTACTAAAATGTCGAGATTTAATAATTTTTAAAATTATTTAAATCACTTACTGGGACACTCATCCACACAATGATCGTTGTAGTGATATTTGAAAAACGGGTTTCTGATGTTTCGTTCCGTTTGCGGGTCGTACATGTGCGCTGAGGGACAAGCGTACTCGCAGGACCCACTGTTGTTAACGTGAAGACATGTCTGGGGGGGGGGGGGTTAAACTCATATGACATTTTTACCTTATATTTGGAGACTGTTGGCAATAGTTGTGGTTAAAAACTAATAAACTCATATGACCTATTTACCTTATATTTGGAGACTGTTGGCAATAGTTGTGGTTAAAAACTAATAAACTCATAAAACCTATTTACCTTATCCTTGGAGATAGGATAGGATAGGATATTCATGTTTATCTTTTTGAATGGGAAATATTCATGTTTATCCTCGTGAATGGAAAAAACCAAGAGGGTTAACACACGGGCAATCGTCAGATCACCTCGCGCCCACCGTCGGGTTACCAGAGCTATTGCAGTGTATTGAGTATGATTCACAAGTTCATTCAATTTGGTAAAACCCATTAATCAACTGGGTTCAGGCAATGTCCGTTAAGTGCCTTGCCCAAGAACACAACCGACTAGCTAGCGACTAGTTTCGAACCATAAACATTTCGGTTGAAACGCGTCGCACTAATACCAGACCAACCGGTCGGACATTGTTCGCAATAGTTGTATTGTGTACATGAGCAAGGTACTGTTCTAAAAGTATGAACTAGGCAGGAAGTGTAGAACAAAGAAAAAAGTATGAAAAAAACAAAAAGTATTAAATAAAGAAAAAAGCATAAAACAAAGTAAACAATATTAAATAAAGTAAAAAATATAGAAAAAAGCAAAAAATATAAAAAATAAAAAAAAAATAAAAATATAGAAAAAAGCAAAAAATAGAAAAAAGCAAAAATATAAAAAAACAAAAAACAGTATAAGAAGTTTTTGGTTGAAAAGCATAGCACTAAACCACCAGACTAATCTGTCGGATCAATTTCCCATCTTCCCTCTTTACCTCTTTTTAGTTTTGCCTTTAACAAATAATCTTCTCAGTGTACAACATGTACTTACGATGCAGTCTCGATCACTCGGGCCCGTGCAACCTGACGCACATTCAGGAGCGCAACAATCCTCCCTCTCCGGTCCTTTGCATCTTGAGTTCCCACATTTCGACGCGCAGTATGGTCGATGTGACTAAGGGGTTGAAAATGGGGTTAAGCGGGGTTGAATGGGGGGTTTGTGGATTGAAGTGATATTACCTCACGTTCCTCTCCTTAGTTCTTCTGTGTTTTAGTAATCATTGTTTTCGCCTTCATTCTAAGTTAATCAACTCTTGTTTTCGTTGCTATTTAGGTCCTTGGGGTTTTGCCCTTGCTTTGCCAGTTACCGTTATGTTGTGCTTTGTTTGTTTAAAACTAGGTTTTCCATTATTGCAGAAATAGCCTGCTTATTAACGTTGAATAAAGCTTAAGTTAATCGACTTCTGTTGTCGTTTCCGTTAGCGTCTCAGTCCATGGATCCCAGGGGGTAATATGGGAATTTAATTATTTTGAATAGCGCCCCACAAACGTTTTTGCTCGATGTTGTAAAATCAGCATTTTCTCATTTTCAGATATACCTTTATGCTTTTTATTTTACAGTTTTAATTAAATAATGTGTCAGTTCGGTTGATTGAGGTTGAAATTAATATTAAGTCATCGCGCGAAAATTGGGCAAAAACGTTGGGAAAAAACAAAATTAATAAATACACAAAAAAATCCTCATGGTGAGTTAACACAGGTGGGGTTATAATTTTTTAATTGATAATGGAAATGAGTTACATTCCGAAACGTCTCAATATAAAAAGTACCGGTACAATTTTGTCTTTATGTTTTTTGCTTAGACTATCCTACAACTCCATGCCTTTTCTTTACCAATTTTACTCAATAAATTATTCCAATCACTATTTTCACTCATAGATAATTATATAGGTAAAACTACTACAACTCGAAACACAACTCAAAACACATGGCAACCATTATAAACTTCACGTAGCCTTACAAGGCAAAGGAATATAGACTTTCTTATCACTTGAAACATCCATCAAACCCAGGCTTCCAATTTAACAGGATTACCGAATTTGGCGTAACCATAATTTGAATATTATAGCACGTCAGAAAGACGCACTTTAAACAAATTTTTAAATAATCTGATGAAGGGTTGTATTACATAACTGAAATCCAACCACAATTGCATAGCTACAATAGATAAACAACCTCTCTAGTTTCCTTTTATCTTTATAATCCAAAAGTGTTTATCCAGTGTTTGAAAGTAAAAAGTCACAACAGCAATATTTTTAAGTTTAACAGATTTAGTTTAACACAGTCTGACAGATTAGTCTGATGGTTTAGTGCGCCACATTTCAGCCGAAGGGTTGCAGGTACGAAAGTGGTCGCTAGCTAGTCGATTGTGTCCTTGGGCAAGGCACTTAGCAGACATTTGCCCGAACTTAACGAATTAATGGGTTCACAGGGATAAACAAGAATATCCTATCCTCTATTTTTGACTTAGGTTGAAGTTATAAATAAAACATTTGTTTATGGATTTATTACATAAGTGGTAATTAACACTATAATTCTGTGTAAGTTTTAGTAAGCGATCAGTGTACCTAATTAAGCTGTAATTTAATTAAAATAAGTTTTTAACTTTTTGAGTTATCAAATAATCAATATTTTTTTTACTTTAAAATTTAACAACTTATTTTAAAAAATAATCCGCTAAATTTCATTAAAATTCGTTCAAAAACTTTAAAGTTTGAAAAAAAAATTGTCTAATTCTGCAACAAAAATAACATATGATTCAATGTAAATGTTATTTTCGTGTAATTGCACTTGTTTACCATAAATTGCACTTGTTTACCAAACTTGACATGTCTTGCATAACTGTTTGGTTCAGCGTGTTTAATAATGTTTTAATAATGGTGATTCATTAATACCGCACTTAAGTCTTTAGTCATTGGTACCATACGACACTTAATCTCTGCAGATAAAATATTTGTGGCACTGTATATCGGATATAACTTCCAATGAGGACGACCGATTAAATGGGTTGAAGCAATGTAAAGTGGCTTTCTGAGGTGCACAGTAAGACACCTAATCCCAACAGTAAAGTTGCTGGAGCTATTACAGTGTGTGAATAATTAGACACGACTTTTAATTTGAACGACCTATTAGATACCACTGGGTAAATCAATATAACACGACAGTACAATGGATGGTCTTGGAACCAGTCACTAATAGAGGGGTTATATACAAAAGGTGGCAACTTACGTCGTTGACACATGGTAGGTCCCTGACCCCAACAAGATCCATTACACGATGCATCACAACCTCTACCTGTGGAACAACTGGATTATCGAAGTGTTTTGGGGTTCTGTCTAAGGGTTTTGGGCATATTTAAGGGGTTAGGTTAGTCTGACGGTTTAATGCTACGCCTTTCAACCAAAAGTTTGTAGGTTCGAAATTGGTCGCAAGCTAGTCGGTTGTGTCCTTGGACAAGGCACTTAACGGACATTGCCTGAACCCAGCAGATTAATGGGTTCTACCAAAATAAAGGAATGTGTCAATTACACAACACACTGTAATAGCTCCGGTAACCCGACGATGGGCACGAGGTGATCTGACGATTGCCGTGTGTTAACCCCCTTGGTTTTCCCATTCACAGGGATAAACATGAATATCCTATCCTGTCCTATATCCTAAACAATCATCTTTGAATAAGAGAAAATCCACCAATTTATTTTGCCGTAAAACCTTGCAAAATTTTGGAGAACTGGATTAAAATTATCTCGAGATGGAGAGCTCAGATAAGGATTGCTTGCTCATATAAGGTGTTGTTATCTGTGTGAAGTATGTTTTGTTGATGGCAAATTAATAAACGTGGGAGGTTTAATAGGTTGTGGTAAAGTTGCACGAAATTGCTTAGAAATATTGGAGGGCTGTTTATTAAGGTTAAATAATGTAAAAATATACATATAATGAGGATTTTGGAAATGTGGCATAAACGGACAGGTGGTGCGCTTATCAAGGTTGATTTGTGTGGAAATGTGTATGGTAGGGACTTTGGAAATGTGGCACAGATGGACAGGTGGTGTGCTTATCAAGGTTGATTTGTGTAGAAATGTGTATGGTAGGGACTTTGGAAATGTAGCACAGATGGACAGGTGGTGTGCTTATGAAGGTAGATTTGTGTGCAATTATATATGATCAAGACTTTGGAAATAATACACATCTTGGATTAAACCACAATAACAAAAACAGCAAAAAGACGAATCATTGTCAAAATATAAACTTCACTAAATTTGCACAAAATACAAAAATCACTATTTCCGTAACAGGCATACTTTAAAGGATTAAATTTCCGTGGACGAAATAAAATTGTACCGTGCAGTTTAAAAGCCACTACCAATCTAATGCGCTTAGCCACATTCCTGTTAGACAAGCACGATAATGAAGTGTTCCAAGTTTGGCGAACTGATTCATCTTAATTAAAGTACTAATCAACTTCAAGTCACTTTGTATACAAATATTTTGCAACATTTTGGCAACAGCGTTTTTTAGGTTGGTGAAAAAATAAGGATATTTGTTTTTAGAGTTTGTATTGATCTGAAAAATGTTTAAAGATGTTTATGAATAATTTGTGTGGAAATGTGTATGGTTGGGACTTTGGAATTGTGGCACAGATGAACAGGTGGTGTGCTTATCAAGGTTGATTTGTGTGGAAATGTGTATGGTAGGGACTTAGGAAATGTGGCACAGATGGACAGGTGGTGTGCTTATCAAGGTTGATTTGTGTGGCAATGTGTATGGTAGAGACTTTTTTATGCAAAAAGACATTTTTTTTGCCGTGCCTATCATATCAATGTAGATTGGTGTACAAATACATACAACTATGACAGTCAAATGCAATTTAAATGGACAGATGGAGCACTTATCAAGGTTGACATGTCTACAATCAGCAAAAAACGTCTAAAATTTAAAGCATTGAAAGGCAATCAATGATTTTAATTAAGAGTAAACAGAAGAGCCGGATATTGGCCTAGGTTCAAGAGAAGCGTGATTTTAATTCGATTCAGCGCTATAAATACATTAGACCAGTGCGGGCTGCTTAAGCTGCGATTAATTTTGCCTGCCATCAACAAACACAACCAAGAAGCGTTTAACGAGATATCGGGTCGACACACGAAAAGTTTAACGCCGATAACGGCTCAAAAATAAACAGAAAAAGTCTAGTATTTTATTTTATAGTGATTACACACAGATTATGTACTCGCGCGCGGGGATTTATTGGGAAAATCAGATTAACTGGGTTTTGGTTATCTGTGTTGTTATTAGAAAAATGGTTTAAGTCTGACAATGACCTAGAAATATGAGAAATTCAAGAATATTTTTTTCTGCATTTGGAAAGAAAAAAATTGTTTCTGTGTGTTTAAATTTAATTGTGTGAACCAAATTAAATAGCAGAAATCGCGAAATCATACACAAAACACTGCAATAGCTCCGGTAACCCGACAGAGAGCATGAGGTTATCTAACGATTGTCTGTGTGATAATGTCTATTGTGTTTTTTAATCCACGCGAATAAACATAAATATTCTATCCTATCTTTAATATACTTTTTATTCCGTTTAATATCAATATTTAAGCCTTAAATAAAGAAGCTATATTCAAGCAGAGAATAAACAAACGTCAGTATGCGATCAGTTTATACACCAAAAGGTGATTTACAATTCAGGCATTAATAATTAAAGCCAAAACATTGCCAAAAACAGTATCGCGCTGTCATAAATAGGCCGGTATTGGCAACGGCGTTCTAAGTCAGATTACGAGCAAAATTACTGGTTTTATAATCGCACCCATATGATTTACTTTGCTTTTTTTTTCACTGTCACCGTAAAAATTTAAACAAAGGTTTATTAAAACAAAAAAGTTAAAAGACACAAGTTACAGGGCCATATAATGGGCAAAACTCTATTTTATTAATGTCAATATCATTATTGTGAATTTAGCTCCTACATAAGAGAAACATAGTATAGGATGTTCATGCTTATAAATGGGGGGAAACTAAAAGAAGGGAAAGCGGGAAGGTGGGAAAGCAGAAATCTGCACACTAAAATACCCCCCCCCCCTTAAAAAATACTCACATGTTGTTGGTGGGGGTTCTACTTCAATGTCGTACGCCTCGCGTGTCGCTTTGTGAAGGATGTCGCTCCAGTTGATTGTGTCGGTGAAGCAGAGCTGGTGGTTCCGTCGCACGATCACCCCTCCACTCACGATCTCCGTGAGCGACTTTAACCTGAGATGGGAGAGTTGGGGGTTATTTAACCTGAGGTGGGAGCGTTGGGGGTTAATTAACCTGAGGTGGGAGCGTACGGGGTAATTTAACCTGAGGCGGAAGTGTTTGGGGTTAATTTGGGAGCAAAGTTACATACTTGCCTATTTACATAACCAGTATAAGTTGAAATCTGCTGGTTTAAGTTAAATTTTTAAGTTAAATCTGTTGGTTTTAGTTAAATATTAGTTTGAAATATGGTTTAAGTTAAATTTTAAGTTAAAATACTAGATTTAGTTAAATTTTAGGTTAAATATGGTTTTAGTTAAATTATAAGTTAAATATGATTTAAGTTAAATTTTAAGTTGAAATATGGTTTAAGTTAAATGTTAAGTTGAAATTTGGTTTTAGTTAAGTTCTAAGTTAAAACTGCTGGTTAAATAGTATTTTGAAATATGGTTTAATTTAAATTTTAAGTTAAAATCTGGTTTAAGTTAAATGTTAAGTTAAAATCTGGTTTAAGTTATACTGGATTAAATTAAATTTTAAAACGAAATCTTGTCTAAGTTAAATTTTAATTGGAATCCTGGATTAAGTTTAATGTTAAGACGGTTTATGTAAAATTCTTATTTGGAATGTGAAGTTAAGTTTTAAATTGGAATCTGGTTGCCAGGAGAGTAGGAGTAGCCAAGTAAACTGCCATGGTAAAACATGAATGTTGGTTATAATTTTTGATTTTTTTTAATAATTTTTAAGGTATTTAAAAACAAATATTAATTCACAAATGCAAGTTTTTAAACAGTAATTGCAAAAATTTTCGAATGTTTTTTAGCTCATTTTTAATCAGATTCACAATCACAATACAAAGTGTGCTATGACATCATAACCATGACATCATAAGTATGACATCATCATCACCCAAGATGACATTGCCAAGTGCCTGCCTTCCTATAAATTCGCACAAAAAACACATTTAATCTTGCAATAAAGCACCGACTACGACATTACGTCAACCGATAAAAAATCTATATGGCCTTGTCGGTTTTCGGTCTCGAGAAAAGGTAATTCGATTTGCGCGAAATTGTGAAACATATTTCCGTTTTCCGGATCGAAAATATTCAGCCAAAATGACAGGTTGTATAAAAATATATTAGAGACCAAACAAGAAACTTACAAAATTTGTTGCCTGGTTGCAGTAAAATATGTACAATAGGATAGTCTTTTGACAAGCTGTACCGGTATACATTTATTAATATACTACAGAGGTGTCCTAAAGCTGTAATATTTAACTAAAATCATTTTTAATTCGTAAAATACTGTGTTTAAAGATATAAATATTTTCCCGTGGCACACCAAGCATTGTCTTAAATAATAGGGTTTTATGACTACTACTACTATTGCAGGGCCAAAATTCCATCAAATTTTGGGCGAGTAAGAACTCGTACTAGTCGCGCAGACTTTTGGATCTGTATTCTGCATTGCTCCCTTCAAATGCAATGGAAAAGCTATATTTTTTATTAATATACTTTTTTTCTAAATGATGTGTTTTAACAACTGTTTGTTTTGCGTTTTTTTCCTGTTCCTGTGTCGTGATTTGATTCATTTACCATATTTTAATACTGGGGCAAAAAATGAATAAACTAAACTAATTCCCAATTTACACTTTTAGAAATTCCCGCCATTTTTGAGCCCAATTTATCAACGTCTGTTGTCATTCCACATCAGGGCTCATGTTGATGTGTCTTCTCAACAACGCGCTTGTAATTCGACAATCACACCGAGGTAATCAAATCACAACATATGGTTCACTGTGCTAATATATAAATTGGATTATTCGAAAACCGGAATTAAACGCCAATTTTAAATAGCCTCATATGTACCTACCCATTTCAGGATCACAATTCCCAATGGATTTAATTTTACTGTTATTCATGTCGTATTATTTTAAAACAAAAGGTATCTTTTGCTTTAGTTTCAAGTAGCGGAAATATTGTATAAAAAATTAAAAAGGTATAATAAAAAGTAAGATTTCAGAATGGTTAAAGATTCTGGATTCAAAATTTATTCCATTTTAGAATTATTCTAGAACAATCTTAACCGGGGTTCTTAGAAAGAGTCATAGGAGCCCAGGTGTTTGTAGGGTGCGATTAGCACTTTTAAAAACCCAACCACATCTTTTAAGACCTGATTCGACTACATGACAGCTAAAACTCCATTAGGTGCATTCACATTTAACTTAAGGTCCACTTAGGAAGGAATACCAAGTGTGCCAAGACTGTTAATTAAATTTTAAAAACTTTTAATGGCGGCGAGACCGATTTGACAACACCGAAATGTTCTGCCAGCAAAAATATTAAGCACCAGTGCTCTAGAAGCTGACTCGGTGACTTTTTGGACTTTCGCTGCATCCTTTGCTGTACATTACTGTGCATTATTGTATATATTGTTGTCGTTCGTAAAAATGTGATGTCAGCATAAAAATAAATAAATTGAAAATGGAAAAAATTGAAATAGAACAGTGTTCCCCAACCTTTTTAACCTTTAATTTATCCAGAGTAAAAAAGGGTTGCGGAACACTTCTCTAGACCATAGGGTGAATCGGATATGGCCATGATTTGCCGGAAATAAGATGCGGAAATCGACACACTAAACGGCGCCTTGCGGCCAACTATCTTTCAAAATCTAGGCCAAAATTATTTCTATAAAATCAACTCTTAAGGTTTTTGTGGTCAAACGGCGGTTTCCGAAAAAGGATGACCTTATTAAAGTGACATATTGGTTTGTGTTAGAGGGTAGTGGAAATTTAATTGGGAAGTTGTTTTTTAATCTGGCATCTGAAAACTTTATTTACCGATAAGGTGAGTATTTTTATTGTGATGAAATGATAATCCTGAAATTTCTTAATATAAAAAGTAATACAGGTAATTGATTAATGTGGAAATGTGTATAAGGACTTGGGACACAGATGGACATGTGGTGTGCTTATCAAGGTTATTTTGTGTGGAAATGTGTATGGTAGGGACTTTGGAAATGTGGCACAGATGGACAGGTGGTGTGCTTATCAAGGTTATTTTGTGTGGAAATGTGTATGGTAGGGACTTTGGAAATGTGGTACAGATGGACAGGTGGTGTGCTTATCAAGGTTGATTTGTGTGGAAATGTGTTTGGTGGAGACTTTTGAAATATGGCACAGGTGGACAGGTGGTGTGCTTTTCAAGGTTAATATGTGTTGAAATGTATACGTTATGGACTTTTTTATGCAAAAAGACATTTTTTTCCGTGCTTATCATATCATACCAAAGTAGAGCTTTTCATACCAAGGTAGATTGGTGTAAAATGCAATTACCAAAGTCAAATGCAATTTGAATGAATAGCTGGAGCACTTATCAAGGTTGACATGTCTACAATCAGCAAAAAACGTCTAAAATTTAAAGCATTGAAAGGCAATCAATGATTTTAATTAAGAGTAAACAGTACAGCCGGATATTGGCCTAGGTTTGAGAGAAGCGTGATTTTAATTCGATTCTGCGCTATAAATACATTAGATCAGTGCGGGCTGCTTAAGCTGCGATTAATTTCGCCTGCCATCAACAAACACAACCGAGAAGCGTTTAACGAGATATCGGGTCGACACACGAAAAGTTTAACGCCGATAACGGCTCAAAAATAAACAAAAAAAGTCGAGTATTTTATTTTACAGTGATTACACACAGATTATGTACTCGCGCGCGGATTTATTTGGAAAATCAGATTAACTGGGTTTTAGTTATCTGTGTTGTTATTAGAAAAATGGTTTAAGTCTGACAATGACCTAGAAATAGAGAAATGA
>CH003232.1:1199099-1224649 GCA_000149265.1 Ciona savignyi | reverse complement strand
AACCACTAAAAATTTGACAAATTAATTTTAGAGAATCTTAGAAAAGATTTTAAAGAGTTTTTAGTATTTCCGCTACATATCAGTATTTTAACTAATGTGTGTTTGGTTTATTTTCAATTTTTTTATTCAATTGTGAAAAACAAATGGGATATTTTTCAAGAAAATTTTGGGAACGAAATTTAATCACAGAATCAAAATTCGAATGGATTATTCAAAAATTTTATTTTTATATTAAGTTTTTTAGAGTTAGAGATAGTATATATATTAAAAATACACTGATTCGGACAAAGTTATGCAAGTTTTACCTTTGATTGCCATGCAAAACGCACACACAAACACACCGAACACACACACAAAAACGCACACACACACACCGCACACTCACACATGCGCACACACACAAGCCATCCCATATCGTATCAACCACACATCATTTCAAAGGGAAATTTATCATCATACACTTTCAGTGAGACTAATCAAATATTTTCCTGCGTAGTAAATCAACGTCACACGGTAGTAAAAACCATTCAACTGTGCAAGTTATAGAATGGGGTTAACAACCATGGAAGCTTTTTTTCTAGTTTAGAAATACTGAATGGTGAATGGCCAACAATATTATTTGTTAGGGGCGCAAAAGCTACATCATTTGGTTGAAACGTGTCGCACTAAACCACCAGACTAACCGGTCGGACGATGATTAAACACGTCTCAATCATACACAACAGACTGCAATAGCTCCGGTAACCCGACGGTGGGCACGAGGTGATCTGACAATTGTCCGTGTGTTAACCCCTTGGTTTTCCTATTCACAGGGATAAACATGAATATCCTATCCTGTTTTGAAATAAAAACATTGATTGAACAAGTCTCACCTCAGCTCCTTTAGACCTTGGTTCTCATCCTGCCCATTGTTGTTAAGGGAGATGACAAGAGCGTATTTCTCTCGGAAGAGCTCACGGCCTCGGATGATTCTTAACTTCTCGAGTGGTAGATACGGCACGAAGTTTAGAGAAATGATAACATATCCTGTGACCTCTTCAATGTCCTGTGGAAAAGGAAAATGTTCTTTTGATGTCGGCTGTTTAAAAACCAATTTTGGTACCTTGATGGGTTTATCCGATTATTATCTTTTATTTTATGCATATATTAGAGTATTGTCTTTCAGAAATTGAACAAAGATTGTATAAAAGAACTATTACCTTAAAAAGCAATTATTAAAAGAACAAAACTAAAAAGCGTGGTGGATTGTAGAGATTTAGGTTCGAAACTGGTTGCTAGCTAGTCAATTCTGTCTTTGTGCAAGACACTTAATGTAGTAAACATTATCTGTGTCCGGCCTGTTGATCTAATGGTTAAGTGCGTCGCCTTTCAATCGAAAGGTTGCAGGTACGAAACTGGTCGCTAGCTAGTCGGTTGTGTCCTTGGGCAAGGCACTTTACGGACATTGCCTAAACCCAGTTCTACCAAATTGAAGGAACGTGTCTATCATATACAACACACTGCAATAGCTCCGGTAACCTGACAATGGGCGCGAGGTGATCTGACGATTGCCCGTGTGTTAATCCCCTTGGTTTTCCCATTCACGGGGATAAAGATGAATATCCTATCCTATCCTATAAAAGGACTATTACCTTAAAAAGCAATTATTAAAAGAACAAAACTGAATAGCAGGGTTGATTGTACAGATATAGGTTCGAAACTGGTTGCTAGCTAGTCAGTTGTGTCTTTGTGCAAGACACTTAATTGAGTAAACATTATCTGTGTATTAATATATATATTGTCCTTGTAGGTTGAAATTTTAATGAAAGCATAATTTAAAAAAAAAACTTGAAAAATTTAAAAAATAATACCTTTTTAAATCAAAATGCATTCATGGCATATAATAATAAAAAAAGTATGTGTGTTTCTTATTTTTCTACAAAAATATTTTCCAAGCCACAAGACTTCATTAGCAAGGTCAAATCGTAAAACAAGGGCCGTATGGTGTTGATGTGCATAACATACATACACATACCAACACATAACTCGCATAGCGGTATATCGTTGACGCTATCTTTAACTTAAAGTGGTCTTTAACGCGTGCGGGCGTGTTTGCTTATGATAAGGTACCTTGAAACTCGTGTGGGTTGACAACGGTTAGATAAACAAAAAGTCGTAAGAAGGACAAGTCTAGTTGGAATTGCGATAATGGCGGTAAAGATTCGTTTTTTATACCGAGCAGTTTCGAATCGCTAACGTGCTCGTCACCAATACTGTTTATGTGTAGATTTTTTTGTATCTGTCGCGTTAACCATTCGGCCACACGACCATACATGTTTGTAGAATTCGTATGTGTATCAGTCGTGTTAACCATTCGCTCATATCACGGTAAAATTCGCTTTTTATGGCATTAGCGCCAGGCAATAAAAACCTTTTTTCTGTTTTCATTTGTTTTATATAAAATCGTGTTGCACGTGTTCAACGTGGAAACAAAAAATAAACTAAATAATTAAACGCGAAAAGATATATTCAACCGACGGTGGGCGCGAGGTAATCTGACCGTGTATTAACCTTATTGGTTTTCCCATTAACGGGGTAAACATAAATATCCCATCCATAATTTAGTTTTAGTTTAAAAAAAGGATCGTGTTTTTGATACGTTGTTTAAATTTTATTAGTTAAAAATTGTGATCTTAATTAATGAATATAAAACAGTCTTTTAAACACGCCGAACTATAAGCAGTACCACCTTACTTATCCAGTGTATAAAACCGAAACTAAAATTTACTCAACCCTACTCACGGTGTAAAGTTACCAAAATCTTCATTCTGTCGACCGAAGCGTGAAAATTTAAGACTAACGACAGAGCAACGCTAAAGGAGGGAAAGAGGGAAGGAGGGAAACTGCTCACCAAAACTATGAAAATTAATTTAAACCCTTCCCTAACACACAAATCTCAACCCAAAAATAACCCTAACTCCAACCCAATGTTTAAAACTAATTTTTTTAGCCTAATATACATTTTAGTGTGTAGTTTTCCTCCTTTCCGCCTTCCCTCCTTTTAGTTTTGCCCAAACGACACGCAAGCACGACATTACGGATCGTTAAAAAATGCAGCAGTTGCGTCATCAGTAATCTTGGTGGGTGGCATTGTTTTTCGGTGACCTTGGGATATGAGGCTCACGACCGGCAAAAACAAACAGACGTCGCTTGTTTGTTACGAGGTTTAATGAGAGTTTAGGATACGGTATAAACTCGATTTTGCCAGTTAAGTTTTGTGCTTTGCTAAGGAGATATATCTGCCGCTGCCGTATTATACATTTTAACCGATGGTGAGTGCGAGGTGATCTGGCGATTGCCAGTGTGTTAACCCCCTTGGTTTTCCAATTCACGGGGATAAACATGAATATCCTATCCTATCCTTAATGCATTAAGCAGTATATTGATGCTTAATATTTTTGATTTAGTTTAGTTTTATTCATTTTATGCCCCAATATTATATAATGGCAAATAAAGCAAATCACGATACAGGAACAGGAAAAGACGGCAAAACGAACAGTCGTTAAAACACGCCATTTAAAAAAAGTGATATACATAAATTAATACAGCGGACGCGGCCGCCAAACTTATACGAAAAACAATAATGGTATTACAGTATAATGCTGTCTAAATTGATAAAAAATAATGTCTAAAAATTGTATCCGAAGCGTCTACATTAAACAAAAATTCGCAAATAAAGAGATTGTTTGCTTGGTCGTAAAAACGCATTAAGGTACTTAAGCAAGGAATTTTTACTGTACATGATGATATTATACATTGCCCTTTGCGTTTATTAGATAGTTTTGGAATATCTAAGTTTTGCGGTAATTGAAATAACATCGCCATTTATGAGCTAAATATGAAGATTTTAGCTTGAGCGCGCACGTGTTAATTAAATGGAAGCGATTTTGGTTTCTGTATGGCTAACTTACCACAGAAAGCGTGTGCTTTAAATCATCGAATAAAATTTCTTGTCTGGTTGAAGCAAAAATAACTACACAGTTACACCGTTTAGAAAACGAATTGATTAAAACAGCAATTTTTATTGTTTATGTTTTCTTTTTTTTTCTCTTTTTTTAAATCAATAATTAAAAAAAGATACATGTAAAACCGAATAGGGTGGTGTTACACAGGCTTGCTCACAAATGTGTTAAATATAATTGTGAATTTTAATAGCCATAGTATAACACTGAAACTAAATGTGGAGCTTGGTAGCGAACAAGCGTGTTAAATATAGGATAGGAAAACTATGTTTATCCTCGTGAATAGGAAAACCAAGGGGGTTAACACACGGGAAATCGTCAGATCACCTCGCGCCCACCGTCGAGTTGCCGGAGCTAAACCACCAGACTAACCCGTGGGACATAATTGACCATACGTCAAATAAAGAAATAAAATGTGATTTAATTTTACGTGTTTTGGCATATGCCCTTGTCGTTTTTTAACTTATTTTTGTTTTTATTAAATGTAGGCTATTGTTTTTACCGTGCAAAGTTTTGAATCTATGATAGGCTCGTCACTAAGACTGTTTTCACATAAAAATCGGTGTACGAATTGGTCGCTTTAACCATTCGGCCACACAACCGAATTTGGATTGGGGTTTCTTCGTGTTTAATATATGGTTGCATCATTAGCAATAAGGGTGTGGCTTCGAAACCAGGCGCAAGCGGATCGGTTAAAATTCTTTAGAAAATCACTGGGCGAAAATTTCCTGGACCAAGTCACTATGTAAAAGCCAAATATAGAACGGTGATATGAACGAACGTGACCACTTCATACCGATTTCTTTATATAAAAACTTAGTTACAAGCAGTGATGGGATTTAAGAGGTTCGCATGATGGGTTCGGTCAAACCCGTTCTTGGAACGTCGGGATAATCACCGATCCGATTCTTGCTTTTTTAAGACATTAGACCTTCTAGGGAAACTGTTGTTAGTAAGTACAATACAATAGAGAACCTGTTCTTAAAATTTTGAATCCCATCACTTGTAACGAACCCTTCCAAGCGTCAAAACTAAAGTTTGTAAAATAACGAAAATTTCCAGTTATTTAACGGTTTGAACAAAACGTGTAATGCCTTTATCTTTTTAATACACTACACTGCAACAGTTCAAATAACCCGACAATAGTCTGGTCAATTTCCTATAATGTGATGCACAAAGGCGACCCTAAAACGAGGAAAGGAGGGAAACTGCTCACAAAAACTATGAAAACTATCTAACCATGTAAACACTAATCTCAACCCCAGAACTAACCCTAACTCCAACCATAACTTTAAAATTACTTTAATAATCTTTATTTTAGTTTGCACTTTCCCACCTTCCCTCTTTCCCTCCTTTTAGTTTCCCCTGACGCACAATGCCCTTTTTCCTAGAAGCCACCTTTAAAAGCATCAATACCAGCCCTACCTTAAAAATGCTTGTGTCAATCTCAGGGTTCTCCAATGCCGTGATCTCTAGGTTGCCCTTAACGATCTTACAGCCCCTGTACCGCTGGGCCATCTTGGAGTAGTGGTCGACACGGTCCTCGCCTACTGAGAGACCCGAACTAGTTCCGAAACAGCTGTTTTCTGTTGGGTCCGTCACTGAAATAAAATGGGGGAAATTGATTAAAATACAGAAAAATGGGGTAATATAATTGGGTGCGTACGGTCGTGTGGCCGATTAGCTGACCCGGCCGAGACAACGGCTTACATAGAAAAAACTGTCTTAACAACAAGACCATTGAAGGCTCGAAACTGACCCCGGTAAAAAAGAATTGCGTTTATCACCGAAAATGGGTTACAGAAGAAGTCTCTTTTTATTTTGACCGAGCCAAGTTTCGAACCCATGGTGGGCTCGTCACAAGGACCATTTTTGTATGTAAGAGTATTTAAATGTATCGGTCGCCTTAACCATTCGGCCACACGACCGTACGTTAACGTCACAATTCTCGATCGCTGTTTCGCGCAATGCCTTGTGTGACGTAACACAGCTTATTTCCAGCTGTACAGACTCGCGAAACTGTGCACCTGTAATTAAGGTGCCGCTCCAGGCGACATATAATACGTTCATCAGTTTTACAAACGAGATAAAAATTTTTGAGTGAGTGAGTTTTTCACATTTTTAGTATTTAAAGCAATATACGTTTTTTTATCATATAAATTATGTTTTTTAAGAAACAAAAACGGGTTCTTGTAAAACAATTCAAAAATCCTCTCTTACGAATGAGCAAAATAGGAAAATGTCGCAAAGATGCTAAATTTATAACACAAACGAGACTAAACTATGCATAAACTGACTAACCGAACAGCCCGCGAAAAATAACGTTTTTTTTTACCGAGCCAAGTTTCGAACCCATAGTGGGCTAGTTATTCGGACCGTGTAAAAGTAGGTATATTTATGGGTAACATAAAACATTTGGCCACACGACCGTACAAAAATCAAAGAGTTAAATCAATCAATATTTCCATGGAAGCAATGAGATTAGAAACACCAACAAAAATGTATGGATGAATTAAGGTGGAAAATAATTCGAATGTTTAAGTATTATCAGTCTTTTTTACCGGCGGCGATATATCCACTGCGTCTTTGTAAAGTTAATTTTAAGCCTCCTACTTAATTAAAGGTCGCTTTGTGGAGCTAATCCGACCAGGACCTGTGTTCGATATTTAACTGGTGTCAAAACGCGATTTAACTAAACCACAGGTTTAAGCGTCGCGATTTTATGCCTAGCTCTCTTGTTGAGTTCGGCTTTCCATTTCTCTTGTTTTCTCCTGTCGGAACTGCCTTTCAAGCACAGCTCTCTTGTTTTAGTTAACCTGGCTTGCTCGTGAATTACGCCGCACAAATTCTGACAAGCAAAAACAAACTTTTTAAACGGATTCCGATTTTACCAAGGCCGGAATTCAGATTACACGGCGATGGCAAGCGTGCATGAAACGTGATAGGAATTTGTCAGTTAATCGGACCTTGAAATCCGGAAAACCAAAACATTGTCGAAAAACAACACGTTTGTAAATTAGCTAAGCCAGTGATCATGTAAATAGGTAATTTTCCGCATTTCACTGAAAATTTGCACGGTTTTTAGATGCGGACGTAGCAACTTTTTGTTACATCTACATGACACATAAGCGTTAATAATAAAGGAAATAGCTAATCAATAAGTAAATTAGGTTATTATGGACTGGATATTCATGTTTATCCCAGTGAATGGGAAAACGTAAGGGGCGTTATCACGCGGGCAATCGTCAGATTACCTCGCACCCACTGTCGTTTCCAACCAAAGATTGTCACTAGAACGGGTTTTATATGTATTTTTTCACAAGGCTAAGGTTTGAACCCATGATGGGCTCGTCCATAAGACCGTTTTTATATCGTTGGTATATGTATCGGCCGCGTTAACTATTCGGCCACATGAGCGTACGTTTTTAAATGTATTCAATACATGAATCTGTCACAATAACTCTTACGCTGTACGGCGGTTTAAATTTTCCAAGACATAGAATAAGACATTCATGTTTTATACTCGTGAATAGGCAAACCAAAGGGGTTAACACACGGGTAAACGTAAGATCACCTTGCGCCCATCGTCGGGTTACCGGAGCTATTGGGATAATATATTATCCTTAACCATTTGGTTACAACACCGTATTTATATCTTTTATTATTGCCCAAGGAAAAATCGACAATGTTACCATTCTACTATTTGTTTTCTATCTCGAAAATAGCTCCATAAACCAGAAGGCATTGGATAAATCAATATCAACCGGTCAAATTGGAAAAACAAAATGTGTTATAGCAATACCTAATAGTGTGATATATCAAACCTAGATTCGTATACCTTACTATCGATTTTTTTCTCGATTCTGAAATATTGTATGTGCTTATCAAGGTTGATTGCTGTGCAAATATATACTATAGGGACTTTGCAAATTGGAAACAGATAAATAGGCGATGCGATTATGAAGGTAAAATGTGGTATATTGAAACGAAACTTTAAAATATGCCACAAAAGTAGATTTAGCGTGCTTAACAAGGTTGATTATGATATCGGAACTTTAAAATGCTGCATAGATCAACATACGGCGCGCTTATCAAGGTTGGGTATAAACAAGTATATATGGGCTGATTTCGAAAATAAAATTGTACAGATGCACAAATGTGAAGTTTTTTCAGAAATTTACATTCCTTTATCCGAATTACACGTTGGTTAGGCCGAATCTTGACTATTTTGGGCTTGTTTTTGCATTTGGAGAAAACCGCTACGATCCGCCAGTGTCAACCACTAATTGGCAGCGGAATGTTAAAACCTCTTGCGGTGGGATTTTCAGTCGCTACGGATATACAACACCAAATAATTACGCAGATCAATCGGCAAAATGCAGCAAACAAAATCAACTGAAGCAACCGGAATAAATCGCCCGTCTTAAGACCAAGTTTACCAGGTAAGGCATCAGTGGCCTTTTAACCGGAGGGCAAATGGGCTTAGCTTAAAATTTCGGACGAGCTGGTATTAGTACCAAATAAACAAACGCTAGTCAAACGTCAATCTCAAGTCTACGCCTAAAGGACTGCGATTATAATCTTCAAAAATTCGATAATGAACTTATGTGGGCGACGGCAGGGACAGCATATGCAATGTAGGCTTTAAGAGTTCGTGAGCGGAAAGAGTTCTTAAATTAAACTGCTGGTTAAAACTGTCTGCGTTGTTGGCCATGGTATATTTTTGCGGATTTATTGTTATATTGAGTAAAATCCTTTTAAGGACTTTCGCCGATCTGGTGTATTTAAACGGATTGACTCAACACTTAATATATATAAAATATACAATGCAATTTAGTTTTGTTGACTGTGGGTATAAGTTGACTGTGAGCACGAGTTAACTATGGGTGCGAAATACGGTGGGTCTTTTTTCACCGAGCCAAGTTTCGAACCCATGATGGGCTCGTATAAGAGTCGGTATATGTATCGGTCGCATTAACCATTCGGCCACACGACCGTACATACGGTGGGTCTTAAACGGGAAATCTTCTGATCACCTCGTGTCCATAGTCGGGTTGCTACAGCTTTTGCACAAAGTTACCGTTTAAAAGCGTTCCTGTCGGCTGAAGTTCGGTGTAAAATACGAACGTTCCCACAGTCAAATGGTTAACGCGACCGGGTCATACTTATTACCAGGTACAAAACGAACAAAGAATCATGTGATCAAAACCAAGCCTATAAAAAAGTATAATGCACCGCAGATGCAACGATAATAGATAAAAACACGTGCAACCGCAGAATGAAAATTGCTGTCATTTTAGGGCGTTTTCAGAAAGCGCTAATCGCTTAATCTTCGTGACCTTTGGCGACCTTTCTTCGAATATGACGTCACGGAGAGGAGATTTTAATTATTTTCAAACACTGCGCTCTGTTTTGCAAATAAACTCGCAAATAAATTATGTCTGCTGCGTAACAGAGGGAGGCTTGAATCGGCGATAGTACAATGAGTAAAAGATGGCGCATTAAATTTGACTTTATTAAAAGTTTAAACAAACTTATAACTTAAATGTACGGTCGTGTGGCCAAATGGTTAACGCGACCGATACATATAAAAACTCTTGAACAAAAAACGGTCCTAGTGACGATCCCACTATGGGTTAAAACAGGCGCGCCAGATTAATTAAATAATGCCTATTATAAAATATACGCAAAAATATCATTTCAGATGGTAGGAGGAAGGAGGGAAACTGCTCACTAAAACTATAGAAACTTCTTTTTACCCTGCCCTAAACATTAATCTCAACCCCAGAAATAACCATTTTATAATGTAGTTTAATTTCATTCTTAATCAGTATTATTTGGAAACGTTTTAATATGTAAAGTACAATTTTGACTTTTTGCTTAGAATATCCTACAACTCCATGCATTATGTTGTAATTAATAATGGAATTGAGTTACATTTTGAAACGTCTCAATATGAAAAGTACAATTTTGACCTAATGCTTTAAGCAAGCAATATGTCATTGTCATTTTTCGGAAGTCGTTTTTAGAACGAGTTTAATAATCTTATTTACGTATAACGTGAACCACGAAAAACAATCTTAATGTAACACCAATTCCAAGTACTTTTATTGTCGCCATTAATTCGCGATTTCTTCTAAACCCAACCCATAAGCTTTGTGGCTAAGATATTATAAGATGTAACATGTATTGCGTGGATTTAAGAGACAATAAGTAAGTTAATACTGGAGTGTTTGACGCCCTAAAACTTATGTATTTTAGTTTAGTTTATTCATTATTTTGCCCCAGTATTAAAAAATGGCAAACGAATCAAATCACGACCAAGGAACAGGAAAAGACGGCAAAACGAACAGTCGTTAAAACACGTCATTTAAAAAAGAATATAATTAAATAAATATAGTGGACGCGGCCGCCAAACCTAAGCGAAAGAACAATATGAAGCAAACAAAATTTAATTAATAACAAAACAATATAATATAAAGCCCTGAAGAAAAGAATATCCTAAGAAAAGTTAACGTTTTCAAATTGTCGAAGCGTCCATTTTATCATCAACGAAGAGGCTAGGCAAAAACAAGTAAATTTCGACAAATTTTTAACTCCATATCGATCGAACACTTAGTATCGATTCAAAGGCGGCTGGTAAGATTTCGTGAATGGTGCATCGCACAGGCGCCGTCGTTGGTACGTGCGGCATACCATTGCCAGCGTAACCTGAACCCCCCAATTAATAATTAAACGAATTCCGCGTGTGTGGTTTAAGCGCTTGTTGTGAATGCATCTGCGAGATCCGTTAAAATCGTTAAAATTGCGAAGTGGATCACACATCGTCTGAAAAACACCGTAGTCTAAGTTATATATTTGTTCACAAATCTACCTTGGTAAGCACGCCACCAGTCCATCTGTGCCACATTTTCAAAGTCCCAACCATAGACATTTCCACACAAATCAACCTTGATAAGCACACCACCTATCCATCTGTGCCACATTTTCAAAGTCCCAATCATACACATTTCCACACAAATCAACCTTGATAAGCATACCACCTGACCATCTGTGCCACATTTCCAAAGCCCCAACCATACACATTTCCACACAAATCAACCTTGATAGGCACACCACCTGTCCATCTGTGCCACATTTCCAAAGACCCTACCAAACACATTTCCACACAAATCAACCTTGATAAACACACCACCTGTCCATCACAAATTTCTAGAATATTCACCGAACTTTACAAATCAACAATTGACATTTTGCCCGTTATCGCAAACCGCAAAGACTTTAACGGATCCGATTGTTTTCGGATACGTCTGAATACGTCCCAATCGGAAGGAATAAAAGTCCAATACCGACCGTTTACGGAGGCAATCCGTTTGATTTGACGATTTATTCCACTACCTTGGCACCAGTCGTTTAAGGTTGTCAGGTCAAAGGTTTTTTTTGTGGAAATTCCGCGCAAAAATTGGACATTTCGACTTCAGCGGACCAAAATAGGGAGCAATGTCGATAACTAAATGTCGTATGGTTAACACAAATGCGAGTTTGCGGTTTTGAATAGTTTTATGCGGAAGTGGGCTGTTGTAGTGGTCGCCGAACGGCTGTTTATTTTACAGAACCAACTCGAGTGTAATACTGGTGGGAACTTTTAAATTTTCCAACATGAACTTTTAACTGATATTTATTGCTGAAAAGTTCACTTTGTTTTTCTATTGTGCGCTTATCGGTTGATTTGTGTGGAAATGTGTATGGTAGGGACTTTGGAAATGTGGCACAGATGGACAGGTGATGTGCTTATCAAGGTTGATTTGTGTGGAATATGGACTTTGGAAATGTGGCACAGGTGGACAGGTGGTGTGCTTATCAAGGTTGATTTGTGTGGAAATGTGTATGGTATGGACTTTGGAAATGTGGCTCAGATGGACAGGTGGTGTGCTTATCAAGGTTGATTTGTGTACAAACACATACGAGTGCGAATTCGAAAATGCGACACAGACAGATAGGTAGTGCGCTTATCAAGGTTGATTAGGGCCTATAATGATCGTGAAAATACGGCACAGATGGACATGCGGCGTGATAATAACGTAAGACGGGACGCGATAATGGTCAATTACGTGAGCCTAACACAATTAGCACGAGATCCAATTCACGCCATATGTGCAAGCATTGCGTACGCGGCATCGGATTCTCTTTAGTTCTGCCAACACGCCCGCCGCGTGACGTGTGCCGCAACGGTAACAGTCCCATAGGGACGCGTCATTAATAATTCGAATCTGTAAACGCGCTTCTTATACACAAAGGTACAACTTAGCTGCTTGGTTGTATACAATCTTCAATAGCGACAGTTTATCCGTATAAAAGCGCCACATTCTAAAATTACTATGTATACAGGCGCTATTCAGTCACGTTTTTAATCGCGACAGTTTACCTGTATAAAAGCGACACATTCTAAAATTACTATGTATACAGGCGCTATTCAGTCACGTTTTTAATCGCGACAGTTTACCTGTATAAAAGCGACACATTCTAAAATTACTATGTATACAGGCGCTATTCAGTCACGTTTTTAATCGCGACAGTTTACCTGTATAAAAGCGACACATTTCAAAATTACTGTATACAGGCGCTATTCAGTCACGTTTTCAATAGCGACAGTTTACCCGTATAAAAGCGACACATTCTAAAATTCATGTATACAGGCGCCATTCAGTAATTTTTTAAAGCGACAGTTTACCTGTACATTATCGTCGCCCAATGAATTTTCTTATGAAGAACGATTATGTTCCTCTATACAGGCGCCGTTCAGTCACTTTTTTAAAGCGACAGTTTACCTGTATATTAGAGTCGCCTAATAAATTTTCTTATGAAGAACGATTGTGTTCCTGTATACAGGCGCCGTTCAGTCACTTTTTTAAAGCGACAGTTTACCTGTATATTAGCGTCGCCTAAACAATTTTCTTATGAAGAACGATTATGTTCCTGTATACACGCGCCATTCAGTCACTTTTTAAAGTGACAGTTTACCTGTATAAAAGAGCCGCCTAATAAATTGCATTGTGAAGTACTATTATGTTCTTGTATACACGCGCCGTCCAGTCACTTTTTTAAAGCAACAGTTTAAATGTATATAAGCGCAGCGTATTAATAAATTTTCCTGTGAAGAACTATTGGGTACCCTTTATATATAAACCGCCTTGTAAAATTCCTTGTTAAAAACGACTGTGTACCTGTACGTAAGCGCCACTTGGTCTAATTGCTGAACCGAGTGCAGCGTCACCGGAACCGATCTTTTCCGAAAACACGCGAAACTTTCCGACTAATGCTCCCACAATACGATTACCTCAGTAAATGTTAAAACTGTGTTTTCTGAAACCCGCATAAAAATTAAATTATTTCCAAAAGAATTCTAACATATATGGATCAAAAATATGAAAGAAAACGGTGATTTTCAAAGAAAAAATATGTTACTTAAAAATCTATTTTGGCAAGTGACCAAATCATACAGCATGTGTGGTCGAATGATTAGCACGACCAATTATAGACAGATTTCTACAAAAAAGGTCGTAGCCCGAGCCAATATCATATTCGAAATTTAGCCCGTTAAAAAAACTTAAATATCCAAAACACCTCGTGACCTCGGTCACGTTCTCATGAATAACGCACTCGTATAAGAGTGTTCGGCAAAGCCTATTACCAGCACATTTTTGGAGTGTTTTGAATGATTGCAAAATCGATGACGGCCATGGCGAATCGATAGTTACTTACACGAATCGGTGGCTCGGTTAGTAAGGCGTGCTAATTAGACCCATTGGGTCCCTGGTTAGTAGCCTACTGATATAATGTTGTTAAATTGGATTATGCTTAACCCTAGACGACGGCCATTGTAATATCGTCAACTTACCCCGTGTATTGTTTTCTGCGTCAAATTACCCCGTGTATGGGTGTGCCATACAACACATTATAATAGAGAATGCTGCTAATAATCTATTATACCTGTGAGTTATATCTTGAGCAACATGTTAGGCGTGGAGATATATTTTGCATAATTTATAATTATTGTTGAGGTTTTTCAAAACAAAATGTCTATGTAGCCTATAGAGTGTATATGATTGAATGGTGTTTCTATTTTTGAACGTTAAATTGAATCAACATACTCAAATGCTGTGTATAAATTGGTCGCGCTAACCATTCGGCCACAAATGCCGTATTTAAATCGTTCGCGCTAACCATTCGGCCACAAATTCTGTATATTAATCGGTCGCGCTAACCATTCGGCCACACATGCTGTATATGAATCGGTCGCGCTAACCATTCGACCACACATGCTGTATATGAATCGGTCGAACTAACCATTCGGCCACACATGGTGTATATGAATCGGTCGCGCTAACCATTCGGCCACAAATTCTGTATATGAATCGGTCAAACTAACCATTCGACCACACATGCTGTATATGAATCGGTCGCGCTAACCATTCGGCCACAAATTCTGTATATGAATCGGTCGCGCTAACCATTCGGCCACAAATTCTGTGTATGAATCGGTCGCGCTAACCATTCGGCCACAAATTCTGTATATAAATCGGGCGCGCAGACCATTCGTTAACAAATGCTGTATATGAATCGGTCGCGCTAACCATTCGGCCACAAATGCTGTATATGAATCGATCGCGCTAACCATTCGTTAACACATGCTGTATATGAATCGGTCGCGTTAACCAGTCAGCCACACATGCTGTATATCAATCGGTCGCGTTAACCATTCGGCCACAAATGCTGTATATTAATCGGTCGCGTTAACCATTTGGCCACAAATTCTGTATATAAATCGGGCGCGCAGACCATTAGGTAAATATACCATTTCTATGCAAAGTTCTCCGTGTTTTCTCCTCGGGACAATATTTATTTTCAAAATTATTTGCCAAACATAATGGTGTGTGTTCTATCATAATTAACCGTATGACGTCAAGTTTACTCAGTCAATATCGCTCTAACGACCAGCAGAACGTATAAGCAGTCACCACAATAAACTATTGACACGATGTTTTACATACGTTTTCGCGAGTTTGCTTTCATTAAATGAGTCATGAGTTACGTAGATTCTAAAAATTTCCATAAAGGGGGTAACAATAAAATAAGGGAAAACGGGAAGGAGGGAAGGAGGGAAACTGCACAGTAAAATTAGGGAAACTAAATTAAACACTGCACTAAACACTAATCAAAACCCAAGAACTAACCCTAACTTCAACCCCATTTTTAAACTAACTCTAATGCCCGAATATTCGTTTAAGTGAGCAGTTTCCCACCTTCCCGCCTTTCCGCTTTCCCTCCTTTTAGTTTTCCCTATAAAAGTTTCGCTTCTTACGTATGGACATAAATCTGTCTTACACAGTACCAACGCTTTGCTAGCCTAACTAACAAAGAAAGTTCATTTGATAGGAAACCTATGTTTTATCACTATTCGTGGGGGTGGGGAGTAATAAAACGGATAGTCACAAGCCCATAACCTGACGGTAAGCGCAAGGTGATTGCTCGTGTGTTAACCCGCTTGGTTTTCTCATTCACGGTGATAAACACGAATATCCTACCCTATCCAACTAACCACCGTATACATATGGCAAAGTGGGTAAATTTGTACTTAATCAAGTGTTAACTTATGTGGTTCAAGTCTCAGTTTTATCTATCTTAGTGCGATAATAAAAAAATCCATCAGTGAAAAAACAAACTTTTCGTTCGCATTGTTGGGTTGAGTTAAATATCGCATGGATGTTTTTACAGCGGTCATTTACACCCGACAGGTTCGATTCCTACTATTTTCTGCGTGATTGTAGATAATTTAGTGGATTAAAATGGTTCGATTCAAATTGGGGTTTAATAGATTATCATACGGTAATCGGGCACCCCCGCCAGAGCATAGAATTAACCTGGCTGGTATTTTCTCGTCCCTGATGTAAATATAAACATTTATTTATTATCGCTTAAGGGACTTACCCGCATCGGAAAAAACGATGAAACATACGAGTATTGTCAGAGTCGATAAATGCTCCATTTCTGTAAGTTTTCAGTTGTATTTCTTTCGAAGTGTAATTCCCATTACATACAATTAACTTTCGTTCGTTGTTTTTCACTTTAAACTCAGCGTTTTTAATCTAGAGTGTCAGAATGCTGAAAACTAAGCGGGAAAGTGCGGGTTACATAATCTCATCGATCCGAAAGTCAAGAAAGGAAAATCAAGAAACGAAATGACATTTAAAAATGATTTTTAACGAAAGGTAGTAATTATTATAACTTGGGTATATTTATTTATAGGACTTATTAAGAGAAAATGGCTCTTCAAAATAAACACAAAATTAAAACAAAAAGGGTTTAAAAAGATTTCTATTACAGGACCGTTTAAAATACGGAGATAATTTAGATATAAGAAAAATGTATTTGTTTTAATATACAAAACCTGAAAATCAGAACGCAATTTTGTCCGCTCTGTATACAGCCTACAATTGGCTGTTATTTACAGCGATAAGAAATTAGGTTGTGATATAATTGGCGTCTCCAAAAGTGGCTTAAATCGCTTGGAGGACTTGTTTTTGATTCATCAATCATTTATAGCGTTTCTCTTTTTGTTTCTATTGCTTGGTTTATAAAATTCTGCCTTAAATAACATTCTAAATAAGTAGCCGAAAAAGGAACATTATTTGTAACTAATACTGTGATGGTGTTATTTTTTATAAACATTTATTTTTTTATGTGGGTTTAGCGGCCACGTCTAAATATACCGAAACTTAATAATTGATTGGTTTTTAGACGTGTTTTAACGACTTGTCGTTGTGCCGTTTTTGTTCCGTTTTCCAATTTTTTATCAAAGGTCCGGCTTCGTGTTTTGATCGTGAAAACAAAAAATAAACTACATTAAACTAAAAAAAGTAGACAAGCATATATAAGCAGCCGAAAACAAAACATTTTTTGTAACTTATACTGTAATAGTATACAAGTGTACACTAATTAATCAACATTAACTCTAATCCGACTTTATAGTGAACGCGTTTAGGAGAATGGTTAAAATTGGTAGGAAGCTATATAACTTGCGATTTTAGCTTAAAAATGCATTTTTGTCGTTGTACTAATTTTTAAAAAATATCGGGGGTTGTGAATGGTTGTAACCTTTATTGCTTGTGAGTTTAGCTTAATCAATGCATTTTCGTCGTTGTACTGAATTGTAAAAAATTATCGTCGAAATAGGTGTAAGTAATTATAAGCGTTTGTACTTGCGATTTAAGCTTAAGAAAAAACATTTTGTGGCGGTACTGACTTGCAAAATCACCGGCGTCCAAATTAAATTGGCGCCGCCGAATATTGGGGCAACTGAACTTTCTCAACTAACCGCGCCATTTTTAACAAATTATAGGCGTTAAAGCCGTGAACGGATTTTGATGGAATTTAACGAAAAGGTGGAATTTAGTCGCGGAATTTAACGGTTAAGGGCACGGTAAGCCTTGTCGAGCCGAAAGAAATATTTTCCGATTAAGGTATTTTACGAATAGCTTTTAATAAAATAAATACGACTGGTCTTGATTTTTTAGTAAATTTCGAATATAATATACAGATATTTGCAAGAATTTTGTTTAATTTGAGCGCAAGGAAAAATTGATCATTATTTTTTACAGAAAAGTAATGAATTTTAGTTTTTAATGAGCTTAAATCTCAAGTACAAACGCATATAATTATTTACATCTATTTCGACTTTATACCCATTTACAAGTAATGCATTTTGATAATACGCTTTTAAACGGATCGCAGATCCGCAATTACTTAACCACTGGGAGATAAGGTAGTTGGTAGGTCAAGTACATTTTCGTCGATTTCATGTTTTTAGAGCTCTTAAAAAAGTTCAATAAACCATTTCGTGTTCTTAGTTAAAGTACACTACACTATTCATCATGTAGATTTGCATAACTTAAATAGCATCTGTTTTGTCGTTACCAAGTACCACGTACCATATTACGTCCGATAAGACGTAAGCAAACATAACGGCGTCGTCGACTATGCTAGCAAACGCTGTGCCAACAAGATTCAGTACATAAATAGCACATTGTTCCGTAACACTGGAGGGTTATGTTACCTCACAAACGTACCAGACATAAGACATAACAGGCGCCGGGGAAAAAATTGCATTTTTTTCAGTCTGCATCGAGTTTTATCTTAACCAACATAAAACTACCTTTAAAGTTGGTATTTATGTGAATATGACTGCATGTGCTTTATATGGTCATTAGTTACATTGGTAAATCATAGAAGCTAAAGTTTTTGTGGACATTAGATAGGTAAAATGTTAGGTTTTGCTAATCCTGGAAACTAATCAATAACACTCCGGAAATTTGACCCGTTTTAAAAAATCGATTCGATTAAACCGGTTTTCTGTTATGCTAGACTCTCGAATTTATATCTGTCTAATTACTTCACGGCGGCTGGTTTCCGTAGCTATATTGGCTTTACCTGACTATTTCTTTCTGTTCAAGCCGTTGCATTGCTTGCTAAGCCCGACTGGTAAGCGAGCTTGACTGCCGACTGGTTCGGTATATCGTTATGGTGAGGTTTACACGACCAACTCGGCCGTGTGATTTTGAAAGGTGAAAAACAACTCTCTCGCTTGTGCAGAGGTTTTGGTCGAAAAAGGAAAAAATAGGGAGATGTCGCCTGCGATTACTCTTGCGGAGAGATATTCTCTCGGATTGGTTACGAGAAAAAGGCGGTCGTTTGCATAATAAAATGGCGACAGGAGATACTGAAATATTTCAAATAACCGCTACCAAAAAGAAAGAATACATAGAAGACTCGTTTTAAATTCCAAGGTTGGCAAATATTACGGGTGTCGTAGCAACTTTATAGCACTGCCATTAGGGCAAGTCCTAATGGAGCTATTAAAATGTGCTGTATACCATAGAAAGGTTACATATAGCTTAATCACCCTTAAACACACTGCGTAACAGGCTCTACGACCATTTATTTTATATCTGTAATGGCTTACAAAAACATATTTTCTAGGGTTTATTGTATTTGTTGCTTTATAACCTTTTTGTTTAGTTTACCGGTAACTCGTACAATTTTAAAGGTTTTCAACATTTGCGAAAATGCGTAACTATATCCAGCGGAGATAGGATAGGATATTCATGTTTATCCCCGTGAATGGAAAAATTAAGTGGGTTAACACGCGGACAATCGTCAAATCACTTTGCGTCGATTAATCTGTCGGACGGTTTTAGCTCGGAAGGTCAGAGTCACGGTGAACAACAGAGATGTTGTGAGATCGAAACCATTCGCTGACTGGTCAGTTTAGTCGGATGTCGCAATGGAATATTCGGTTAAGCTAAATCCCTAGAAACGTCTCGATCAAAATCAGACAATGCCCAAGCTCCGTTAACCCGACGGTGGACGCGAAGTTTCCATAGGATCAGTGATGGGATTCAAAGAGGTTCACATGGGTGCGGGCGAACCTGTTCTTGAAACGTCGGGATAATCACCGATCCGATTCTTTCTTTTTTACAGACATTATACCTTTTAGGGAACCTGTTGTTAGTAAGTACGATACAAAAGAGAACCTGTTTTTAAAATTTTGAATCCCATCACTGCCTAGGACTTATTGTGTCATCTGAGTTTTTTTTTATCTATATAGGGAGAAACAAGACTTTCCTCACAACACAGAAACAGGCAATTTTAGTTAAAGTTATAGTAAATGATTATGAGATTCATGTTTTTCCCCTTTTTCATTTTAATTTATTGCTGCCGCAATTTATTTTACTTAATGTCGAGTTTAACGGCCACGTCTATTTCTTCGCTTATATACCGTATATACCGTATGTATTTACTTTTTACTGACTGTTTTAACTGACGATGTATTGCCTTTTTATGCTTTCATTTTTATACATAAATATGCTTATCTTTTTTGTAACGAAGGAGAAAAAATCAAACCAAACTACTTTACGAAAAGGAAGTCGTAAATACGCCAATAAAACATTGTTTAAACATAGGAACAAACATCTTGTTCAAAAGAAATGGTTTTAATATTATCGAAATGTAAACCATACAAAATGAGGCAGTAAGTTTTCTCAAGCGTATCGTTGTGTATGAAGCAGCGACATTAGGATAGGATCGGATATTCATGTTTATCCCCGTGAATGGAAATAAATGGGGTTAACAAACGGGCAATCGTCAGTTCTTCTACTATAATTTATTTACTAAACTTAAACACTGGTTTATTAAAAATATTAAAAATTCTACGTCCGACCCGGGTCTATTTTTAATCCGTTTTTTAAATAGGTAACTTTATACCTTTAAAAAGTAATTAGTATGCACTGCAAGTCAAAATCGTTGATATTTGTATTTTATATATTTCTCTAATTGGCAGCATTGGATTTAATTCAAATAGAAACTAAGTCGTATGTTGGTTAAGGTATTTTTTCTTTCAAAGCGAACTGGATTGTGTCCCATTCCCTTTAATTATATTTGCTGTTTTGAATATGTAGTGTGCATCGGGCCAACAGTTAACCGGACGCCTTTCCATTTTTTTACCGAGCTAAGTTTCGAACCCAGAATGGGCTCATTACTTGGACCGGTTTTGTATAGGTTGGTATATGTATCGGTCGGGCTAACCATTCGGCCACACGACCGTGCACGCCTTTCCATTTTTTTATTTTTTTTTTACCGAGCCAAGTTTCGAAGCCATGATGGGCTCGTCCCTAGGACCGTTTTTTTGTATAAGAGTGGGTATATGTATCGGTCGGGCTAACCATTCGGCCACACGACCGTACACGCCTTTCCATTTTGCATCGACTTTTTCCTATAAAACGGCTGTGTCGCCCAGCACTGGTTGGATGTGGCCGATTCATGTGCGGAATTATGTGCAAAAACGACCTTAGCGGCGTGCTATCCTGTATGCTATCCTGGCGGCGTGCTATCCTATATGCTATCCTGCCGTGATACGTGTATTGCAATTTGGTGAGAAAGTTAAAGACTTTTTTATTGTTTTTGTTGAACCCATTAATACAGTCGGTTAAGGTAACCTCCGATTACCGTCCTACATAATATACGATGTATATTACCCTGCCAAGGGAACTGACAGGTTTCGACCATACAATCATTCAACTGACGCTCTTATACTAACAAAACTAAAAGGAGGGAAAGGAAATAGGAAAGGAGGGTAACTGCACACTAAAATGAAGATTAGGGAATTGGAGTTTATTTTAAAGTTGAGGTTCTTTTTAGGGTTAGTTATGGGGTCGAGATTAGTGTTTAAGGCAGGGTTAAAAATAGTTTCCGTAATTCTAGTGATCAGTTTCCCTGCTTTACTCCTTTCCGCTTTCCCTTATTTTAGTGTTGCCCCGTTATACGGCAATAAGGAAAAACAGTCGGCTAAACTGATAGAATTAAATTTTAATTTGTTTCTTTTTTAACTATAATCTTATAATGCCGAATCCCTTCAATACTGAATCGTTCTTGCACGCTTTTGTTTGTTTATGGGTTTAATTTTATTAATTTTGATTTAAATTATACCTTGTATTTTTACTGACGTTTTTAACAACTGTAATTTTGCTGTTTTATCCTGCTTTCTTTTTAAATACTATTTCCGTTCCTTTTTATTGTAATAAAGAAGAAAAAATAAATTAAACTAAAAACCAAGAGATAAAACATTCATGTTGAATCTCCGTGAATAAAAAAACTCCACCAAAGATAAACCTTAGCAACCCGTCTGACTTTGCTCAGCTTACTAAATAAAAGTTACCAATATGTCCGGCTAGACAACTTAGTGGGTAAGTGAGTCACTTATCAGTCGAAAGACTGTTGGGCTCGAAACTGGTCGCTTGCTATTCGGCTGTGTCCTTGGGCGGGACACTTATTGGACATTGGCTAAACCCAGCGGATTAATGGGCTATACCAAATTAAAGGAACATGGGAATTATATATACATAACACACTTCAATATAGCTCTGGTAACTCGTCGGTGGGCACAAGGTCATTTGACGATTACCCCTGTGTTAATCCCCGTGGTTTTCCTACTCACGGGGATAAAACATGAATTTCCCATTCAAATCAACTTACCGCTCCAATCTTCTATTCTTTCCTCCATTGTAAATCGCAGCTTGCTGAATAAAAAAGTCCAACTGAATAGAAAAACTAAAGCGCGCAATACCTAGTCGTCTAAAGATCCAAAAGACTGAAATCTCTTGGGAGTTGACGTTCGTATTCGCCATTTTCTTTCAGATGTTTTCAGAAAGCAAATAAAGCCATCAAAGTCGGTCACGAAGAGTTTCGATAGCATCAGACTATCCACCCTGATCGTTTCGATAATTCGGATGAAATTTTTCGTCCGTTTCGGATGTCACTTTGGCACGTAACACGTATAATTACAAAATAACCAACCGTCCGTCATCTTTGCTATTGATCTTCGGATACAACACCTAAAAAGGATTTGTTTTGCTGTGTTTTTGACACGAATTGCAAGCGATTTCACGGTGTTAGAATAATCTTGACGTTATCTGTCCGGATTTGATCATTCAAAAACATAGATACCAGTATTGCGAATTTTTGCTGATTTTATGACGTAAAGAATCGGTATAACTGCGGTAAAAGCGAGACAATCGTGTTTGGGAAAATCTTAGAAACTTCTAGAATGTGGGGGTCTGTACTTGTACAGCATTACTTCACTCCCTTCATTACTTTTAAAATCATAGACAAAGCATTGCGTTTTTTTGTATACTGTATTTTATAACGGCAAGAATTATAAAAACTGCGGTTAGACGGGGCATTCGTGTTTGGAAAAATCTTAGAAACTTCCAGAATGTAGGGATCTGTACTTGTACAGCATTACTTCACTCCCTCCATTACTTTTAAAATCATATACCTAGTATTGTCAATTTTTGATGATTTTATGACGGAAAGAATTGTAAAAACTGGGTTAGACGGGACAATCGTGTTTAGAAGGAGCCCAGAAACTTCTAGAATGTGGGGACTGTACGGCATTACTTTATGTATTGTTACGTCATAATATCCTTAATTTAGTGTAAACAGCCTACTGCATTACTAAGATTTGTTTTCAGAATTGTTTTTTTTTAAGATTTTTAGCTTAGAAAATTTTCAAATTTTTCAAAGTAAATCAGAATTAAAATTATAGCTTAACAGATTTTCCCCCCAAATAGATTAGAATTACTGAATTTGCAAAAACATGCTGATTTCTAATGAACAAGGCCAAAATTAAAACAAAATAATTCGACTAAAGCTTGACAAGATTATGCTTTGAACTTTATGGTTCTGCTTTTACCCGATTTAATTTATTAGGTTAAACCTGCTGTTATGAGGAATATGGCAATGGTACTCTTCAGAATTATATGGTGGTAGACTAACTTTTTATACAAAATACATTGTTTTGTCTTTTTGCTGCAAAAACTGTTCGCAATTGTTGGTACAGTGTGTTGCTTCGACTCTTGGAACGCATTATTTCTTGTCCAAATCAGGGCAACACTAAAATAACGGAAAAGGGAAAGCGGGAAGGAGGGAAACTGCACAGTAAAATTACGAAAACTAATTTAAACCCTCCCCTGAACACTAATCTTAACCCCAGAACTAACCCTAACTCCAACCCCATGTTTAAAACTGACTCTAATGTACTAATCTTCATTTTAGTATGCAGTTTCCCGCTTTTCCTCCTTTTAGTTTTTCCCAAAATCAGTCATGTTTCTTATACTGGGGTCGGATCTTAGCCTTTAGATAAGTTTTGGCAATATAAAAATACAACTCGAAGATTTTTTAAGTGTCAACCACATGGTAAGGAGCATTATTTTCAAAAGCAATTTTAATTGCATGTTAAAGATAAATTATATTCAAGCAGAAACTTTAGGTTACCTTATTTTTATAATAGTCGGTTTAAGTAGCCTATCGGTCGCGTTAACCATTCGGCCACACGACCGTACCGTTCAGTAAAACGTTGTCAAACAAATTCTAGTATTAGCTCGACAGCGCCATACAGTGGCAGCTCATTTCAGATCCATTTCTATGCCGAATGGTTAGCGCGACCGATACATATGCCGACTCTTGTACAAAAAACGGTCCTGGTGACGAGCCCATTATGGGTTTGAAACTTGGCTCGGTAAAAATATTCTCCACAACATTAGATGTTCTGACTGAAGCAAGCTTCTCCGCGTTTTAATAAAGGAGAGTTATTAAGTTGGTGGGTCTCCACTAGGATTGGATATTCTCTTCTTCAGGGCTTTATATTATATTGTTTTGGTCTTAATTAAATTTTGTTTGCTTTTTATTGTTTTTTTTCGCTTAGGTTTGGCGACCACGTCCGCTATATTTATTAAATTATGTCCTTTTTTAATGACGTGTTTAACGACTGTTCGTTTTGCCGTCTTTTCCTGTCCCTGTGTCGTGATTTGATTTATTTTGTATTTTTAAATACTGGTGCAAAACATAAATAAACTAAACAACTAAATTAGTGTTTATTCATGTGTGTGGGTGTTAGCAATCGACAGATTATTTCACGCCCACCTTCGGGTTACCTGGACGTGTATAATTAAAACGTTTAATTTGTTAAAAAACCATCATTCCACTGGGTTTAGGCAATGTCAGCTAGGTGCCTTGCCCAGGGACACAAACGAATAGTTAGCGACCAGTTTCGGATCTTTAACATTTCGGCTGAAAGGCGTCGCACTAAACCACCAGACTTACCCGTCGGTAAAGCAACGTACTAATCCATCAAGCTAATCGTTTGAGCACTATAGGCCTATACATCTGTCGCTTCCAATCGAATGTTAATAGCCTATTCCTAACGATACAATACCGACTATTATATCCATACATATGTGTTTTTGTGATGCCATGCCTACTTTTTTATAACATAGGCAAATTTCGGACCCATGATGGGCTCGTTACTAGGACCTTTGTGGTATAAGAGTCAGTATAGGTATCGGTTGCGTTAACCATTCGACTATACACGACGTGTGATAACCCCCTTGGTTTTCCCGTTCACGGGGATAAATATAAATATCCTATCTTATATGACTTTCAATTTGGGCGACTTATTAGATACCACTGGGTTGGAGCAATGTAAAGTGGCTTGCTGAGGTGCACAGTAATACACCTCATGCTCACAGTTGAGCACAGTAATACACCTCATGCCCACAGTAGAGCACAGTAATACACCTCATGCCCACAGTAGAGCACAGTAATACACCTCATGCTCACAGTTGAGCACAGTAATACACCTCATGTCCACAATCGAGTTACTTGTTTGCATTAAAAAGTACAAATACTAAAATTCGTAGAAATATTGTATTACGCGTATAGCAATTTCACATACCACCGAATATTATAAAATACTCATTTACGAGTTACATGCGCGATTACAACGCTTCATTTGTGGGAATCGCGTTTACTGTTAAACCTGTGTTTCTAAGCCACCACTAGTTAGGGAGATTGAAAATGTGGCGCAAATGGACATGGTGGTTTGCTTATCAAGGTTGATTTGTGTGGAAATGCGTATGGTAGGGACTTTAAAATTGT
>CH003232.1:1172308-1184225 GCA_000149265.1 Ciona savignyi | reverse complement strand
ATTCATCAGGGTTGCCATTTTGGCCTTTTTCACGGCCAAATTTCAGAAATTTGGCCGTACCAAAAATCGTCCCGGACGCAAAAAAATAGTTTGGCCGTGCGGAAAAATCTGGCCGAATTTGGCCGTATAAGAATATTGTCAAGTTTTTGGGCAAAGCGTCATATTATTTTTACGCTAAAGTAGAAAAAAGGCAAAAAGAGAGACAGAAAATGGAAATAAATTGATATCAACTGTCTCATTCCCAAATCACAAAGCTGATTATGACGTTTTAAAATAAAATAATAACAATAGAAATTCCTGTATAGTATTTGAACGGGTTTGACAAATCTGGGGGGAATTAAAATTATACAATTTTTTAACAAATAAAGATATAAATAGCCCAATTGGCTAAATTAAATAGTTTATTTTGCACTTGATACAAATTGGCCGAATTTTGGCCGTAAAGCAAAAACAGTTTGGCCGTAAAGCGTACTTTGCGTCTGGCAACCCTGATTATAATACCCTGAAAAGGCATGTTACACATCAGGATAAAAGTGATGTGAATCAGTACTTTTTGCAATGCTTCACCATACCGACAGAATATCATTAAACAATAAACGACACAGGATAGGATATTCATGTTTTTTTCCATTTGACTGGAAAAAACCAAGTTAACACACGGGCAATCGTCAGATTACCTTGCGCCCATCGTCGGGTTACCAGATCTATTGCAGTGTGTTGTATTTGATACACACGTTTCTTCAATTAAGTAGAACCCAATATTCCGCTGGGTTCAGGTAATGTCCCTTAAGTGCCTTGCCCAAGGACACAACCGACTAGCAAGCGACCAGTTGAATCTGCAACCTTTCAGTTAAAAGGCGTCGCAATGCACCACCACACTAACGGTCGTGCAGACATGAAGTTTTAAAGAAGATAATCAATTTAAGCTTGTTTTTTTATTTTTTGCTAGGCTAGAAAGGAAGTGAAATAGTGTGAGAAACACATATGGAGGTTTTAGACTGACACCACATTTGAAACGTGGAAAAGACATTGAATTTCGCATTTTATCCGTACTAAGTGGATGCTTAACGACACTCGAGAGAGATTATCTCTTCACCATGAAAATTCCCACTTAGATAGAAGATAGAATATTCATGTTTATCCCTACCGTAGGGACCCTACGAATGGGAAAACCAAGGTGGTTAACACACAGGCAATTGTCAGATCACCTCGCGCCCACCGTCGGTCTACCTGAGCTATTGCAGTGTGTTGTGTATGATTTACATGTTTCTTTAATTTAGTAGAACCCATTAGTCCGCTGATTTTAGGCAATTGCCGTTAAGTGCTTTGCCCAAGGACACCACCAACTAGCTAGCGACCAGTCACTTGTCAATATTAACCCATGAGGCCACAGTTTGAACAGCTTGGTGGGTTAATACATCACCTATTAACCAAGGGATTGCAGTTTCGAAACTGGTCACTAGCTAGTCAATTGTGTTCTCAGGCAAGCCACTTTACGGACATTGCCCAAACCCAGTGGTTTAATCGGTTCTGCCAAAATAAAAGCAATGTCTCAATCATATATAACACACTGCAATAGCTGTGGTAACCTAAAATTGGGTGAGAGGTATTCTGACGATTACCTGTGTGATAACGCTGTGTTAAGTTTGTCCGACTGGTTAGTCTGGTTGCTTAGTGCGTCGCATTACATCCGAAGGGTTGTAGGTGCGAAACTGGTCGCTAGCTAGTCGGTTGTGTCCTTGGGCAAGGCACTTAACAGACATTGCCTGAACCTAGCGGAATAATGGGTTCTACCAAATTAAAGGAACGTGTCTATCATACTCAACACACTGCAATAGAACAGTGGGTGCGAGGTGATCTGACGATTGCCTGTGTGTTAACCCCCTTGGTTTTCCCATTGACAGGGATAAACATGAATATCCTATTTTATCCTATGTAGAACTTAAAAAAGAATTATCATTGTATAAAAAGGGTCTCAAGATAAACAATCGCAGAATAAACAATAATATGCTACCCTCTTGGGAGCTAAAAAATTATCATTGGGTATTTTCATCACTGCATTTGGTCGGATTTAATTATTGTTGGTTTTGTTTGTTTGTTAATTAATTATCGCCGAATGTATGTTATAATTTAAAATAAATTGAATTGAAATTGGCATAAAAACTAAGATCCACTAAACTTACTATAAAATAATCTCAGGATAAAGATGAATATGCTACCCTAAACAGAACTAAAATTTATCATTGGCATAAAAAAAATAGATCTACAAAACTTACTATAAAATAAATTAAAAAGGAAAGAAGATGCTTGAAATCCTGTAGCTTCATGTTGAAAGTTGTTTGTTACGATGCAGCAGTAGCAATCTGTTGAATACAGTTGACTTAGTAATTGACAATTCTGCATGTTTTAACCGATTAATTGTTGATTTAATGATTTTTAACCGTTTAACTGTTGATTTTTAGCCGGTTGTGTCCTTGGGCAAGGCACTTAATGGACACTGCCTGAACCCAGTAAGATTATGGGTTCTACTAAATTGAAAGAATGTGTGAATCATACACAACACACTGTTCTCCGGTAACCCGAGGATGGGTGCAAGGTAATCTGACGATTGCCCGTGTGTTAACCCCCATTGGTTTTTCTATTCACGGGGATAAACATGAATATCCTATCCTATTTATTGATTTTTAACCGTTTAAATGTTGAGGAATGTTTTTTAACCTTTTTTGTGCATTTTGGTATTAAATTTTTTTTGGTGAAAAAAATGATACGATATATGGCCTGTCATTTTATATGAAAAATGATACGATATATGGCCTGTCATTTTATATTCGATTTAGTATTAGTGTAAATGAGTGGAGAATTAATACAATCAATCAATCAAACATATCTATTTGTTAAACGCACAAGAACTGAATAATAACAATACGAAAATAAATTAGCCTAAAGTTTAACAAAGAGACACTGAGAAACCATGCGGTTATCGAAGCAGGTGCCACCTTATGATAAATGAAAATTAAATATGAAAATAAATAAGAAATATACAGAAGTTTATTTATTGCACACTATTTTTCTGATTACCATAAAGTAGGCTGGAAGCTTTTGGGTTTCTAACAGCTCTCTGGTGTGTTCACGTTTTGGCTTTCTCAATGCTTCAATAAATCCTCAACATTTCCTACAAACTAAAAAATCGGCAAATACCAAGCTCTAGAAAAATGCAAAAATGTGAAAAATAGTCTACAAACCTGGATAATAAATATGGCAATGCCAATTGTTAGAACCGCAGTACCTATTATCACACAATTTTTGAAGCAAAAAAAACGAGCTATTTTTTTAACAGCAGAAATGGTCAGTTTACAAGTCGTTCTTGGGCAAGGCACTTAGCAGATTTCGGCTATACCCAATAGATGATTGGGTACTACTAAAATTATTGTAAATTCCCAATTATTAACAATGCACTGCAAAAGCTCTGGCAATGTAACATGAATATCTTAGACTATCATAAAAAATTAAAAACTCTTCTTTTTATCTTTAAATTATCGGTTAAATTTTATGGACTGACCACTATTTACAAATATGTAAATAAAACACCCAAAAATTACCTCATACCGTTAGAAAGCGTTTAAAAATGGCACGAGTTCGAAAACGATTACCGGTACGTGTAAACCAACACATGAACGCCTCAAGCAAAATAAACCAATTTTCCTGTATCAACGTCGACATCATTTGCATAAAATAGAAATATAATAATCGCTTTCCGCTTCAACGCTTTTCACAATAATAAAGAAACCTTGCAGTTTTTAAAAGCTTAAAATTTTGGCGCAAGAATAAGGAATTTATGTTTATTAATATCATTTATATGAACATAATTAAGATGGGTTTCACCAAATTGAAGGAACGTCTTAATCATACACAACACATTGCAATAGCTCCAGCCTCCAGTAACCCGGCGGTGAGCGCAAGGAAATATGACGATTGTTTTGGTTAACGCCCCTTGCATTTTTTTATCCACGGAAATAAAAACGAATTTCCTATCCTGTGAATAAAATTTCACACCGTCGGTTAGCTCAATTGATGAGAGTTCTGTAGTCTACTTAATGGTTGTAGAATCGAAACCAGCCGCAGGCTAGATGGTTATGTTGTTGTGCAAGGATGCTTATGTGTGTAAACATGAATATCTTTTCCTAAGGCATGGAATAGGTAGGATAAACCCGATGGGATATTCATGTTTATCCCCGTGAACGAGAAAACGCTAGGGGTGTTACAACACGGGCAATCGTCAGTTCTGTCGAGTTAGCTGAGCTTTTGCAGTGTGTCGTGTACGATTCAGACGTTCCTTCTATTTGGTAGAACGCATTATTCTACTAGACATTAAACGGACACCGAATCCAAAGAATTCATATTTTTTACAAAAAAAACGAAAGAACATCTCAAGTACATAGAACACATTGCAATAGTGGTAAACCCATGGTGGGCGTGAGTTAATCTGACGACAAAATATTTAACCAACATCTATCTCTCTTTCTTCTCTTACGAGTAGCTCACGTGACGCTCCCTTTCTCACTTTTTACTCATTTCGCTCATAAAATGCTACTATGCATTTCGCTTTACAATGCATTGTTTATTTTTTGTCAATTTTCGTTAAATCTTCCGTTTTAATTGATAATTCTATCTTTGTAGCCTTAAAAGTAAAAGTAAAATACTAATCTGACTGGTAACGGTTATTTTTCTTGGGAAGCGTGTAGGCGTGATCTTGTATTGTTATTATATTCTATGAAATTTTGCAGCTACTTATAAATATTTAAACGCCCAACTCAACACTCAGAAGACTGTATATTTTCAAGTGCATTTGACACTAACTAACAGTTATTCTAGTTCTAGCTAAGACGAGGCTTATATTTAATGTAGGAGCAATATCATAAGTGTCAAGACTGTCAACACTTATGGTCTATCCTACAATACAACCATTTACTATACCGATAGGTTACTAACTTTGTACAGTACAACACTAAAGTAAAAGGGAAATAGGGAAGGAAGGAAACTGCGCACTTAAAATATGGAAAGTAATTTTAACACAAACACTAATGTAAAACCCCACAACTAACCCTTAATTGAACTGAAGGGGTCGCGAACTACACACCTATACATTAACCTTAACGCACCAAGCTTTATTTGTGTATACATTTTCCTTCCTTTTTAGTTTTATTCAGGCAACACTAAATTGAAAAGAAGGCCAAGCGGATAACCTAAAATTGTGGAAACTAATTTAACCCTTTCCCAAAGGGTGCCTCTAAATACTACAGGAGCGCTTGGAGCGCTTGAATCACTTAGATTGCTATGGAAAGTAACTCTAACCCTGTCCCAAACACTAATCTCAACCCCAGAACTAACTTTAACCCCAACCCTAACAATATTATTATGGCTTTTGTAAATACGAAGTATAGTAAGCGATCCAAGCGATCCAAGCGCTCCAAGCGATTTAAGCGCTCCATGCGCTCCAAGCGGTCCTGTAGTATTTAGAGGTACCGTTTCCCAAACAGTATTTTCAACACCAGAGCTAAATCAAAACCCAGCCTTTTTGCTACCTGTAATTACTACAGGATCGCTTGGAGTGTTAGAGTTGGGGTTTCAAGCGATCCTGTAGTAATTACAGGTTAACTCTAATGCCATAATCTTTTTATGTGCAGTTTTTTCACTTGGATGCTACAATACAACACAATAAAAATATAACTGAACTGGTAACCAGACATGGTATGCAGGTTCCCATAATTACTAGGGCCTACAGTATCGCTTGGACTGCTTGGATAATCATGGAATGTAATTCTAACCCTGCCCCAGAACTAAGTTTAACGCCAACCCTAACATTAATATCATAATCTGTATTTTAGTAAAAAGTTTTCATTTTTTAGTTTTCTCCTAGAATTTTGTATTTACAAAGTATAGCAAGCGATCCTGTAGTAATTAGAAGTACCGATGGTATGCAAGATATACCTGCATTTGTCGAGATAAATAAACATACTGTGATTCCTATCTAAATAATCATAACTGTTTTGATTTTTATTAAGTTGTTTTTTATTCTAGAACAAAAAATTCATAGAAATCTAAAGCTTTATTATCCTGAGTAAGAAATCACTGCAAATTGGATACTGGTTCTGGTTACTATGTCGGGTCCACAAAATTGTTCTATTTGCCTTTCTAAGTTTGGATTTATGAAGAAACAGTATGACTGCATCAAATGCAACAAAACTACTTGCAAAGATTGCCAGAACTTTAAAATGGTTGTAAATGGTAACGCGCCGCAAAATGTCTGCAAAAATTGCTTTGACGCTAAGCAGAAAAAAGCGCCGAGAAACGTTTCGCCCCCTAGAAATTTTAAACGAGAATTAGAAAAAAGGAAAATGGAAGAGCAGAGAAAGGATCTTGAAAGTCCAGAGGATAAGGCGATTAGAGATCGGCTGAAAAAACTTAAATCAGATCCGATCAAATCAAAGGACATTTCGGTCGAAGAAATTAGATCGAGGTTGGATAAACTGTGCGCAACGGACCATGAAATAACTGATGAAGAAATTGAGTATAGGTTGGCGAAGTTAAAAGGGTCCAGACCGCCTGCTATTCGGGTTAATAGCGTTCGGAAAACTGGTCAAGCTCATAGCTCAAAAGATAACCAGTCGGATTTTGTCCAAGCTAAAAGACTGATTCGGCAGTTTACTGAAGAAATCGCCATGGATACAGACGAAAATGAGTCAGCGGATTTGAGCGCTGAAAAGATTCCTGAAAACCCAAGCTCAGATGACTTAATAGCGCTAGCGGTGGCGGAAATTCGGCGAGAACAGGAAAGTATTGACGACGAAGAAATGACCGATAATGAAATCCGAAGACGCCTATCGCAACTTCAGGAACTACCGGATGTGTCTCATGATGATGCTGCTATCGCAAATGACTTTAACGGGTCTGATATAGACCAAGAGAGCGCGCAGCTTATTAAACAGATCATGGCGCAGGATAGGCTAGACCAGGAGCTTGCTAACACAGGAATAACCATCAAAAACAAAACGACGCCACTCCAAGACGACAATCAAGAAAAAACGGATGAATTTCCGTGGTGCTTTATGTGCAACGACAATGCGACAATAAGGTGTATTACTTGTGAGAGAGAACTCTTCTGCAAAACTTGTTTTAAAGTCGTGCACAGTGATTCTGATATGAAAGGTCACCAAACTGAAAAATTCAAGGGCAAAAATGATGATCTGTAAACATGTTACGTTCGTTTCAATTTATTTTTTATATTCCTGCGATAGTGTTTATAGCTATTGTATTATAATTTAATTTTACTTTCTTATTTAATTATTGATGGCTACAATTGCTTTAAAAATGCCCCGTAGAAGTATGCTGTAATGTTGATTAGTATAATGTTCATATTATTAACTGTTATTACTTATTAGGTACTGCAAAGGTTTTCTAGACAGGTAGGCCTATCACTTTGGTTGTATTGCCACTGTTTCTAAGATGGATTTAAATATTTTTTAAAACAATTTTAAAACTTAATTCAATATTAAGCATATTCCATTAAGCTGTTTTATATGCTGTAGGGTAGAGCAATGAAAAAGACTTTACTTTTTGTATTGTAATTTTTGCATTATTGCTAATTATTATTGCAATTGAGTTACTTTCTGAGACGTCTCAATATAAAAAGTACAATTTTGACTTTATGCTTTTTGTTTAGACTATCCTACAACTTCAAGCATTATGCGGTAATTGATAATGGAATTAAGTTACATTCCGAAACATCTCATTATGAAAAGTACAACTTTGACTTTATGCTTTTTGTTTAGACTATCCTACAACTCCGTCTCTATGCATTATACTGTAATTGATAATGAAATTAAGTTAATGCGGTAAAAAATACAATAACGAAAAAAATTTAAAAAATGTTCCTAAAATATAAAGACAAAATCCATTTCTGATTGAACTCTTTTTCCAACACTGGTCTTAATATTAAAAGTTGAATTTTAGCTTTGTGTTTCATTCACACTAATCATAAATGTGTATATCATTGCCCACTTTTCTATCTAATGTTCCCGTTTATATATTGTTGTCCATTGGGTATACTGACTGCCATGCTGCATATAATAAACAAAGACACATGGATATAAATTTATCTCATACACTTATTTTGTCAACCCATGATATTTTTAAAGTTTATGAAAACTCACAATCTTTGTACTAATAAGGTACATAATTCGACTGTTCTTTGCAAAACCAGTGCTGTATCTATTTAATGAATACCACTGAAATTTTACATTAAGGCACTGGTCCCAAAAATTGCACAAATCATGTGGGTAATATACGCATTGTTTAAAAAGTGCTAGTTTTATACCTTTTTGCGTTTTTGTAATATAGTTGTTGTATTTGTGTCGTTTCGGTAAAATAATTTTGTAATATATTCGTAAATTCGCCCTTTATTATGGGGGATTTTGGAACAATATATATTTTTCTTTCTTTACTCGCAATTTATCCGTACAATACTTTTCTTCAGCAGGTTGTTTTATAGGTTGGCTGACTTTTAGGGTAAAAAAATTGAATTTTAGGGTAAAAAAACAAAATTTGACTTTTAAGGGTGAAAAAACGAAATTTGACTTTTAAGGGAAAAAAAACAAAATTTGAATTTTAGGGTAAAAAAGCAAAATTTGAATTTTTAGGGAAAACAAAAGTTGAATTTAAGGGTGAAAAGTTAAAAACAATGTATCGACCCCGTGCACAAAATCAGCCGCTTCCGGTAGGCTGGGAAGCAAAGTTCGATTCCAACTCGAATCGGTGGTTTTTCCTCAACCATGTTACGAGGAAAACACAGTGGGACGACCCACGACTCACAATGCAGGTTCTTGTGTTCTCATTTTCTGTTTTTTTGTGTACAAAGTATAACTATTCCTGGGGGTATGGGACACCCCTTTGATCAAAAGGAAACTCGTACTCTTTTTACTACATAGTTTTTTTCTTTTGTTTTCTTGTTTTTTCATTTTTTCTTGTTTTGTATACAGGATAGATATTCATGTTTATCCCTGTGAATGGGAAATGGGAAAACCAAGGGGGTTAACATACAGGCAATGGTCAGATCACCTCGCGCCCACCATTGGGTTACAGGTTACCGGAGGCCAGAGCTATTGCAGTGTGTTGTATGATTTGGACTTTCCTTCAACTTAGTAGAACCCATTAATCCGCTGGGTTCAGCCAATGCCCATTAAGCACCTAGCCCAAGGACACAATTGACTAGCTAGCGACCAGTATCGAAACTGCAACCTTTCGGCTAAAATGCGACGCACTAAACCACCAGACCAATCTGTCGGATTATAGGTAATATACTGGACATTTTAAGATAGTCAAAATACCAGTAAGATCAATTTATAATTGCAGTCGAATTTTGTTCTAATAGTTTTTTTTCTACCTTTAAAATTTCGGTTGTTTTGTATACTGTAAACATACAAACATTGTTAAGTAGGCTATGAGAGTTTCATGCTTGTATACCAGTACGACAGTACAATGTTATTCTAATAGTTTCTAAGATATTTATTTAAGAAATTCATTTGCGCTTTTCCCACATGTCCTAACCTAACCTGACTAAATAGTTTCTAAGACTTGAAAATTTGCGAAGACTTTTTTCATTTTGTATTTTCCCTTAACCTGGCCCTTTGCCTAAATTGTTATAATTACATCAGAATGTGGGTCATTACATCAGAATGTGGGTTTCTGTTTCTAATTCTTATGTTGAGTTTATGTTTCTGATTCTTATGTTGAGTTTATGTTTCTGATTCTTATGTTGAGTTTATGTTTCTGATTCTTATGTTGAGTGGCCTGATTTCGTATTTACCCCAAAATTCCCCTAAACTGCCCCTCTTTACCCATCAGCAACCCTCACCCGCCCAGCAGCCAAGACAACAAAGCTACCCCCAACAAACAACAAGTTTTGTGGAGCCTTCAGCTTCAAGCGTCAAAGCTCTAAAGAATCAGTATAATGTGGATGAAGAGCTTGTCAAGTAGGTTGCAATCATAGCATACAGACATGATAGAATATTCTTTTTGTTCTTTATGAGCACTTAATTTCAAATCACCAAATAAAAAAATAAATTCAGAATTACTAAATTTTTAAATCTTCATTTCAAAATGGACATTACTTTTTACAAAGCAATGTTAATTATAACGTACTTATGATTATAGTTTTTTAGATCGCTAAGTACCACAAATTATAAACCACTTTCTTATTTTGTAATGTGGATAAAGAGCTTGTCAAGTAAGTTGCAATGAAGGTAGCATACGGACATGATAGAATATTCTGTTTGTTCTTTATAAGCACTTAATTTCACCAAATAAAAAATAAATTCAGAATTATTAAATTTTTAAATCTTCATTTCAAAATGGATATTACTTTTTACAAAGCAATGTTAATTATAACGTACTTATTATAATAGTTTTTTAGATCGCTAAATACCACAATATATAAACCCCTCCCTCTTTTTGTACCCGAATTCCATATTGTCAGATCCTTACTTCGCACCCATGTCAACCGCGTCAATATTGTGGAAGAGAAGTTAAAAGAGATGGGCTATAAGAAAAAGGTACGTTATGCACAATATTTTACAACTAAAATTATTAACTCATTATGCTTAAGTTACTTGTGCTGTATATCACTTTTATTTAAATGTGCCATAAAATAATGTGCATAATATGTGTGTTAAATGTGACATATATTATTTTAGAACTAAAATTATTAACTCATTATACTTAAGTTACATTTGTGCGATTGGTTAGTCTGGTGGTTTAATGCGACGCCTTTTAACCGAAACGTTGCAGGTTAAAAACTGGTTGCTAGCTAGACGGTTGTGTTCTTGGGCAAGGCACTTAAGGGACATTGCCTGAACCCAGCGGATTAATGAGTTCTACCAAATTAAACTTTAAACATGGGGTAGAATTTACACCCAACACTCAATACTCTAAAAAAAATCCCATTAACCCTTAGACGACGGTTACATATATGTAACCCAGAGATGTCCCCAAAAAAATGCACAATTCAGTTGTTTCTTGGGGGATTTTCAAAGGGTTAATAAATACTAATTAATGTTGAAGGTCCAAGTTGATCAAAGGCACTTGATGTATCTTGCTCAACAATATCCGATGGCAGACAAAGAAACAATCAGGTTTGCCTTTTAATAACATACTTTTTAAACTGTCTATTGTATGGGTGTATAGTTTAAGTTCAGGATCCTTAATTTATAGAACAATATGCAAAATAGAACGATTAGTGTGGTGGGTTAGTGCGTCGCCTTTCAATCGAAAGGTTGCAGATGCGAAACTGGTCGCCAGCTAGTCGGTTGTGTCCTTGTGCAAGGCACTTTACGGACATTGCCTGAACCCAGCATATTAATGGGTTCTACTAAATTGAAGGAACATATGAATCATATACAATACACTGCAATAGCTCCGGTAACCCGACAATGGGCGCGAGGTGATCTGACGATTGCCTCTTGGTTTTCCCATTCACATAAATAAACATGAATATCCTATTCTATCCTATCCTATCTTATCTTTAGACACTAAGAATTATGATCCTTTTCATGCCATGACTCCCCACTCACACATAGCAACACACCACAATGTCATATCCAACACACAGACAATGCCTCGCGGAGACAAACAACAACGTCCAGGGCGCACGGTTGTCCCTTGAGGCCATGGGGTTTAAGAAATTCGACCCAGACAAGCCTTTCGCCCAGTCGTCGGCCGCACCGAAACCCGGTTTCTCAAGTGCGAAAAGCGACGCGGACAGACGCAGAGAGGCTCAGTTGCTCGCTGAGAAGAAAGCTCAACTCAAAGCGAGGACAAAGGAGCTTTTAAGCAAAAGAGCTCAGTCACGCGGAGAAAATGAGAA
>CH003232.1:1123967-1134550 GCA_000149265.1 Ciona savignyi | reverse complement strand
ACTTAGTCGGCGTGGAGCATCCTCGACACGCAATAACATACCCATTAGACACAAAACACTCATATAAAATAAGCCACTCTAGACGATACTCAATACACGTGTAATAATCAATATTGCTTAAGTCATGATCGTACCCTATTTACATTTCTCACCAATCCTTGAGCAAAATGCTGAACAACTCGGTGACAGTCAAAAATCCGTCTCATAGACAAAACGGCCACCACGAAAACGACAAACTTGTATATACGTGAGCCCAGGTGATCGCTCGGGTTTTCGATGCGTGTCGTGAAGGAAAGTCTTTTCTGACTCGACCAAAATGTCAAAAATATTGTTCTCTTCCTCAAATGCGCTGCTCGTGAATGATGGTTTCTTTATTGCGGGAATGTCTTTCGGCGTTTTCAGCGCTTCTCTCTGGTTTTCTTCGGTCTCTTTGCGCTTTGGTGCAGGCTGTGTTATAATAATTGTTTTTGTTAATCGACGTAGACGGCCACTTTGCCCGTCCACAATGAGATTAAAACGCTTTATAAAGTCCAAACCAATCACGGGATGGCGAACGTTTGCAATTTGAAAGTTCCATTTAAAACAGCCCACACTGTGTAAGGAAACGTCCAATACCTTGTTTCCAGTTGATAAGCAGTTCGTTTCGCTTAGACGCACTTTACCGGAACATTGGTTGAAAATAGAACGCTTATCTTCCAAATTAGGTAGAAGAGAAACTGATGCTCTGGGGTCCACCAGAAACTTGAAATTGTTTGCCACGTCTTCAACAAAAATTAAACCGGACTTCGCGTGATATCCTGGACTTGACTTGTGGAATGTTGATTTGGGTTTTGTTCTTGCTGTTTTGCTGTTGGTTGCAGACCAATTGCAGCCTGGATTGCATTTTCGAGCACGGCAACCAAAATGTTTGTGAAACCAACAAATCCTCACTTGCGGCATTTCTGTTGGCATCGGAAAATTGAAGCGATTGTTTTGCCAACACATTTTTCTTCGTAGATGATAGACTTGCGTGTTCAGACACGTATTGGGGACTCACCACTGTGGAGAAACAAGTTCTTTTGTGGTTGTCCGTCGTGCTTATGCCTAGCACTGAACCTGACCTGAGTTCTCCAACTAATCAGACTCCGAATTGACTCCGTCTCGGAAGGTTTCTTTACTGTATCTTATAAACTAATACAGTGAAACAAATACAGTTAAACTGATTGACTGGACATGCTCGGAGCCAAGCTCCAAGCAGGCTATTTATTTTGATCCTTATTCCAAAACGCGATTTCGATAAACTAATACAATGAGTTTATACACACAACGCTTGTATGGCACACTGTGTGGAAAAGATAATATAGGAAATGTTGGGAATAATAGCGCGCTGGCACGCAGAGGAAATGATTTACAAAGGTTTTTGGAACGGGCGCACAGCCGTGCAGCATACAATAATGGCTTACTTAAACAGTTTAACAAAACTTAATATATTGTACAACAAATATGACACAAACCGCGAATGTCGCTACACACCTGAGCAAGCCACTTTACATTGCTCCAACCCAGTGGTATCTAATGAGTCGTCCAAATTGAAAGTCATGTCTGATTATCCACACACTGTAACAGCCCCAGCAACTCAACTGTGGGCTTAAGTTGTATTTTCAAACCCTAAGCAATTGATCTATACCACTGCATGTATTGATTAGCCATTCATATTTCATTCAATTAGTCCCATCTATCTTGTTCTATAGTTTCACCAACATGCATGGTATAAAGATGAAATAAGTAAATACATATATTTAGAGATCCATTTATTTAAAATTCATAATATATCTGCTAAACCACTTTAGTAATACGCATATAGGTTTGTAGGACTACGTAATAATAACAAATGTCATCAATCAAAAATTTCAAAAACTGGCCCTAGTGTCATATAACACTTAGTTAAAATGCACAATTCCTTTCCGATAGAGAACCGCTGGTTTAAATGCTTTGTTGATTTAAATCAACATAGCCATTCTTTACTATTATTCCCTTAAGCAAGACACTTAAAATTCCTTTAGATTTAAAACTGATAACGAAATTTGGCCGACCGATTAGTCTGGCGGTTTAGTGCGTCGCCTTCAACCTAAAGGTTGCAGGTGCGAAACTGGTCGCTAAAGAGTCGGTTATAATAATCCAATAATTACCAGTGTGTTGTCTCACCCATAGGGTAACCCCATCACCCCACCCTTCACCCATTTATTTCACCCAGGGTTAAAGGGGGCAAAGGGACCCGGAAGTCAGTCTTCATCCTCCATTTTGAAATCTACCAGCTCAAAAAAAGTAAGAAATTGTAGCTTTGTTATTAGGGATGGATAGGCAGGCTTTATTTTCAAGTATCAAACTTTAAAATACGACTATTGTTCATTTGAGCTGTTACAGTGTATTATTATTCACATACTGTTATAGTACTTTGGACATGAGGTGTATTACTGTGCTCGACTGTTGGCATGAGGGGTATTGCTGTGCTCGACTGTGGGCATGCGGTGTATTACTGTGCTCAACTGTGGGCATGAGGTGTATTACTGTGCTCGACTGTGGGCATGAGGTGTATTACTGTGCTCGACTGTGGACATGAGGTGTATTACTGTGCTCGACTGTGGGTATATGAGGTGTATTACTGTGCTCGACTGTGAGCATGAGGTGTATTACTGTGCTCGACTGTGAGCATGAGGTGTATTACTGTGCTCGACTGTGGGCATGAGGTGTATTACTGTGCTCGATTGTGGACATGAGGTGTATTACTTTGCTTGACTGTGGGTATAAGGTGCATAACTGTGCTTGACTGTGGGCATGAGATGTATTACTGTACTCAACTGTAGACATGAGGTGTATTACTGTGCATCTGAGCAAGCCACTTTACATTGCTCCAACCCAGTGGTATCTAATGGGTTGTCCAAATTAAAAATCATGTCTGATTATCCACACACTGTAATAGCTCCAGCAACTCGACTGTAAACATAAGGTGTCATACTGAGCTCGACTGTGGGCATGAGGTGTATTACTGTGCTCGACTGTGGGCATGAGGTGTATAACTGTGCTCGACTGTGGGCATGAGATGTATTACTGTGCTCGACTGTGAGCATGAGGTGTATTACTGTGCTCGACTGTGGGCATGAGGTGTATTACTGTGCTCGAATGTGGGTATGAGATGTATTACTGTGCTCGACTGTGAGCATAAGGTGTATTACTGTGCTAGACTGTGGGCATGAGGTGTATTACTGTGCTCGACTGTGGGCATGAGGTGTATTACTGTGCTCGACTGTGGGCATGAGGTGTATTACTGTGCTCGACTGTGGGCATGAGGTGTATTACTGTGCTCGACTGTGGGCATGAGGTGTATTACTGTGCTCGACTGTGGGCATGAGGTGTATTACTGTGCTCGACTGTGAGCATGAGGTGTATTACTGTGCTCGACTGTGGGCATGAGGTGTATTACTGTGCTCGAATGTGGGTATGAGATGTATTACTGTGCTCGACTGTGAGCATAAGGTGTATTACTGTGCACCTGAGCAAGCCACTTTACATTGCTCCCACCCATTGGTAACTAATAAGTTGTCCAAATTGAAAGTCATGTCTGATTATCCACACACTGTAATAGCTCCGGCAACTCGACTGTGAGCATGAAGTGTATTATTGTGCTCGACTGTGGGCATGAGGTGTATTACTGAGCTCGACTGTGGGCATGAGGTGTATGACTGTCTGAAAGTCATGTTTGATTATTCACCCACAGTAATAGCTCCAGCAACCCGACTGTGAGCACAAGGTGCATAACCCCCATCACCCCCACCTCACCCACGCAGAGCAAATCGACGCGAGGTAGCCTCCCATCAGCGATGAAACGGGGCCGACACGCCGCTTCGATCCGATTGCCTGGTGGGAAGATCGTCCCTGTTGGTGGCTCTCTGGCTCGCTCTAGTGACAAGGATGTGACGGAGGAGAGTGAGTCGGAAGCGGAAATCGACTCCTCTTCTAAATGTGGGTTGTTTTTGATGCGGGGGGGTCTTTCATCTGGTCCAGTTCTTAGTGGGTTAATTACTCTTCTCGGGAATATTAAGAGGTCTAGTTCTCAGTGGGTAGGGTGTTTAGAATAGGATATTCATGTTTATCCCCGTGTATGGGAAAACCAAGGGGGTTAACACACGAGCAATCGTCAGATCACCTCGTACCTACCATCGCACCAAACCACTGGACTAACCGATCGGTTAAACAAGGTGTATTATGTTTGGTTAAGGTAAATTATTTACGCCAAAAAGGTCAACGTTGTGATTTTTACTCCTGAGAAACCTTACTGTGTTGACATACAACGTGACCATAATAGATACCAGTCTATATGTTTTCTATGTCAATTTTAGGCATGGCGAAGTTTGAATATCGCTTTCAGGCGTATTATTTTGAAACCGTTGCTTTTAAGCACTTGAGGAATTTTAGTTTAGGTTTTTTTTACTTAAATACCAAAGCCGGCCTTCAGTACTGGGTCACGCTTGTACACTTTTATTCAAGGCATAAATAACATCAAATTTAATTTGCATGACCGGTTAGTCTGGTGGTTTAATGTGACGCCTTTCAACCGAAAGGTTGCAGGTTCAAACTGTGTCCCAAGGACACAACCAAATAACTAGCGACCAGTTTCGTACCTGCAACCTTTCTGCTGAGGTTTAAAACACAAAGAAGAAACATCAAATACATTCCACAACACCCTTTAGAGATAGTAAAGCATCAGTAGATTGGGCAAATGGTTTTGTTTGTTATTTAACTTTTTAAATTGTCGTGTTTTAGTGTCATCGGAAGCACTGATAAGTGATGCGGCTCCTAAAACTCTCCTCAAGTCTGGGAAGAGCATTTTGGCTTCACAAGTCGAAAGGTGGGTTATGTGGTCGGGGTATTGTCTTTGCAACTTTAGTCTGGTGGTTAAGTGCGTTATCTTTCAATCGAAAGGTTGCAGTTGCGAAACTGGTCGCTAGCAAGTCGGTTGTGTCCTTGGGCAAGGCACTTACGAACATTGCTTGAACCCAGCGGATTAATGGGTTTTACTAAGTTGAAGGAACATATGAATCATACACAACACACTGCAATAGCTCTGGTAACCCGACGATGGGCGCGAGGTGATCTAAAGTGTGCCAGTGTGATAACCCCCTTGGTTTATCCATTCACGGGACAAACATGAATATTATATTCAACCTGACTGTGGACATAAGGTGTCTTGACTGTGGACATAAGGTGTCCCGACTGTGGACATGAAGTATCCCGACTAATCCACGAAATCTCAATTCAGTTCGACAAAGTCGGATCGCAAGGTCTCGTTCCAGCCGGATGCGGTTGCCACGGATACAGACGAAGATGTGACGGCGATCCAGGAATCGGATTACGTCACTGAGGATGATGATGAAGGGGAGGATCAGGGGTGGCCGGATGTTAGGGAGGAGGTTCGTACCTGTGTATGGGAGCCTCCTCTGTATGTGAGCCACCTGTGTATGTGAGCCATCTGTGTATGTGAGCCACCTGTGTATGTGAGCCACCTGTGTATGTGAGCCACCTGTGTATGTGAGCCACCTGTGTATGTGAGCCACCTGTGTATGGGGGCTATCTGTGTATGTGGGCCTCCTGTGTATGTGAGCCACCTGGAAAAATAAACCCCTTTTTTCTGAGTCAAATGTGCTGTAAAGCAACTTTTATATGAATCAACTATGTACATTTCTCACCTATTTATGCACCCCACCCATGTATATTAACCAAAATGCATACAATGTAACAATACATATACCGCTGGCTTCCAACCCCCCCTAAACCACAGGAAGTAGCAGTTGTGGCGAAAACAGAATCTTCGAGTTCGGCATCGAGACCAGTGTCGAGCCGTTCCGATATGCTAACCGCTCATGCACAGAAAGTATGTGGTTTCTATGTTTTCTTTATTAGTTAGTCATGATTTATCGCGTTTTATGTGACAAGCAATTTTTTGTATAAATGGAGTTAGGATATAAGATAGCGATATTCATGTTTATCCCCGTGAATTGGAAAACCAAGGGGGTTAACACACGGGCAATCGTCAGATCACTTCGTTTGCCCACCGTGCAGGTTACCGGAGACTATAAATGCAGTGTGTTGTATATGATAGACACGTTCCTTCAATTTAGTAGAACCCAGTAATCCGCTGGATTCAGGCAATGTCCGTTCAGTGCCTTGCCCAAGGACACAACCGACTATCTAGCGACATATTAGCTTATATTTTACCTAATAGGATAGGATAGTATATTTATCCCCGTAAATGGGAAAACCAAGGGGGTTAACACACGGACAATCGTCAGATCACCTCGCGCATGGGGTTGAATAACTTTTTTTATTTTCTATTTTTATTAACTTTTACCCATTATTTAATCAATTCTTCATTTTAAATTTATTTTAAAAACAAAATAATTATTATTTCTGCTTGGAGGGCAACATTTTCTAGTTTTATTTAATTTAATCATTATATTTACATGCTGATTTAGTGATTGGATGCAGGTGAACATATTTTTAATTGCATTGTGTTTCTGTTATGATTGTTTATTTAGAAGAATGGAGTTATTTTTTGTCTTCCACTGTCTGCCAAGTATGTCGTAAGACAGCTTATGCCTACAGTCGAGTTGTTGGAGCTATTACAGTGTGTGGATGGTTGGTTCATTTATATCCTCGTGGATCGGAAGCCAGGCTTTATCTACGAGTATCGTAAGACACCTCATGCCCACAGTCGAGTTGCTGGAGCTATTACACTGTGTGGATGGTTGGTTTGTTTATATCCTTATAATTTTTTTTATAATTTTTGTGATTTTTAATATTATTTCCAGACTGCTTATATTATTTCTATGGTTGCTTATATTATTTACAGGATTATTTATAATATTTCTATAGCTTCCTATATTATTTCTATGGCTAGGTGGCAGCAGAGGTGATAAAGAAACAACGTCCGATAAGCGGTGTCGATGAAGACGCGAAGAAAGCTGCCGAACTCTGGAACCAATCCCTTTCCTCGGATGAGAGTGAGAGCGAGCAGAAGGAGGAGGAGGAGTGGGGAGTAAGCATATTGTGATGTCATTATAGGAGTGAGATGTCAGAGTTTATTAAGTGTTTTGTGTGTATTGACATTCTGTCATTAGATACCACTGGGTTGGAGCAATGTAAAGTGGCTTGCTCAGGTGCACAGTAATACACCTCATGCCTACAATCGAGCACAGTAATACACCTTATGCCCATAGTAGAGCACAGTAATACACCTCATGCTTACAGTCGAGCACAATAAGACACCACATGCCCACAGTCGAGCACAGTAATACACCTCATGCCAAAGTATATCACAGTAATACACCTCATGCTCTCAGTCGAGCACAGTAATACACCTCATGCACACAGTCGAGCACAATAATACACCTTATACCCACAGTCGAGCACAATAATACACCTCATGCACACAGTCAAGAACAGTAATACACCTCATGCCAAAGTATATCACAGTAATACACCTCATGCTCTCAGTCGAGCACAGTAATACACCTCATGCACACAATCGAGCACAATAATACACCTTATACCCACAGTCGAGCACAGTAATACACCTCATGCACACAGTCGAGCACAATAATACACCTTATACCCACAGTCGAGCACAGTAATACACCTCATGCACACAGTCGAGCACAATAATACACCTCATGCTCACAGTCGAGTTGCTGGAGCTATTACAGTGTGTGGACAGTTGGTTTATTTATATCCTCGTTGGTGGAAATCCAGGCTTTATCCACAGGTGTCTTAAGAATCTCATTCCCGTAGTCGAGTTGCTGGAGCTATTACAGAGTGTGGATATTCACACATGGCCACAATATTCTTACACCTAAGCATAGTAAAACACCCCATGGAATAAGTAGAGATGCATACCTATTTAAACGCATAGGTCCAAAAGTTTTAGTTTTTCCGGTAATTCGCAATCTCAACACTCACGAAACATTTGAACATTTAAGGTAAAAGAAGTCCAACCTGCAGCTGTAACTGCCGTCAAAGTAGAAACAATTCCTGTAAGTTCATTTTTGTTGTAGGTTTGGTGGTTTTTTGGAGTTAATGTGGATTTTTTTCCATTTACTATTTTTTACCTTTTAATTTTAACTATTTTTTACCTTTTAATTTTTACTATTTGTTACCTTTTAATTTTTACTATTTTTTACCTTTTAATTTTAACTATTTTTTTTAACGTCGGGACAAGTAATGTAGCCCATAAAAGGTCGTTTACTCCAAAAAGATCACTAAATGCTTGACTAGAATAGATGCAGAATCATAAGATTAAAAAACTCCAAAATCTCTCCACATGGTCAGAGAAAATGCTGGACAGTGGCCAACAATTTATCCTATTACTTTGTATACCCCAAATATGTTTTAAATTGCTTATTAAAATTGTCAATATTTTATCATCATTATTAAAATAAGTTATTACTATTTAACCATGCTAAGACTTATAAAGCCCCTGGGCGCTGGAAAATGGATCTTCTGTGGCTTATTGCTTGTATCAGGGACCTGTCCATACTATTATTGTACTATGCTAGGGCTTGAACCCAAAGTATACCTGTAGTTAAAGAATGTCTTCCCACCCACGAGGATATAAATGAATCAACCATCCACACACTGTAATATCTCCAGCAACTCGACTGTGAGCATGAGGTGTCTTACGATACCCGTGGATAAAGCCTGGCTTCCCACCCACGAGGATATAAATGAATCAACCATCCACACACTGTAATATCTCCAGCAACTCGACTGTGAGCATGAGGTGTCTTACGATACCCGTGGATAAAGCCTGGCTTCCCACCCACGAGGATATAAATGAATCAACCATCCACACACTGTAATATCTCCAGCAACTCGACTGTGAGCATGAGGTGTCTTACGATACCCGTGGATAAAGCCTGGCTTTCCACCCACGAGGATATAAATGAATCAACCATCCAGACACTGTAATAGCTCCAGCAACTCGACTGTGGGCATGAGGTTTATTACTGTGCTTGACTGTGGACATGCGGTGTATTACTGTGCTTGACTGTGGACATGCGGTGTATTATTGTGCACCTAAGCAAGCCACAACCCAGTGGTATCTAATAAGTTGTCAAAATTGAAAGTCATGTCCGATTATCCACACACTGTTATAGCTCCAACAACTCGACCGTGGTTATGAGGTGTCTTACTGTGCTCGACTGTGAGCACGGGGTGTGTGACGTTTTACAACAAAACTTTACAGGCCGTTGAAGACAAAAAAGATCGCCTTCGTAAGATCGCTGTAGCGAAGAAAGAGCGCGAAATCCGACCCTCGGTTACCGTGTCCACTCCGGTGACGAAGCAGCCGTCCGTGACCGCTTCTATGACATCACAAAGCTCTGCTCCGAGCTCCGTGTCTTCAGTGCAGGTGTGATGTCATAGTGGGGATTGTTTGTTTTAATTTAAAGGATGATATTTCTTCTATTTATGTTTAATTATTCCGGAAATTCTAAATGAACCACTTGCCACAATCAGGGATAAGTTCATGTTTTTTTCCTGTGAAAACCAAGGGGGATAACACACGGGCAATCGTCAGATCACCTCGCGCCCACCGTCGGGTTACCAGAGCTATTGCAGTGTGTTGTGTATGATTCATACATTCTTTTAATTTGATAGAACCCATTAATCCGCTGGGTTCAGGCAATGTCCATTAGGTTACTCGCCCAAGGACATAACTGACTATCTAGCGACCAGTTTCGAATCTCTAACCTTTCGGTTGAAAGGCGTCGCATTTACCCACCAGACTAACCGGTTAAACAAAATCTATCTTATTCTAAGTGCCTTATTAAATCACACAACCGACTAGCTAGCGGCTGGTTTCGATCCCACAACCTTTCAGCTAACAGTGCCTTCACAAGGAAACAACCGACTAGCTAGCGGCTGGTTTCGATCTCACAACCTTTCAGCTAACGGTGCCTTCACAAGGAAACAACCGACAAGCTAGCGGCTGGTTTCGATCCCACAACCTTTCAGCTAACAGTGCCTTCACAAGGAAACAACCGACTAGCTAGCGGCTGGTTTCGATCCCACAACCTTTCAACTGACAGTGCCTTCACAAGGAAACGACCGACTAGCTAGCGGCTGGTTTCGATCCCACAACCTTTCAGCTAACGGTGCCTTCACAAGGACACAACCGACTAGCTAGCGGTCGGTTTCGATCCCACAACCTTTCAGCTGACGTTGCCTTCACAAGAACACAACCGACTAGCTAGCGGCTGGTTTCGATCCCACAACCTTTCAGCTGACAGTGCCTTCACAAGGACACAACCGACTAGCTAGCGGCTGGTTTCGATCCCACAACCTTTCAGCTGACAGTGCCTTCACAAGGACACAACCGACTAGCTAGCGGCCAGTTTCAATCCCACAACCTCCCTGCAAACAACCTCCAATCCTCAGGAGGAATTTGTAGCTGAAATGCAACGTCGAGCGTCAGATCTCGGGATAGAAGCGGAGGATCTCGCGTTCGAGGCCGAGGTCATTCACAAACTTGGCAAGTCGGATATAAAGCC
>CH003232.1:1110031-1122280 GCA_000149265.1 Ciona savignyi | reverse complement strand
CCCCTAATCACTAGACTCTACCCTAGACATAAACCCCTCTAACCTTTATCCCCCACCTCAAAAACAAGCACCCCAAACCCTATGTATATTCTCACGATTTATTATTGTCGACATTAAACCCAATTTTAATAGTTGCCGAACTCCCAATCTTACAATTTTTAATGAGACAGTAAAAACTTTTTGAACGTACGACGTATTATGGTCTTTTGCTTATTTCAAACCATTTAACGAGCTGTAAGTACATAATGTCACTCTTTGGTAGCTCTAAGTACATAGTGGCATCTCTGAATTGTCGGCTAACTTTGCGCTAATTAAAACTCCTGAAACTCTAGTTAAAAAAATTTCCCTTTTTTTCAGTTTGTTCAACAAATAAAAAATACCTTTTTCTAACAAAATCCCTTTTGTTTTTTTTCTAACAAAAGAGAAAAAAATATTTTTTCTTCCAGTTCGTTCTCGTCGCAGTTCAGCGAGCTCAGTGCTTACTCCCTCTAGTGTGGAGAATGCCGAGCAGAGTGGTAGTGATGTCACAAAGGAAGAAACAGCGAAGACAAAGCAGAAACTCGTTGTCGATTTGAAAATCGAGGAAAAGGTTTGAGTTTTGGGGTTAATTTTGGGTTGAAGTTTTAGGGTTGAGTTTACTTGTCAAGGTTTGTGGTTAAGTTCTTGGGTTTATTTTTTAGAGTAAAGTTTAAGGATTAAGTTTTGGGGTTAGGTTTTCAGGTCAAATTTGAGGTCAATTTTTTAGGAGAGAAAATAATGTTTGGGATTAGTAGTTTGGTTTGTACGGTTTTGGAGTTATTTTGTTGGGTTAAGTCTATGTGACAATTGTTAATAAACAATTCTTGGGCCACATGCATCATTCAAAACAGTTTTTTTGTAACTCGCTGCAACAGCTCTTTAACCTGGCTGCGAACTCATGATATTGTAACAAGTACCTGTATTCCCACCCAAAAATGGACACACACGAAACCCTAAGCCACTATCCGAAAAATAAACCATCTACTCAAAAAAACATAACCCCCAAACCCTAAGGTATCACCTCATAAATAGAAAAAAATCAAACCCCAAGCCCTTATTCCAGAAATAACCACCCCTAAAAAACCCTAACGCTAAGCCCCTATCCCAGTAATAACCACCTCTGAAAACACCCTAACGCTAAGCCCCTATTACAGAAATAACCACGCCTAAAAAACCATAAAGCTAAACCCCTATTACAGAAATAACCACCCCTAAAAAAACCCTATCGCTAAACCCCTAATACAGAAATAACCACCCCTAAAAAACCCTAACGCTAAGCCCCTATTACAGAAATAACCACCCCTGAAAAAACCCTATCGCTAAACCCCTAATACAGAAATAACCACCCCTAAAAAACCCTAACGCTAAGCCCCTATTACAGAAATAACCACCCCTGAAAAAACCCTATCGCTAAACCCCTAATACAGAAATAACCACCCCTAAAAAACCCTAACGCTAAGCCCCTAATACAGAAATAACCACCCCTAAAAAACCCTAACGCTAAGCCCCTATTACAGAAATAACCACCCCTGGAAAAACCCTAACGCTAAGCCCCTATTACAGAAATAACCACCCCTGAAAAAACCCTAACGCTAAGCCCCCATTCCAGAAATAACCACCCCTGGAAAAACCCTAACGCTAAGCCCCTATTACAGAAATAACCACCCCTGGAAAAACCCTAACGCTAAGCCCCTATTACAGAAATAACCACCCCTGAAAAAACCCTATCGCTAAACCCCTAATACAGAAATAACCACCCCTAAAAAACCCTAACGCTAAGCCCCTATTACAGAAATAACCACCCCTGAAAAAACCCTAACGCTAAGCCCCCATTCCAGAAATAACCACCCCTGGAAAAACCCTAACGCTAAGCCCCTATTACAGAAATAACCACCCCTGAAAAAACCCTGACGCTAAGCCCCTATTACAGAAATAAACACCTCTAAAAACACCCTAACGCTAAGCCCCCACCTCAAAATATCAATACTCCACACCCCAAATAACCCCCCAAATAAACCCCACCCTCCCACCCTTGAAAAAAACACCTCACACACCAGGAAAAAACACCCCCTCACCCTAAAAAATAAACTCCCCTACCCACAAACACCCCCCTACCCCAGAAAAACACCCCCTCACCCTAAAAAATAAACTCCCCTACCCACAAACACCCCCAAAATAACCCACCCACACAGGCGCCCCCATCAATCAGCCAAGCGTCGAGCATCTCAACCTGTGTCTCCTACCATTCCTACCAACGATCCGTCAGCAACTCGCCTGAGCGCAGGAGGTGATGTGGTTTTGTAGATCGTGATTATATTTGATTGCCATTTTTGAAAAATGGGGCAAAAAATGAGTAAACTAAACTAGATTTATATTGATGAATAGGATTCTTTATTATTACATTGCTCCAGCAACTTGACTGTGAGCATGAGGTGTTTTACTGTGCTCAACTGTGGGCATAAGGTGTATTACTGTGCTCGACTGTGAGCATGAGGTGTATTACTGTGCTCGACTGTGGGCATGAGGTGTATTACTGTGTTCGACTGTGGACATGAGGTGTTTTACTGTGCTCGACTGTGGGCATAAGGTGTATTACTGTGCTCGACTGTGGGCATGAGGTGTATTACTGTGTTCGACTGTGGGCATGAGGTGTATTACTGTGCTCAACTGTGGGCATAAGGTGTATTACTGTGCTCGACTGTGGGCATGAGGTGTATTACTGTGCTCGACTGTGGGCATGAGGTGTATTACTGTGCTCAACTGTGGGCATAAGGTGTATTACTGTGCTCGACTGTGGGCATGAGGTGTTTTACTGTGCTCAACTGTGGGCATAAGGTGTATTCTGTGCTCGACTGTGGGCATGAGGTGTATTACTGTGCTCGACTGTGGGCATGAGGTGTATTACTGTGCTCGACTGTTGGCATGAGGTGTATTACTGTGTTCGACTGTGGGCATGAGGTGTATTACTGTGCTCGACTGTGAGCATGAGGTGTATTACTGTGTTCGACTGTTGGCATGAGGTGTATTACTGAGCTCGACTGTGGACATGAGGTGTATTACTGTGCACCTGAGCAAGCCACTTTACATTGCTCCAACCCAGTGGTATCTAGTAAGTCGTCCAAATTGAAAGTCATGTCTGAATATCCACACTCTGTAATAGTTTCAGCAACTCAACTGTGGGAATGCTAGCTAGTCGGTTGTGTCCTTGGGCAAGGCACTTAACGGACATTGCCTGAACCGATCAGATTAATAGGTTCTACTAAATTAAAGGAATGTATGAATCATACACAACACAATGCAATAGCTCCGGTAACCCGACGGTGGGCGCGAGGTGATCTGACGATTGCCTGTGTTAACCCCCTTGGTTTTCCCATTCACAGGGATAAACATGAATATCCTATTTTATGTTATGAGGTGAGGTAAATTTTTCCACAACAATTTCAATTTTTATAATATTTCTATTTTCCCAGGTCTTCCATCCCTGTCGACTCGTCGCAAGTCGTGCTCGATTATGATGTCACAACGTACGAGGGTAAACTCGGTGACCCGAAACCAGAGGAGCCGACGATCCAATCCGGCCGACCCCACGTGGGTCCAGAAAAGATCAAAGTTACCCCGGACGTCTGGAAACAATCCGGGGTAAAAACTACCCCGGCGGAAAACGAGAAAAAATCGGACGAAACCAAAAACACATCGAAAATCGGGGAAAAAGGGTCGAAACCGAAAATTGATCACAAATTACCGAGCAGTGTTGCTGGAGGTTCGAGTGTTGCCGATTCCGGAAAATCGGGAAAAAATGCGACGAAAAACGCTGCCAAAGCAAAACCAGCTGCCACAAAAGGGCCCCAAAGAGCAGGTGTCGTGTTTTTTCTGTTTTTTGGCGTTTTGTAAAGTTTTCGTTTTTAGGTTAAAATTATTTGAATATGATACAGTTTTTGGATAGTTTTTTGTGCTTATGTGTGGGTAGGAATATAATTTTATAGGATTCTTCTGAAACACCTTGTGCTTTATTCTTTAGTTACCAGAGCTATTGCAGTAGGTTGTGTATAGGGACAGGATATTCATGTTTATTGGAAGATTAGAAAAGGGTGTGGGAGTAATCACACAAGCAATCGTCAGATTACTTCGCACCCACCGTCGGGTTAGGATAGGATAGGATATTCATGTTTATCCCCGTGAATGGGAAAACTAAGGGGGTTATCACACGGGAAATCGTCAAATTACCCCGTACCCACCGTCGGGTTACCGGAGCTATTGCAGTGTGTTGTGTATGATTCACACGTTGCTTAAATTAAGTAGAACCCATTAATCAACTGGGTTCAGTCAGGCAATGTCCGTAAAGTGCCTTGCCCAAGGACACAACCGACCAGCTAGCGACCAGTTTTGAACCTGCAACCTTTCGAATGAAAAGGCGTCTCACTAAACCACCATACTAACCGGTCTGGTTACTGGATTGCAGTGTGTTGTGGATGATTAGGGATATTTCTTACAAATAGTAAAACCCATTAATCCACTGGGATTAAGTGATGTTCACTAAGTGCTTTGCCCAAAGACATAAATTTCTCAAACTGAACATCTTTTTCTCTGACATTGGTATTATTCTACATTTTGGAAAAAAAAAATTTAGTATTTAAAAAAAAAAAAATTTTTTTTTTTTTTACTTTTTTTAAATATTCAGGTAAACCGGGAGTAAAACAGACAGCTGGAAAAGCCACTATCGAGTCGAATAAAAGGGAGGATGAAACAGTGGGAGAAGAGCTGACAGAGGAAGAGAAATTGCAACGGGATTTGGCAAAACTTACTCAAGTAATTTTTATTAGTAATGTTGTAATTATAAGTAAGATGAAAGCAACTTGACTGCGGGCATGAGGTGTCTTAGAGTTTTAAGATACCTGAGTAAAATAGCCTGGCTTTTCACACTTAAGGATTTAAATAAACCAATGATTTATACACTGTAATAGCTCCAGCAACTCGACTGTGGGCATGAGGTGTATTGCAGTGTACTAAGCAAGTTAATTTACATTGCTCCAACCCAGTGGTATCTAATAATTAGTTCAAATTAAAAATTATATCTGATTATCCACACATTGGAATAGCATGACTGTTGCTAGCAGTATTCTGATAATTGCTCATTTTATAACGCCAATTTCTTTATGACACAGGAAAAAACTCATACCCTGCCCAACTGAAAATAAATTATATCCCGCATCAGCTTTAAAATCTATACACTAGGCTCAGGGTAATTAGGCGATTGCCCTTGTGATAACTCCCCCTGTGTTTGGTCAGTAATCTGCTGGACAGTCTACCATGAGCAAAGTATTTTCGTCACTAACATGAGGGACAGATAAAAAGTTATGTCCGAAAGATTAGTTATACACAACACACTGCAATAGCTCCAGTAACCCGACAATGGGCGCGGTGATCTGACGATTGCCCGTGTGTTAACCTCCTTGGTTTTCCCATTCACGGGGATAAATATGAATATCCTATCCTATTTTATCATGATATAACCTGTTCCCCCCATGATATACCCCATTCCGCTCACGTTAATGACAAAAATACCACCATGCCCATCTTCCAACTGTCCCGCACAATAATGTGTTGTCCTGCCCTGCTCATTCGGCAGATTAGTAAAGCCCTTTGTGTTTACCTGCCATGGACATATAATATGTGCCTATTCCCAATTAACCATCGTATTTATAAACCCAAACAACCTAGGAAAAACTTTCTCTTCTTTTCAACAAAACAGGCACAAAAGTCGAAAAAGGCAGATGGGCAGAAGAGAAAGGGCAAGAAAAAGGCAGCGGAATCAATTGCGAGCGAAAAAGATTCAAGTCTTGCCTCCAAGACGCCAGAGAAGGTTTCTAAGACGCCGGAAAAACCACCAACCAAGACACCAGGTTAGGGGAACCACCTGAATCGTTTAGGGGAACCACCGGATCTATTTGTATAAACGTCTGCAGTCTAGACAGCGGAAAGGTTTTGGGATTGAAACTGACCGCTAGCTAGTCGATTGTATTAGGTTATTCACGACCAATTAGCTTGGTGGATTAGTGCATCCATCGCCTTTCAGCCGAAGGATTGCATGTTCGAAACTGGTCACTAGCTAGTCGGGTGTGTCGTTAGGTAAGGCACTTAATGGACACTTAACGGACATTGCCCAGCAGATTAATAGATTCTACTGAAACCAAAAGAACTGTCTGTACCCTCACCAATAGAGCTAATGTAACTACCATAACATAAAAATACTAGTAATGCACCATAGTGGAGAAACTGGCCTTCTATGGCCTAAATTTCTGGTCCCGGGGCCACCATGAACCACCCATACTAATGTAATTCGCCATAGAAACACCATTTCGGATGGGTCAACCTAAGGAGAAGAGAACAATAGAAGAACCAGTTCATTCACCTGAGGAAAAAGCTGAATCCATAGCTTCATCTGCTAAGCCCAAGAAAGTGGAAAAGGGAAAAAAGAAAAAGGTTTTTGGAGTGAAATTTACTGTGGTTTTGGAAAATAAAGTATGGTATGATAAACTCAATTTTTTTTGTGTTAAAATATAAATGCGTTCTCTATAAACCCACTGTAATAGCTCCAGTTACTGGACTGTGTATACAAGGTTTCTTATGACCTGTGGATAAAACCTTTGCTTCCCATCCACTAGGATATAATTAAACTAACCATATACAAACTGTAATAGCTTTGGCAACTCGACTGTGGGTATGAGGTGTTTTATGATACCCCTGAAAAAAGCCTGGCTTTTACCAATGAGGATGTAAACGAACCAACCATCCACACACTGTAATAACTCCAGCAACTCGACTGTGAGCATGAGGTGTCTTACGTTACCCATGCATAAAGCTTGGATTCCCACTCACAAATATATAAGTGAAACAAACACAACAAAACTTTCAAATTAATTTTTCAAAATTTTCCCGCCAAAAATTCAAATTCCATCAACTCTCTTCTGATTGGACAGGACCCTGTCACTCAAGTCCAAGTCGACCAACCAGACAAGCCGGTTACGAAACCTGAAAAAATTCCTTCAGCAAAATCATCTGTTCCTAGTAAAGGTAGGTTAGAAGGAAACCTAAGGTAGGGAAGGGGAAAGTAGGGTAGGAGGGAAACTGCTCATGGTACCTGTAAACTAAGCCTGGCTTTTTACCCATGAGGTTAAAAATGAACCAATTATCCACACACTGTAATAGTTTCAGTAACTCAACTGTGGGCATGTGGTGTATTACTGTGCTCGATTGTGAGCATGAGGTGTATTACTGTGCTCGACTGTGGGCATAAGGTGTATTACTGTGCACCTGAGCAAGCCACTTTACATTGCTTCAACCCAGTGGTATCTAATGAGTCGTCCAAATTGAAAGTCATGTCTGATTATCCACACATTGTAATAACTCCAGCAACTCGACAGTGCGCATGTGGTCAAATTACTCAACAAAACCACTTTCCCACATTAAATAATCAACTCCATGACATCACAATACCCCATTGTTACAGGAGAAGAAGAGGAATTTGTCACTCCAGTCCCCTCGGAGAGGTTTCTTTGTTTCTTTATTATATTTGCAAATATTTTTTCTTTATTATATTTTCTCTTTTCCTGAAGGTGTTATTAGCTCAGGTCATCTGTGTCTATGGTCAATTTTGTTTATAAGTTGGAACATAGGATGGGATATTCATGTTTATTCCATGAATGGGGGTTGGCATGCGGTATACATGACAAGTAACTATGTATCTTACATAGTAGAATGATAGGTTCTACCAAATTAAAAGAACCACCTAATCATACATATAGCTCCGGTAACTCCGCGGTGGGCGCGAGGTGATCTGAAAAAACATAAAATACGTTTCCCAAATCAAAACTACTTTTTTACCTTTAAAACAACAGTAATCCGACTGTGAGCATGTGGTACTTTAACCCTTACATATATTTCAAGTGACCCCACATTTACCCCCGCCGGGGCTAACCAACTAATTCACCCAGCCCCGTTGACGACTACGTCTTCACACGGAAAGAAGACACCCCAGAGCCGACCCCCGAACCCACCCCGATTCCCCCTGAACCCCAGGAGCCCCCAGAACCCCCTAAAATGGACGACACCAAGTCCCAAATATCGGAAGTAACTGAGGTGAATTTTTTCGTCCATTTTTGAGATGCTTTTCGGACGTCAGTTGTGCTTGTAAGATGAAAGGTTGTGGGATCGAGCATTTGCTAGCTAGTTGGTTGTGTCATTGTAAAGTCACTGTCAGCTGAAAGGTTGTGGGATTGAAACCAGCCACTAGCTAGTCGGTTGTGTCCTTGTGAAGGCACCATCAGCTGAAAGGTTGTGGGATTGAAACCAGCCGCTAGCTAGATGGTTGTGTCCTTAAAAAAAGATTGGTTGTGTCCTGGTACAATGTGCTGTATTTTAATCATAAACAACACACTGCAATTGCTTCAATAACTCTACGGTGAGCGCGAGGTGATCTAACGATTGCCCGTGTTTAAATTATCTCTGTGTTTTTCTAATCACGGAAATATAGAATATCTTCTTATGATTCTATTCTGTTTTGGTTCTGCATTTTTACCAAATTGACAGTGGACCACAAACCCTGGGTTCATTACCCTTAATTTCTGCGTTAAATACCCCAAACACTGGGCTGATGACCACAAAACCCCTAGGAAGATTGCCCCAAACCCCTAAGTGGTTCACCTTAACCCAGGGTTCATAAACCCAAGTTAATGACCCCAAACCCTTCGCATTTATTTCTCTGAAAAAAATTTAAAAAAAGGAATCGATTTTCAGGCGACTTTTTAACCAACTTTTTTTTCTTACAAATCTTTGCATTTATTTCTCTGGAAAAAAAATTAAAAAAATAAATTGATTTTTCAGGCGACTGAAGCGTCGTCGCAAGCAGCGGCCGAAAATGAGGCTGAAAGGGAGGCTAAAAAGGCTGCGAAAGCTGAGCGGGAGGCTAAACGGGCCGCTGCGGCCGAGAAACGTCGATTGGATGTCGAGAGGAAGAGGAAAGAGAAGGAGGAGCAATTGAGGAGGGAGAAAGAGGAGCAAGAGAGAGAAATATTGATGAAGTGAGTGGGTTTGGGGGATGGGGGGTTGAGATGTTTTTTCTAGCGACCAGTTTCAAAACCTGCAACCCTTCAGCTAAAAGGACTTAACCACTAGACCAATCTGTCAGTCATGATTAACCCCTGGGGTGACAAAATACTAACGATTGCCGTGTTGCCCCGTGAATGGGAAAACCAAGGGGGTTAACACAAGTGCAATCGTCAGATCACCTTGCGCCCATTGTCAGGTTATCGGAGCTATTTCTTTTAGTATTGCCCCATTCACGAGTATAAACATGAATATCCTATCCCATTTACATCGAGTGTCATCCTTACGATCTTCCTCCAGAGAGGAGTTGGAAGCGGAGCGCAGGAGAAGAGAGGAGGCGGCCAAGATGAGGAAGGAGGACGCAGAGCGAGCAAAGCTCCGGGAGCAGGAGGAGGAGGAAATGAGAAGGAGGAGATTGGAGCAGCAGCAGGAGAGGGAGAGGAGGCAGCTGGTGAGTGACACCTAGTGGTGGGTGGTTTGCTCTTTACAACATCTAGTGGTGGGTGGTTTGCTCTTTACAACACCTAGTGGTGGGAAGTTTGCTCTTTACAACACCTAGTGGTGGGTGGTTGTGCTCTTTACAACATCTAGTGGTGGGAAGTTTGCTCTTTACAACACCTAGTGGTGGGTGGTTTACTCTTTACAACACCTAGTGGTGGGTGGTTTGCTCTTTACAACACCTAGTGGTGGGTGGTTTGCTCTTTACAACACCTAGTGGTGGGAAGTTGTTTACTTACTAGACTGGTTTGCCTTTAAATGTTGCCTACTTGTTTCAGGAGGAAAAAAGGCGAAAGATAGAAGAGATCCAGAGAAAAAAGAAAGAAGAAGAAGAGAGAAAAAGAGAAGAAGCACGATTGAGAGCGCTTGAAGAAGAAGAAAAGAGAAAGGAGGTGATGATTTGGTGGATGGATTTAATAATATATTAGATACCACTGGGTTGAAGCAATGTAAAGTGGCTTGCTCAGGTGCACAGTAATACACCTCATACCCACAGTCGAGCACAGTAATACACCTCATGCCCACATTCGAGCACAGTAATACAAACCCATGTCCACAGTCGAGTTGCTGGAGCTATTACAGTGTGTGGATAATCAGGCATGATTTTTAATTTGGACGACTTATTAGTTACCACTGGGTTGGAGCAATGTAAAGTGGCTTGCTCAGGTGCACAGTAATACACCTCATGTCTACAGTCGAGTTGCTGCAGCTATTACAGAGTGTTAATAATCAGACACGACTTTTCAGAATATCCATAAAGATTTTCTAACGAATTTTCCCTCCTAGGAAGAGGAATTGATGGCGCAAATGGAAGAGAGTGAGAGGGAGCAATATGCTGAAAGAAAGAGAATAGAGGAGGAGGAAAGAAAAGTGAGAGAGGAGGAGCGCAGGAGGAGAGAGGAGGAGGAGGCACGCATTATGATGGAAGAATTGAGAAGACAAGCCATAGAAAAAGCCAAGTAAGTTTCTGTTGGTTGTCCTAATTCACCCAAGAATCGTTTGTAGGGGAGAAGGAGGGTTGCCTGTCCATGGCTTTAACCCTAATTTTATCCATGTTTTAAATAAAATTTTGTTTACTAAAATAAGGGTTGTTTACTAAAATTTCATGGCCTTTGCGTTAATCCTAACCTTAACCCTAACCCTAACTTTATCAATGTTTTAAACCCCTAATCCTAACTTTATCCCTGTTTTAAACCCTAATCCTTATCCATGTTTTAAACCCCTAATCCTAACTTTAATCCATGTTTTAAACCCCTAATCCTAACTTTATCCCTGTTTTAAACCCTAATCCTTATCCATATTTTAAACCCCTAATCCTAACTTTAATCCATGTTTTAAACCCCTAATCCTAACTTTAATCCATGTTTTAAACCCCTAATCCTAACTTTATCCATGTTTTAAACCCCAACCCTAACTTTATCTATGTTTTAAACCCCTAATCCTAACTTTAATCCATGTTTTAAACCCCTAATCCTAACTTTAATCCATGTTTTAAACCCCAACCCTAACTTTATCCATGTTTTAAACCCCAACCCTAACTTTATCCATGTTTTAAACCCCTAATCCTAACTTTAATCCATGTTTTAAACCCCAACCCTAACTTTATCCATGTTTTAAACCCCAACCCTAACTTTATCCATGTTTTAAACCCCTAATCCTAACTTTATCCATGTTTTAAACCCCAATCCTAACTTTATCCATGTTTTAAACCCCTAATCCTAACTTTAATCCATGTTTTAAACCACTAAACGTAACTTATCCATGTTTAAAATAGAATTCACAAAATTCTTTTTTTCTACTCTTTCTCACGAGGCTATGTATCGAACCCATGATGGGCTCATCACGAAGACATTTTTTATATTGAATTGTTAAATATATTGGTCGCGTTAACCATTTAGCTACACGACCGAACATAATAAGCTCCATGTATTGAGTAAAATTTAGCTTGTGTCCCTTTTTACAGCCGACGGTCGCTCTTTTTAAGTTGTCCCATTTCTTATTTTATTCGACCGCTAGATGATGCCGTTGAGTGTAATGCGTGTAGATTTGTCCTAAATTTGTACGGTGGTGTGGCCGAATGGTTAGCGCGACCGATACATATACCGACTCTTATATAAAAAAGGTCCTGGTGACGAGTCCATCATGGGTTCGGAACTTGGCATGGTAAAAAAATTAGTTTATGGATTGGTTAAATCTTCATATTTATCGCAGTTTATGGGAAAACGCAACGAGCGTTAACACACGGACAGTTGACAGATAACCTCGTGCCTTCGTCGGGTTACCGGAGCTATTGCAGCGTGTTGTGTATAATTCACACGTTCCTTTTAATTTGGTAAAACCCATTATTTACTGGGTTCAGGCAATGTCCGTAAAGTGCCTTGCCCAAGGACACAACCGACTAGCTAACTCCCAGTTTCGAAACTTCAACCCTTCGTCTAAAAAGCGACGCACTAACCCACCGAGCTAATCGGACAAATTCACAGAGAAAAGGCCGAATTTGAAGAAAAATTAAAATTCGTTCGGGAGTTTTTCATGGAGGCAAACGGACTCGAAAATGCTCAAAATGTGAACCGGTCTTTCATTTTCTCTTATTTCGAGCTTATGGAAATGCTGGGACTGGACATTCCTATA
>CH003232.1:1036136-1109704 GCA_000149265.1 Ciona savignyi | reverse complement strand
GGTTTAAGTAGCAAGTCATTCCCGTCAGGTGATCGGTTCGATCTTCACTCTAATCACTTTTTTCCAATTGTATACATGGCCCAGAAAACTTAGTTTATTTAATTAAATCGTTTAAAAACTGAATTTTTATATCAACAAACTGTATTAAATCTAGCAACTCGACTGTGGGTATGAGTTTAGCGTTTATAACATTTACCTGTTGTTTACTACATATTGAAAAAAGGGAAAACTTATCCTAAGTTGACCTCTTAGTATTAGGCTTATTTTTTATAACTTTACATCCGTCTGTGTGCCTACAAAGTGTTAGCATATTTTGCGTGATTTTATCGCCTAGTTTTGTAGTAATAATGTACAAATATATAATTTTTTACAAGTGTGTTGTGATTTAAGAAGTTATTTTGTGTAAAGGGAAAAGGTTAGTTAGTTCGTGTAATTTCTAAACAAGTCGGTTATTTCATGTACTATAGTGTTAGTATAGGATATTTATGTTTATCTCCGTTAATTGGAAAACCAAGGAGGTTAACACACGGGCAATCGTGAGATTACCTCGCGCCCACCGTCGGGTTGCCGGAGCTATTGCAATGTTTTAAGTGTATGATAGACCCCTGCTTTTTAGCTATGGGCGGCTTACTCTCGCAGGAGCAGTGCATTTGACTTTTAAGCTATCCTCATTGCAATGAGCAGTGGCTGGTTAATCATGATTTCAGGTTTTGTTTCTCGAATCGAGCGCAAAGTAACTTCTTGTTTTATTCGGCATTGCGCGATATGTTAGTTTATTCTGTTCGTTGTGTTTTGTTCATAAAAGCACGAAAATTGATACCGGTACCTTTAATTAGGCTATTACAGGGATCGCTTGGAACGCTTGGAGTTAGGGTGAGGGTTAGGGTTGCAAGCGTTCCATGTCCTATAGATATGTCTGATGGTTTCGTGCGAAGTCTTACAACCGAAAAGTTGCAGGTTCGAAACTGGCTAGTCAGTTGTGTCCTCGGGCAAGGCATTTAACGGACATTGCCATAACCCATCGGATTAATGGGTTCTACTAAATAAAGGAACGTGTGTATACAACATAGGCCTACTGCAATAGCTCCGGTAATCCGATGGTGGGCACGAGGTGATTTGTTGATTACCCGTGTGCTAATCACCTTGGTTTTTCCACTTATGAATATCCTATCCTAGCTCTAATCACTACAGGATCGCTTGGGACAATACTATAGGTTGTAAACTGCGATTTAATTGTAGTCCGGTAATAAAACACAAGTTAAAACTATGTATGTATTTAGTTATATCCCCTTTTTTAAATGTCGTGTTTTAACGACTGTTCGTTTGGCAAAAAAATGAATAAACAAAATTACATGTAAAAAATCGAACTATAGCGATTCATTAAGTTATAAAGTTCTGGTAAAATCATTCGACCTTTTGGAAGTACTGGATTTTATCCTATTTGATCAACGATAACACTAAATCAATACTAAACAGATGTTTGATTAGTAATTAGTGTAATTTTTTTATAAACATTTATTTTTTTTATTTTTACATGTGGGTTTAGCGGCCACGTACCGAAACTTGATATTTGTTTGGTTTTTAAACCTGTTCTAAAGACTCTTTTTGCCGTTTTTTTGTTTTTTCTTAAATTTTTATCAAAGATCCTGTTTCGTGTTTTCGTCGTGGAAATAAAAAATAAACTAAACCTTGACAGCAAAATAAACTTTATTACAAAATATTTGTTTCCGCCCGGGTTCGAACCGGGGACCTTTCGCGTGTGAGGCGAACGTGATAACCGCTACACTACGGAAACTGCGTGTCCTACATGAGCGAAATCGAGATTAAGTAGCTCGATGGACTAACTAGAATTCGAAGAATGTATAGAAATATTGTTTAAGTTGTTTATTTTTTGTTGAGTTTTCTGAAGGTTTAAAACCAAAATGTTTTTTAATATCTGTTTAAACAGCCAAAAAGTATTATAATTTAACTCTGTAGTGAAAAGTCTGGAATTGTAATTAATTATATCATAATATATGCAGCTGTACCATGCATATTTTACCTTGCATGTCTAAACTAACCTCAATAAGTCTCGTAGCACGATTTGGCTGAATGACCGATTTCCGGCGAAACGAACGAACCGAATTTACGGTACAACCAGCAGCGCGATTTAGTTGAGCCGCCATGTTTAGCCGTACTGACTTGACCTCCTGGTAAAAAAATAGGTCAGACCACAATGAACGAACTGACTCGAACCTGAGCGAAGAGCACAAAGAAACAGGTTATTGGAGCGACTCGCGGTTTACAATTCAGACGGGTTCAACCTTCTTACTTTCACAACGTTTCGAGCCGAGCTTTAGGCTTAGAAACCAAGGCCAACATCGGCCTATGTGAGGCAGTGTGTCGTAGAATGGAAAATATGCGCGGGGCTGGTTATATGACCTACTTTAACAGGCGGAGTTTTTCAGACGTGCCAGAGAATAATACGTTATGTAAATGCCGCGAATTGTTTTATAAGGGACAGTCACGTTTTGGTAAAAACCGTTCTGACCAGTTTCGGTCACGATTTATTGCAGGGTTATAAATTTTTTAAGTTTGACGGTAACTTGTAAAATTGACAGGTTGTGTGTCAGTTTAGTTTAAAGTAACGATTTGAGGACAGATGTCTTATACAGGTGGCGCGCTTAACCAGGTTATCCGGTGGACAAGTGGTGCGATCATCCACATTTTCGGTGGATATATGTTGCGGTTATACAGGTTAAGTTATGTAGAAATATGTGTAATCGGGACATTGGAAATATGGTACAGATAGACACAGTGTGTTTATTCTTAATTTACGTACAAAATGACCAAGACAGAAGATATTGTTATATGTAAATTAACCAGACATAGTGTTTTTAATCAAAGAATACGTCAGGCACATACATTACAGCGTCGATTGAAACAAAACAACGTAAGTGTACCAAATACAATGTAGCTAATGTATCACAATAACAAGGTCGACATGTTTTACATCGTAATTTAACGTAACATTATATTGTTTTGTTTATATTTAAATTATTCAATGCAATTAAAATTCTTTTTATTAAAGTTAAGAGACGAATTTTGTGTTTTATTATGTGGCACCAAGCAAAAAAACAGGTATTGTGCATAATAAACTTGTCAGATGTAAAATGAAATTTATAACGAAACTACATAGTGAAATAGTACAGTTTAATTAACCTAGTGTTTTATTTCGCATGTATATGTAACATATGTGCTCGTGGTAATAGGAGAGATAACACGCCACGCACATAGCTGGTACAACTGAATTAATAGCGGTACATTGCCCGACAATTGCCTTTACATTCTTACTACGAATTATTCCTTTATATCAAAACACGCGAGCGCGAAACTAAAAGTCGTAATGCAGTTAATGCACCAGCGCTCGATTTAACAGCCCGCGTATTTTCACGGTTTAGGTAAAGTTCAACCAAGTTTGAACCCCTTTTTTTCAAAATAACTGATTGTACGCTAGCGCTGTACTAGTCACGTCTTAGTTATGGTAATCGATATGCAGATATCTTGCCGAGAAGACATTACAACAGAATAGACAGGAACTAAGGCAGTGGGACCGGCTGGTTGAATGGCTTGCAGTTCCAAGAAGATCTACTGTGTCAGGGCAGTTCTTTGGCACATCCACGAAAAGAATAGTCTGCAGAAATGCTGATACAATTGCAACAATTGCTGTTTAGAACTCAAGCTATGAAAAGGTTTTACTGTTCAGAATAAACTATTGGTATTGAATAGTCAGTGTACAATATAGTATAGTATTTGCGAAGAATCTATTGTTTACTCATAAAACGTTAAGATTTATGAATCACTGGCCTTTTTTACCCAGTTTTAGTTTAATTTAAGAAATGTATATATGACCGTTTTTAAGCATGTGTAACACATAAGAAATACTATGTAAGATGTCCTAATTTTTATGTTTGCATTAACTGTTTTATAAAGATAATATATGAAGTTATTAATATATAATTAAGCAATTAAGTTACAGTGTCCTTTAAAACTATTTCTTGCTGCATTTCTCAAGGTTAATTTGCATTGCAAATTTGAATAACATTGCGTAAATTGACAGGCGACAGTCTGTTACTAACTTCACGGTATAACAGATGCACAGTACAGTTTAAAAATTCAGTCACATTTAAAGTTTAAAAAACGCATTTACGTTACTTTATCTATAAGCTATGTCGCCCATGTACGCGTTTTAGATAAGTCTACCTAGAAATTACTAGAATTTGTAACACCTAATATTTACTGAATATTTTAGGAGGTTTTTGTTGTGTAACATTATAATTCACTGTTTTACTGCTTTATATATAGTTGTATCTTTCGAATGTAACTGTTATGTTGTATTTAACCTTTTTCGTGTATTACAATAAGTACATAACTTAGCCGCTTTCAGTCATACCCCCTTATAAATAGTAAATATGTTTCTTGGATTAACTGCAATACAGTCTTTTACAGCAAGTATGCTTCACTATGACGTCACACACGTTTTTGTTATTTGACACTTGGATGACCGTATATTCCGGACATATTCGGCATGCATTTTCTAAGCTAAACTTAGATCTACTGACAGTTAATACATTAACTTAAACAAAACAGAACGATTAGCTCGTTAAACTAATTCGTTTTTGATTGTGACGTTTTGAAAACAAAGAGGTTCTCTGTAATACAATTATTTTAAGTTTTCATTTGTTATTTTTTTATAAAAATGTATTTTTTGCCCAACACTTTAAATGTGCGTGTAAACTTACCGGTAAAGCAACATTATATAACAATACAGTATACGGAAATGTTTTTTTAAGTAACCAACAATCCAAATACTTAAATCTACTAAATGCTAGACAGTTTAAAAAAAACAGTCAGGCCAAAATTTTGTCACATAACTAGTTGTTCCCGTATAGCTGTTCATATTTTTCAAGCAAATCAATTTGCGTTTGCTTTAGGGAAAACTGCCGATCATAATTTTTACTAATTATCTTTATATATCATTATTAACCTAAAAATGTGACTTTGACTTGTTAAAGTAAAAATACCATATTATTTAAAAAAAGTAGTAAAATACCGATTTATTCTTACAAACGCGTAAAACTAGCACTTAATCGACCGTTAAAAACGTTTTCGCTTTACGTTACAGAAATTGCGCAAAATAACCACTTGCAGGATTTAGGCGATACAGACTAAATTTCAAAATGGCTGCCGAGAGAGTTACGTAACACATCAATGTCAATCCTAATCGGCAAATAGCGCTATTAGCATGTATTATGTAACATTTATAAATTTAATTTTTTTTATATTTCTCCAATTCGGTTATTTAAATTTGTTTAATTTTCTTTTCCAAAAAATATTTTTTTCCGTTCTTTTCAATTTTTTATATCACACTAAATTATTTAAATAAGGCCTTTATTTGGGAACACATTGCAAAAAACCCTAATTTTAGTTAATATTATTGTGTTTATTGTCAATTATATTGTCTTAATTGTTTTTTGACATTTAATTTTCAAGTGAATTATGTAATTTAATCGACCGGTATAAATTTTGCAAAGGTTTAAAACTGTTTAAATAAGTTTAAGAGAGAAATACAATTTAAATAGATTTTACATTAATATTGTTCATACCCGCATATTGCAAAATGAATTCGATATAGCGTGCACATCAGTCTAAATACCTTGTTCACACAGTCTAGTTGCAGAAACTAGCACAGTATGTTGTGCATTATATAAACGTTACTTATTCTTGTGAATAACCTAAATAAACCGCACCGTATTCAGTACATGACACTGTTTTCTGTTTATTTGAAATAACTGGGCCATCAGTCGTATTTTTACAGTGTACGGGACGCATCTAGTCTTTTTTAAAGTTCTGAAGTAAAGTTTTAAGTCCGTTTAGAATGTTTCAGTGTTATTTGTGTTCTATTGATGTACTAGTTAAAGTCTAAAGCAGTGGTAAAACCTTTTTTCTATTGTTACCCCCAAAATGTTTTGATGGATTTCAATTACCCCTTTTTAGAAAAACATTAAAACAGATATTTACGAGAAACTCTATTTTAGTTTAGAAACACAAATAGTATGGTTATGAGTAAAACATATATTGAGACTTTTAGAGTAGTAGCGCATGACACAATTTATGTTACCCTTTTTAATATGCCAAATTACTCCTTTGTGGGTTATTACCCACAGGTTAAGAACCACTGGTCTAGTGGTTAAGGTCGGAGGTTATTACCGTTCAGGGTTAAGGTTCGATATCTTCGCTTAGCTCTTTTGTCTCTTGGCATTTATTAGTCGTCGCCTTAATTCACTAGCCGAATGGTTAACACTACCGAATTATATACCGATCACTGTATCAAAACTGTCTAAGTGACGAATTATTATGAGTTCAAATCCCAGCCCATCAGTAAAAAATGTATCTTTAAATATTTAACAGTAGCCTACAGTAGCCCCAACAACTCGACTGTAAGTACGGGGTATGCGAACAAATTAACTTATTTAGAAATGGGCTGGCGTGTTTTAATATACCGTCGAGTGTCGGTACGGAATAAGGAAACGAATACATGTATAAAGCTATGGTTCGTCTGTCCGCAACGAAAAAACTGTACTGTATTTTACGAAATCTGTAATGTTTGTAGGATAATCTAGCGTTTATACCCATTGTACATAAACTTAAAATCTAATTTTGCGAAGTAGACAGGTCAAACGGAGTTAAGACGGTCGTGTTTCTACGAAACACAATTGTCCTATTTCCTTCCAGTATTGTCTAAAATCGTATTACACTATTGTGATATTGGCGGCTGGGTGCAGACACCCGTTTATTGATCGTGGTTGGCGCGAGAATTTGGCATAGTTAGGTCCAGTATATCTCAAATGGTGCGCCGCAAGGGTTAGCTAGGTGCGCCACACTTTTTTTTACGACAGAGTGTGCGTGGATTATAAACTACTAAATGGTTAGTGTCTAGTTCGTTCTTTTCCATTGTAGCTTTAGTTCTACTTTAACTTCCGAAAAGCAAGAGCGCTCAAGAAACAGTAATTCGTTATGTGGAAAATTCGGTGATGAAATTATTAAAATTAAACTTTAAATTTTCTATATTTTTCCTAAATTGTTTAAGTATTAAGCATATAGTTTTGACTTTCCATGCAAAGTGCGGCCGTTCGTTCGTAATTGGTCTCGGGTGCGCCACGAGGTCAAAAAGTTGAGAACCACTGGTTTAGCCGATATGTTTATCTCTGTCGAAGCAAATCCAGGTGTAGTTTGTGGTGGGTATGATAATAGTGTGGTGGCTCAATGGTTAGCACGTCGGACTGTGAACCGAAAGGTTCTGCGATTGAAACCAGCTGTAAAGCACTCAGCGGACTTCTGAAACTATATGGGTTTAACAAAAACTGAAGCAAAATTACCAGACTTACCGAAGAGCTCCAATAACCGGGACAATGAGAACGAGGTAATTTGACGTTAGCTGCTGCATAATGGTAAAATGTTTAACACGATTTAATGCAGTTATTTCTTCTGCTTTATCAAATCTTCCAGAATAAACACACATATTTAAGTTGTCAACGGCATGTTTGAATATATATATTTTTTTAAATATCTACAGCATGTTTATCAGGCATGGGCAACATACGATTCATCGAGTCGTAAAGGGATTTTGACAGGCCCGCAGACTGTATCTAACCATACCCTGTAATTAAGATATTGAATACTATTCCTGTAATAATCCGGCCCACCAAGGACTGCCATACGCCCATTCTAGTACTATATTTGCGGTTGCGTTTTCATACGATTCAGTTATATTTCGTAATACGTTTGCGGTTGCGATTTCATGCGATTCAGGTATATTTCGTAATACGTTTGCGGTTGCGTTTTCATACGATTTAGGTGCGTTTCGTAATACGTTTGCGGTTGCGTTTTCATACGATTTAGTTATATTTCGTAATACGTTTGCGGTTGCGTTTTCATACGATTTAGGTGCGTTTCGTAATACGTTTGCGGTTATGATTTTCATACGATTCAGGTGCGTTTCGTAATACGTTTGCGGTTGCGTTTTATACGATTCAGGTGCGTTTCGTAATACGTTTGCGGTTGCGTTTTCATACGATTTAGTTATATTTCGTAATACGTTTGCGGTTGCGTTTTCATACGATTCATGTGCATTTTGCAGTAGGTTTGCGGTTGTCTTAACGGTTGAGTAACAACGCTTCGGTCATTGTACTGGTTTTAATGGCGAAATACCTAGATTAATTTATTCGCATCGTCTTTATAACCGGACCCTTTCTTGGCTTTGCGGTTAGCGTTTTATTCTCTGGTCTACCGTGAGGCGTATCGTTAAGTTAATATTTTTTTACCGCGCCACGTTTCGAAACCGTAATGGGCTCGTTAGCCGGGCCGTTTTTGTATACGAGTCGGTATATGTATTGATGGTGTTAACCATTTAACCACACGACTGTACGTATTCGTAGTCAAAAGTGCTGTGATTAATCCAGATTGATATAAGCTTGCTTGGCCGGTGAGTCGTAAATAATCACACAATCATATTTTCAAATCTTTTATCATGTACATTTTTCACAAAAATCATGTACATTTTTCACAAAAATCATGTACATTTTTCACAAAAATCATGTACATTTTTCACAAAACTAACCGTATAACCGCACCAATGAGCAACGGTGCTATATTTCCTAATTCACTATCATATATATTAGCACACAAAACTAACTGTATAAGCGCAACCATATATACCACACTTTCAAAGCCCTTACCATACACATTTCCACACAAATCAACCTTGATAAGCACACCACCTGTCCATCTGTGCCACACTTCCAAAGTCCCCACCATACCTATTTCCACACAAATCAACCTGTATAAGCACACCATCTTATCCATCTGTGCCACATTTCCAAAGTCTCTGGTATATAATAATTTACACTTAAATGAACTTTAAAAACCGCATTTATTCCCATAAATTCCTACAGATCTATTCGATCACTTTTGCCGTGCCGGTATCGCCTATTGCTTTTCCGGGATTTAAGTTCAATAATGGCGGAAGCGAATCCATCTATTTTAACCACCCGTATTTCCACTTTTTGCTTAGCCGGCTATTTAACCTCACATAGTTCATCACAGTTCGTGTAATATCGCCATATTTCTTCAAATCGCCCATAAAAGAATAGTTGTTCGGCTAAATTTAATTTTTAATCGGTTTATTATGTAACTTGGTTTGGGGGAAATTTTCGTGGAAATATTTGAGTTTACTCTGTTATTTTGGAGCTATTGAAATGATCTCGTGTGTATATATTGGAACCATTAAAAAAGAATATATCTCGCGTATATATATATATATATATATATATATATATATAAATACGTTTTCCGAAACCAAACTCCGTCAAACGACAAACGTCGCCTTTACCTTTCAATTTTTACGATTCGACTTATATCGTTAAACCCAGAAAGAAAAATTAATAACTCAACGGTCAAGATTTTGAAGTTTATCAAAGGTTTGTTTTAAGTTGTATTTATCATTTGAGAACACGATTAAGTCTTGAACAAGAGTTAGGTAAGTGTCGTATTACTATAACAGCAGAGGAAAACTAAAAGTATGTAAAGAAAAGGAGGGAAGGAGGGAAACTGCACACTTATTTGAATATTATGACATAGAGTTAGTTTTAAACATGGGGTTAGAGTAAGGGTTAGTTCTGGGGTTAGGATTAGGGTTTAGGGCAGGGTTTAAATTAGTTTCCGTAATTTAAAAAAACAGTTTCCTTCATCCCCCTTTCCCTCCTTTTAGTGCTGAACAAATCCAACGATAACAGGTGCTTTGACAAAGCACCGAACGAAAGTTGGTAAAACAGGCTTAGCGGTAGTGCTTATAAGACAGACTGCAGGCCAAACCACAAAATGGACACTGTACTGTACCCTGACCTGAGCGGAGAAAAATGATCGTGGAGTCGGTGATATTGGTTTAACCACCCGAAACCCACCCCTTTGAACAGCGTCGTGTTCACTGCTGATCAAGTAGAATAGACCACTAAAGAATCTTCCGTACACGTCTTTAATTAAACAAAAGTGGACATAAAGATAGCAGAGCAAATTTGTCATTTTATGGGAAACAAACCAGCAAATGAACGAAGTTAAAACTATAAATATACAAATTTAAAAAAGAGACCAATAAACTAATTTACCCAATTTTTTAGAGATAAATATATGTTGCTTCAGAAGCCAGTTATCTGGCGATATTATATGCTTGTCACGAGGGTGAGAAAAAAACGAAAAAAATGAAGTAGCCTAAATCAAAATGTGTCCAATTCTGGTCTGTGGATTTTGACTATTTGATAAAATTTAAGACATGGCATTACAGTTTTCGAAATCTCTAAGCATTTTTTTGCAGATTGTTTAGAAATGTAATTTAGGGCGCCTGTAACAATGCAACATATTGTAGAAGCAATTAAGACTGAACCCCAGACCGTCAACAGTGCTTCCCAATTCAAACTTGAACCGAAAAAGAAGCAGAAAGCAAAAGAAAAAATGTCAGGTAACACTGCTGCTTCGATTGCTTTTTGTTCAATGGCGACACGTATTTTGGTAATAATAATAGGATGTACTGATCACGTGTTCATCCTTGTTTAATTATTTAGTGTTTGGAATCTAACTTTTGAAGTATAAGTTGTTAAGGTCGCATTTGTTTATGTAATAAAGTTGCATTTCGAAACGACTTAATATGGAAAGTACAATTTTAACATTACATGACTATCCTACAACAACATGCATTATGTTCTAATTGATAACGGAATTGAGTTACATTCCGAAACGTCTCAATATGGAAAGTACAATTTTGACTCTTGGCACCTAAAAAGCCTCACGTTTTAGTCAAAATTAGCTTTTTGTAAAATTGGTATTTGTATGTACTTTTGGTTCAAAGGAATTTTTCCGGTATGCGAGTAAAACCAATAATTTAAAATGTGGGCTGGTAACTCAGCTGCCGTATTTCCCAAAATCTCATATCTTGCGTAATGAATTGACCGACCAAACCTAAGAAATAGATTTTGTTGACGCCTTAAATTGCGGCAAAGTTTTCCCCGGTAAAGCCCGACCAGCTATGCGCTCTAGCATTTTGCCATTTCACATCGTTTACCCGAAATTCAACGACTCTAATAGAGGTCCGCTTGGTCGCGAAAGATTTACTTCGAAGTCTTTGGGACTGTAGAAACGGGGCGTGCTTGCGTACGTGGAAGCTAGGTACCCTGGGGATTTGTTTGTCAATATGATCAGCGTGCTACTACGCTTATAGGAAACGGTAGATTAAGTAGCAAGAATCGAAGCTATTTTGTTTTTATCCTGACTTTTCGCGTGAAAGCATTCTTTAAATAGAAGAACTAAGTAACCAGTTGTGTGGATGATTCAAACACTTAAACCTTTATCTCGTACCACGAACGGTTAGCCTGGTGGTTTAGCTCGACGCCTTTCAACTAAAACGTTGCAGGTTTAAAACTGATCGCTACCTAGTCGGTTGTGTCCTTGGGCAAGGCACTTCATAGACATTGCTTGAACCCAGAGAAATAATGGATTCTACCAAATTGAAGGAACGTGTGAATCATACACAACATACTGCAATAGCTCCGGTAACCCGGCGGTGGGCGCGAGGTGATCTGACGATTGCCCGTGTGTTAACACCTTTGTTTTTTCCACTCACGATGAATAAACATGAATATCCTATCCCTCTATCCTATCCTATCTTACAAACACAGGGCCGAGTTTCTAACCCATTAACCATTTGACCTTGTTCTGGTTTCTGTATGTTGGCTGTATGCTTGTATGCGAATCGGTAGCGCTTTATACAGTTCGGACAGCAGATGCTGTTTTGATTTTCAAAATCGCCACCTATTCATACAGCGAAAAAAATGGGACACTTTTAACTACTGGCTTAAATAAAACGAACCGACCTTCGATTTTGTGTTAAACACTGATCCAGGGATCACGGATTCTAAACCTCGGTAAAATTGTTGCAGAAATCATAATAGTGATAGCATATATCGTTTTACCTTAGAAATAGAAATCCGACCGTATTTATAATTTTTTTTACGGAGCTGGGTTTTTAACCCGTGATTGAATGGGTTTCTTTTGAGATTAATCATTGCGGAATACCATATTTGAAATGCATTACCATTAGGATCGGTTGGTGATTAACAAAAAATAATGCCCCTTTTTAAAGTTTTGACTCATCAGAAAGTAGAATTTCTCTAGTATTAAACTTCACCTTTAGGGGGATTTGTGATTATTACAAGTTATCCGTAGTTTGTGCAATTTTGATAAGTTTTAACTTTCCTTATAGCATAATTTAGAATACTAGAACACTTAATATCAAAGATTTTTCCCTCACGCTTGTTTTATGTAGGTTGAAGCAACAATCAAATTTTTTCTATAAGTTAAATGTTTTTAAATAAGTAGAATACTGTACATTGCTGTTTTCGAAAAGCAGTTTCGTTGAAAAGCATAGTTCACGAACTTAACATAAGCACGCTTGTCATATTCTTTGCGTCATTTTATAAATTAGTCTTAATGACGTCACAAATGCTTTAATGTGCTGTTCTTCGATATTATAGTGCACGCACTAAGCAGGGAATTACTGGTTGCTTAATGGTCGGCAACCCCTGACACCTATTTCACGCGACATGTTTCTTTATGGTTTTGACGCCTACGCAAAATATTGGAGCTCATGGATCACTTATTATACTTTGTAATTACAAAAGCCTTGAAGAAAACCTCCCTCATTAAAATAAAGAATATGATATTAATGTTTGGGTTGAGGTTAAAGTTAGTGCTAGGGTTGAGATTATAGTGTTTGGGACAGGGTTAGAATTACTTTTCATTGCAATCTAAGGGACCCAGGCGATTCTGTAGTATTTAGAGGCATCCCAAAATTTATACTCGAAGTAAACCGTACATAACAACGGTTAGCACGCGAAGTTGCTTTAAATACGATATTATTTATAAACTGGCAAACTAGATTTAAACGATACCCCAAACCTGAAGTTACCTACGGTTTTGTTTGTGTATTTGCAAATTATGTTAAAACAGTAGTTTAATTCCAAGTTATGTCGTCATAATGCGCATAACAAATTATTATCAGGTAAATACCGTCATAATGTTCATAACATGTATTGTTACGAAACAGCAATGGCAAGCGTAAAGCAATATTTCAAAAGGTTGCCGAACTCTGGCTTAAAATATATTAGGATATAAATGGATTTGTCCACACACATCAATAGCTCCAGTAACTTGGCAGTGGTTATGTGGTGTCTTAATGCAGATGTAGGTTGCCCAGCTGCAAACTATAAAAAACATGATTTAACCTAAAAACGTGCTTTAAAACACTGCCATTGCTCCACCAAGTCGACTGTGGGTATGTGGTGTCTTATGATACACAATATGTTTCACCTACAAAGATATAGATGAATTCACTGTCCACACATTGCAAAAGGCTCAGTTTTTCCGTAGACAGAGTTCTTAGTTATGGTCCCCTTCCCCATAAAATTTAATCTAAGTGTGTTCTAAAACTGTTAAAACTACCGTTGAAATTTCATTTTGGTTTATTTGTTAACTACAATCTTCTAAAGCCGGCTCCCTTCGGTACTGGGTCGCGCTTCTGCCACAATTTTTATTTAAATAAATGTGAGGTTTAACGTCATTGTTATATTGTGCGTATTTACTGACGTGTTTTAACTACTGTAGTTTTGCCGTTTCATCCTGCCCCTTACTGAACATAATCGTGCCATTCTTCTTTAATGTAATAAAAGAGCAAAAAACTATTAAAACTAACCGCAATGCCTTTATTTTTTGTAGTATCGACGACAACGTTACTGGACATGCCGTGCAAAGTGTGCGGCGACAAGTCGTCCGGTGTGCACTATGGCGTTTATTCGTGCGAAGGGTGCAAGGTGACTTCGTGTTATGTTTTTGGCCTGTTAGCTTGGTGGTAAAGTGCGTCACCATTCAGCCAAAGGGTTGCACGTTTGAAACTTGTAGCTAACAAGTCGGTTTTGTACTTTTTTGGTGCGCCAGGGTTAGTGCGTCGCCATTTAGTCAAAGGGTTGTAAGTTCGAAACTGGTAGCTAGCTAGTCGGTTGTGTACTTAGGCAAGGCACTTAATGGTCATTGCCTGAACGTAATAGAATAATTAATGGGTTTTATCAATTTAAAGAAACGTCTACATCACACACTACTACATTAGCCCCGGTAACCCGACGGTGAGCGCGAGGTGTTCTAACGAATACCCGTTTGTTAACGCCCCTTGCGTTTTTCTATTCACAAGGATAAACATGAATATTTTATCCTATCATAAGTTTATCATGTACTACACTTTAAGCTCAGGTTACACTTAAACCGAAGTGCAAAACAATAACTATTATGGGTTTGGTATTCTCGTCCGCTGAACACCTTAGTATAGTGAATGTATTCGTCCATCAAACTTAGATTTGTATTCTTTTCAATCTCTGTCATCAAGCACCGTTTTTTTACCGGTCCAAGTTTAGAAACGTGTTGGGCTTGTCTCAAAAGTCCGTATTTTACATTCAATGATGTATTGCCCGTCTATGTATCGGTCGCGTTAACCATTCGACCACACGACCGTACACCAAGCCCGTTATGCTCACTGCAAATAAGCCTATGATGTTTGCCGCCCCTCCATAAATATAATTTTAAAATGTAGACGTTTTTTACTACTGTTGCGTATACCAATTATTTGTCAAACAATTAAAAATCGTAGCTCTAAAGCGTATAATGAGGACTGATACCTAGAATTGAAATACACCATGCCTTCTTAGAAAAATTCTTAACAATCCTCTAATACGACAAAAATGTCATAAGTACAGTAAAGCCCGCACAAATCGTTCTTCCAACCCACTTCCAACCATTATGTTACTATCAATGCTTTTTGACTTTTGACAGTTAATTGAAATAGGTTCCACGAAATTAATTGTGACTTCGATTTTCGTTGACAGGGATTCTTCCGTCGGACTATTCACCAAAAGATCAAATATCGAAGCTGCATATTAGACGGAGCGTGTACGGTGACAAAGATAAACAGGAACCGTTGCCAGACCTGTCGCTTCATGAAATGCTTGTATGTGGGGATGTCAAAAGACGGTAGGTTTGCCGTTATTTCTGTTTTTTACCGAGCCAAGTTTCGAACTGGTATTGGCTCCAGGATGTTTTTTTAAAGAAAAGGGTGTATGTATCGGTCGCGTTAACCATTCGGCCACAATGCCGTACGACCCCGGTCCTATAATATATATATGTTCACAAAACAACCTTAAGAAGGACTCTACCTACCTCTCCATCTGCGCCATATTCCCAAAGTCCCGATCATATATATTTGCACACTCAACTTTGATATGCACACCACCTGACTATCTGTGCCGTATAATCTTGGTATCTCTGATTAGACTTAGGATTAGACTTGTTTTGGTAGCAAAAAATCCTACAGATGTAACATATTCCTGGACTATTTAGGCATCCATTTCTTTCGTACGAACCGTTCCATTACTTTTGAACTCAGAACCGAAATTCGGACTAGAGTGAGCCCGTACTTTAGTTGGTAGTCCGATTGCTCTTAAAACGTCGTATGAAACCTGAGATTTCCATCGAAAATTTTGATCTTTTTAACCCGTAGCCGAATTAGCAATGGTGTAAAGTTGTTTAATTTGGATTTGTGTGAATGTATGAAGTTGTATTCACCCGCTAATTATTTGGACCTAGTTTTAAAACGTCAATATAAAAAAAATCAATATAAAAAGTAAAAATTCGTATAAGCGCCCTATTCAGGTTTAAAACAAGGAACAAAATAAGAGTTACTAAAAGGAGGGAAAACTGACTAAGTTGTATTCCAAGTCTCGAAACCTATTGGGGCAGTCATTAAAGTCGGTACACAAAATGGTATTGCAAATTAAAATATAATTTCAGTTCTTAACATGGTGATAGTTGGGATAGTCATGAAAACATTAGCCATGAAAAAAAGTAAATTCTACAGAACGAAACTTATTGGAATAGTCATAGAAGACATTAGCCATGAAAAAAGTAAATTCTACATAACGAAACCTATCGGGATAGACATAAAAACATTATTAGTCATGAAAAAAAGTAAATTCTACAACACGAATCTATCGGGATAGTCATGAAAGATACTAATGTTACTTAACAACACCCACGTTTACAACGAGGCAGTAATAGGAACTTAGTAGATGTCGTTTGGCAACTGAAGCAGTGTTTTCGCGTTGCCCACAATCCGGCAAATCTTAAGAAGACGGTTCACGCTACAGGCATATGGTGGGCGTATTGGCTTGAAGGATCCTTTTACGTTTTGTTAAAGTCGTTTTAATTAAACGCCTGTTGGTAGGATCTGTAAATCGGTTTTGTGAAACTTATTTAGAATGGGTGTGGTCGAATGGTTAGCGTGGCCGATTCATATACAGAATGTGTGGCCGAATGGTAAACGCGACCGATTCATATACCGATACTATACAAATAATTGCGAGCTCGTTAGGGGTTTGAAATCTAGCATGGATTAAAAAATATATTTTAATTTTAAAACTTTAAAAACATTTAAAACATTCTAATCAATTGCTAAAGCAATTCGACTGTGTAAAATACAATTTTGCGATTACTTTCTTAAAAAGCATGTTTGGCGTAAAGCCTTATGCCAGGTGTCGGCAACCTTTTACACTTAAAGAACTATTTTAACTGAAATTCCACAAAATAAAAATCTTTGGGAGCTGCAAAACTAACAATGTTTTCGCAATAAAATGGAAAACACTGTGTGAGATAAAGACGCGAATGTTCTTATGTTTGTTGCACTTATGCATGGGTATTAAACTGATTAAGAGCTACAGTTGCAACAAAATAAAAAGGAGCCGTATCAGAAGGACGAAAGAGCCGCAGGTTGCGACCCCGGGTATAGATGCATTGTATCAGGGGTGGGCAACTTATCTAGTCGGCGGTATGTTGCCTATGCCTGATTTATATGAAATAGCTGCATGCGGCTCTTGATCCACAGGTTGCCGACTCATACCATGTTTACACTTCTAAACCCTTTTCCTGCAGCTGTAAAGTATGGGCGTATCCCGAAGAAACAGAAGGCACGTCTCATCGCGGAGAGGCTCGCGGAAAAGAGGTAGGCGTTCCGTTTCATGTCTTTAGTTGTGTTGTAAGTAGCGGAGGCATGTGCTTTCGTGGGCTCGTTAAGATGCTGCTGCTTCCTACCGGAAATAAGCGTTGGTTTTGCAGTCGTTGCAACGCAGAGGATAGGAAATGTTGTGCAAACACGTGTCGCTTGTCTGCTGCAATCGCCTCGTTTTTACTACGTTTTGGTCTTTTCCTGTTTTTATGCAAATTTGCAAGCCTTGTTTTTAGCAGAGAGAATCAGTGATTCGACGATAGCGTTGGGTAAATGTCCGGTAACCGTGGATAAATGCTTTTAAATACATATTTCCATCACGAGTTTTTTAAAGATAACCATGGATAAACGTCCCAATATGAATATCCTTAACATGGTATTCGACGATAACCATGCAAAAATCAAATCCTTCATTGTAGATTTCCCTTACAAGTTATTTAACAGTAACTGTGGATAAATGTTCCAATATGGATTCCAAAAAAATTATCCGACAATAACAATGGTTAAATTCTTAAAAAACAATTATTGAACGATAAGAAAACCTCCTAATACGACCCCACCCCTCATCCCCCAATATTCAAATAACACAACCCTCCACCCAACTATACTTTTTAAAATATCAAGCCTAGACCATTTTTTTAGTTTTTTGAGTCAACCGAATTCATTTCCTTTCCAGGCGCGAGCGACTTATGGATCAATGCAAGGAAAACAGCGAAATGATGTTTGATGACGAAAACGACCACGTCACGCCGAAAAACGGGGGATTCACCGAATCCCCCCTGGAAAACATGACCCCAAGCGAATCCCTTCTTTACCAAGCCCTACATGGGTCTGGCGGCCTTAAACCCGCCTTGGGGGACCCCCCTATCGAACCCACCCCCGTTTTGCGGAATCCCCCGGAACTGATACCGAGATGCGACTTCCTCTCCAAAGGGAAGAGCAACATCAACTTCTCAAGATCGACATCCAAGGACTTCGGATCCGATCACAGAGAGTTCCAGCAACATCCGGAACAACGGTACGGGGAGAAAGATTTCAGCTCTTCCGGAGGACATCCGGATCAAAGGATCAACTCCTCCAAAGTCCGCTCCGCATCCGACTCCTCCTCCTCTCGCTCCAATCTCGTTTCTCCTCCTCCGCTGCTCCTCTTAGGAGCGCCTCTCTCCAGAGGGTCCGCGAAGCTAGACGAGGGCTTTCAGCGGTACGGCAACCGTTCGGCGGACACCGTCCGGAAATACCCGATCTTCAACTTCGACAAGATCAATGAAAAATACGGGAAAATGACGCCACAGTCTCACTTTTTTACTAAAAAACAATTTTCGGACGGAAAAAGGCAAAACCAGGGGTACCTGACCTCTGAACCCCCCAAAAATAACTACCCCCTTGCCCCATCTTGTTATTCCGAGGCTGTATTACCCCGAAATTTCCCGATGCTTGCTAACACTTACCCCATCGTTTACCCTGCCTTATACACAATTTCCCAGTCGAGCGTGACGAATTCCGGCATTGTGACGTCACATCCCATCTTCGTGACGTCACACAATGACATCATCGCGCAGGAACGTAGCCCCCTTGCAAGCCCCATCAAACACTTCGGCCCCGCCCCGAAAGTCAGAATCAACAATAATTCCACGTCATCGAGCGTCGCGGTTGACTACTCAAGCAGAACGAGGTCGTCCTCGTCTCCCGACAGCGGCTGCCCCGAGACTAACGATTGCGACATGGAAACGCAAAAAACGATTGGCAACACTGGAAACGGGTCCCAAATATCAATCCCTGAGGTAAATAGTAAAGATCCCGACTGTGTTAAAACTGGTCGCTATAGGTGTGTCCTTGGGAAAGGCAACATTACCTTAAAGGTTGTTGAATCGAAACCAGCCGCTGGACAGTTAGTTGTATTCTTGGGCCAGGCACTTTGCGGACATTTCCTGAACTTAGTGTATTAATGGTTTGTACCAAAACATTAATACACAACACACTGCAATAGCTCTTGTAACCTGACAATGGGTTTGACGATTGCCCTTTTAAAAACTCTCCCACATTTTTCCCTTTTATGGGAGTAAAATCGGTATTTTCTATCCTAAGAGTCAAGGTTGATATTTGGCATCTTAATTTGAGCCAACGCCAGTTAACAGGTTGGGTAGTCTTAAGGTTACGGTCAAGGGGATATTAAACACACTGGGATAGCATTCGATTCTTAACCCGAGACCTTTTACGCGGTTGTGTTATTGTGCAAGGGAATTAGCAGACATTAACCTTAACCAGGGATAATGATATCAAATACATAACGCACTGTAATAGTGCTAGCAGCCCGACTTTGTTTTTCGCTAAAAGCTGGGATTTTTTTTACTGAGCCAAGTTTCGAACCCAGGATGAGCTCATCACTTGTAATGTTTTTGTATAGGTCGGTATATGTATCGGTCGGGCTAACTATTTGACCACAGATTAACCAAAAGTGTTTAACCACGATTTGAGAGGGATTATTTGCACTTAACTAAAAAACTAGAAGAAAAATCATCAGATTTGAATTTAAAAATCCATTTTTGCTGTGCGCTTCAGCTAGCTGTGTTTTACCTAAATTACACAGCAGGTTATATCACAGAGAGTGCCATGGTATAGGTTGTACAGCGGATACATAAAAGACTATACCGTCGCTTAAAACATATGTTTTTTCTCAGCTAATAAGCGTCGTTGTACGGGCACATCGAGAGACAACTTCCGTCAGTCGACACGCTCTTTTCTTGACCAAGGTAAGCCCTGTACTGCAATCTAATCTCTATGCTACAATATAAGCTCTATGCTACAATATAAGCTGTATGCTACAATATCAGCTCTATGCTATGATATATAATTTAAAAGGTGTTTAAGTGTATTGAATATGCCCTATTTACAACGTCTTTACCATGCACATTTCCGCACAAATCAACCTTGATAAGCACACCACCTGTCCGACATTTCCAAAGTCCCTACCATACACATTTCAACACAAATAAACCTTGATAAGCGCACCACCTGTCCATCTGCGCCACATTTCCAAAGTCCCTACCATACATATTTCCACACAAATCAACCTTGATAAGCACACCCCATGTTTTGTGAAACATTTCTAAAGATAGAAATCGTATATTTGTACTCAATTTAAGATAAATCAACTTTGATTAACCTAATACACATCCGCCATTTTATAAACCAAAAAATGTGTTAATTTTATTATACCATTTTCACGTAATTATTGTAAACCGCGTCAAATTATATTGACAATAGTAATATATACATCAAAATATGACATATTTCAAACGCTTTACGTTAATTGAATTTCCGTCATGTCAATTTTAAACGAAACGCGGAAAGCGGATATTGCAAAAATGACACCGGTTTAAGAATTAAGCTTTAGCACCAAATTTGTACTGTATGAATATCGAATTTATTATAAACATGTCCCTTTATACAGCGTTTATGCTGTTTTAATGCGTTATTTCTACTTCTTTCTGTTTATTAACGTTAACAGTTTAATTTGCTCAGCGAAAATAAATATTTTTTACGGTTTCAGTTTCGAACCTACGATGAGCTCGTAACTAACACCTTTTTGTATATAATTAGGTTTATGTATCGGTCGCGTTAACCATTCGGGCACACGATCATACTAAATAAAATTCAAATGCATCATCATAAGGCCAAATTGTCACACTATATCTTGTTAGTATTGTTATTTAAAGGCCCGCTGGCAAATCGCATCATGCAACCAGTGTTCTGTAAAAATTTATCAAGGAGTTTTTCTCCATACCCTATGACGTACAGCCCATTTTATGTGGCTGACATTTTTCTAGTTATGCTCTATAGATTTTTATACATAGCAACTTTAATGAGCATGTCACCAGTACATCTGTGCCACGTTTCCAAAGTCCCTACCATACAATTTCCACACAAATCAACCTTGATAAGCACACCACCTGTCCATCTGTGCCACGTTTCCAAAGTCCCTACCATACACATTTCCACACAAATCAACCTTGATAAGCACACCACCTGTCCATCTGTGCCACATTTCCAAAGTCCCTACCATACACGTTTCCACACAAATCAACCTTGATAAGCACACCACCTGTCCATATGTGCCATTTCCAAACTTCCTACCATACACATTTCCACACAAATCAACCTTGATAAGCACACCACCTGTCCATCTGTGCCATATTCAAACAACCCAGTAGTGTATATTTGTACGGCGTTTTAAGATTTGGATAAATGCGATTCTTATATATATATTTATTATTAACTCCACCATAAAATGGTGGCCAGTTTCAAAATGTCCGCCCAAATGATTTACACATGTTTTATGACAGGCCGCTTCCTTTATTCTAGGTTATTTCCTTAAAAAGTAAACCAGAGCAAAAAAACGGGCCAAAAAATTGCTGTTTTCAGCTATTCGTAATCAATTTGCTGTATGTCAAGGCACGGGTTATTTAAACAGTCAAATTCAACTATCAACAGTCGGGTTTCGCCGTTTATATTAAAATTCGCCACTTAGCACTTCTTGCATAACCTTCTTTTACCCGAGGCACGTTTATTTCACCGCGCACCGTCGCGGGCGCGAACCGAGCGCCACAGACATTTCCTTTCGGCGAACACAAACCGAATTAACCTAGATCACGTGCGCGAGCTGTCCAATCAGGATCAAGAGTATCAGGGAGCGTCTTCGACAGAACATTCCTCAGTTAAACTGTCGACTGCAGAAACTCGCTCTTGTAATTTAATATTTTAGGTCATTGAAGGCCGTTTACGGGCGATACTCTTGGCGTTTATTGCTCTCATGGGTGTAGTTAACCTGTACACAAGCGCCATTTAGCCCGGCGGGCTTTTTTCACCTGTGTATACGCACCGGTTAATCTCGACATTTGTTATCTTAGGTTTAAACGGGATTAAAGCGCCGGTACAGGCCTGTTTTTGTAAATATTTAAATTCGAATGATTATCCATGTGTGGGAAAATATTCTTTGTTATTAACGCAGTTCATAATTAGAGTATCTCGTGTCCACAGCCGAGTTACCCGATCGGTTACACCGAACTCTTTATTTGCATGGTGTATGTATGGTTAACCTTTCACCTACTCTTACAGAAAGAAACCAATTGCACTGACAGGCGGTACTGTGACGTCACAAACAATCCAGACTGGGCTGGTTTTAACCAGTGTTTCGAGCCTGGTGTGCGCGAAGTGGTCGAGTTTGCAAAGTCAATACCAGGGTTTGACAAACTACAGCAAGATGATAAGGTTATTCTGCTCAAGACAGCTTCATTTGAGGTAAGCGGCTAAACGTTATTATGAGTGCCTTAAAAACAAGTTTGACCGTTTTTTTTGGAAAGCTTTTTTGTCGATTTTCTTGTTTTTGTCCGTTTTTTTTGTCAAACATTTTTTTGCCAACCTTTTTTTGTCTTTTTTCTATTTTTTTTTTCGTCAAACCTTTTTTTTTGTTTTTGGCGTGTTTTTCGTGAAACGGGATTTGTCCGTAATTTTGCTCTGACAAGGGTGTTTTATCCCTATGTCTAATTAGTTTATAAAACGCTTAAAAACGCCAAATACAATTTCGTGGAGTTGTTAGATAGCTAAAGGCACCAAATTTTTAATTTTTATATTATCTGAAAAAATGGTTCCTAAAACTTATTAAGAATAAAGAAAAACGCACTGTTTTAACCCCGTTCTCTTATAATTACCTTATGTAACAGCAAATGATACAGTTAACAAATTAGGGGAACAATGGTTAATTTAAACAATGGGTATTGTTTATACAGCAATATAAATTCCGTTGTGCGTTAACAATACGGTGAACAATTTCAAATTGCTTTAAGCTTTAACAATCTAATATATTACTGGGATCTAGTTTCTTATCTGAAGACGGTTTTGTTAAAACGTTGTAAAGATGACTTATATGACAAAGTGAATTAATGGGTTTTACCAAATTGGAGAAACGGCTGAACCATACACAACACACTAAAATAGCTCGGGTAGCCCGATTAATCTGACGATTGTCCGTTTGTTAACCCACTTGGTTTTCCTATTTACAGGAATAAACATGAACACCATATCCTAATACCAGTTGATTTTTGCACAAACCCATATAACCTGAAAATCACACTGACACAAGAAAAAGATACAACAAAAGCCCATTTTTATAATAATTCTAATTTTGTTTAAATATTATGCATGACACGCATTTATACCATAACCTAAACCCTTGCTTCTGATTGGATAAATAAGAAACGCCTCCAGTTATATAATCTTGATAGTCACGTTTTACCAATTTCTTACACTTTCAGCAGAGTTTAATTCGATATTCGTGTGCTAAAGTTAGCGAAAAAAAAGCTTTTGAGGTTTTGCTGTCGGCTGTCTGGCTTAGTAATTTGCATAAACAGAATTAAAACAACTAATCCTCCATTTTAACGAATTTCAAGTCTTGCAAACCGCTATAAAACAACTTAATAAAAGTCAAATAAAGAATAGAATGGGGAACACTAAAAGGAGGGAAAGTGTTTTAGAGGATTTATTACGGAGATAATAAGTTAAACAAATACCTCGATAAATTGTAAAAATGCTACCAGCAATGTTAGTTCATCGTGTACACTACTGGGTTTATGCACAGTTTTCTCAGTGACTTGCAAAACGAAAGATACGATAAGCTAGCGACTGCAATAGTGGCTTGGTAGGGACACATGCGATTAGCTAACATCTGGTTTTGACCCCCCCTAGGTTAAAAATCGGATAACTTTCGAATAAGCTAACCAGCAGGACAAATTAACAATCTAATCGTCCGTCGACCAATTTCACCACTGACTATAAACAAGCGGTAAAATACTACAGGATCGCTTGGACCGCTTGGATCGCTTACTATACTTCGTAATTACAAAAGCCATGATAATAATGTTGGGGTTGGGGTTATAATTAGTTGTGGGGTTAAGATTAGTGTTTGGGACAGGGTTAGAATTGCTTTCCAAGGCAATCCAAGCGCTCCAAGCGATCCTGTAGTATTTAGAGGTACTCATAAACAAGTCATCGGTTGTAACTTTTGATATTTCTAGATTCTTCTTGTCCGTATGACGTCACAATTTGACCGATCGACCGGAACGCTCTCGGTTGGCGAGGGAATGAGGCGATCACGCGAGCAATTTTTGCATCAAGGTTTGTTTCGTAACAATTTATTATGATGTCATACACACATTATTAGCAAAACAGCTTTTTTTGTTTTCAAGCTACCAGTTAACTATATTATTAAGTACTAGAGCCGTTCAGCAGCTTTATGTCCAAATAAATAAGGAATTCACGACGTGGTAATTTACCAATATAATCAGTACAACTTTATATCCACTATTTCCAGTGTACCTTCAGATTAGCTTGGTAGTTAGTGCGTCGTCTTTTAGTTGAAGGGTTGCAGGTTTGAAACTGTTCGCTAGCTAGTCAGCGGTGTCCTTTAAGCAAGGTACTTAACGGACATTGCCTGAACCCAGCGGATTAATGGGTTCTACCAAATTGAAGGAACGTGTGAATCATACACAACAAACTGCAATAGCTCAGGTAACCCGACGATGGGCGCGAGGTGATTCGACGATTGTCCGTGTGATAAACGCCCATAGCGTTTTCCTATTCAAGGGGATAAACCTGAGTATCCTATCCTCTTACATATTCTCCGTTATGTAGTGTACCCAACGTATAGTGCACCGACCTAATCAACGGCCAACTTAAATCTCCTATGAATTTTTTTTACCGTGCGCAGTTTCGATCCTAAGATGGGCTCGTCACTCAGTCCGTATTTTTATATATGGAATCTGTATATAATTCGGTCGCGTTAACCATTAGGCCACACGACCGTTCGAAATCTCCTATGAATTTGAAAATACTTGTGTGTTTTACACAGATCATCCCCCCGTGGCTAATTTGAATATTGAATATAGTTTTCACATCTACTCAGGCATGGACAGCTTCGTGCATGCGATCTTCGACTTTGCTGAGAAATTCCGGAGTCTCAATCTTTGTGAGAATAAGCTCGCCCTTTTTTCCTCGCTGGTCTTACTTGCTCCAGGTGAGAGAGAATGCCTTTTTCCCTTCTCTCAAATTTTTCTTTAACAAAATACTACCCAATTCAGACCGTCCGAATTTAAATGACCCTGCGGCAATCGAAGAAATGAGAGACCTGATCCTCGACGCCCTCTGCTGGTCAAACTCACACAGCAGCAGCGACAACCAGGTGGCGCTGCCGAAACTGCTCACAAAACTAGCTGAACTCCGCACACTTAACTCTGTCTACTCAAAGCACCTTCTACCAATCAAACCAAGTTCAGTGAAGATAGAGAGCTTCACTTAAAGGTCCTACTCACGACACATCCAGCCACGCAGTAAACCAGTTTGATTTAAGAAATGAAGCGTTATGAAAAAGTGTCGATTTTTCGTTTAAAATCAGGCTAAATAAGTAAGAATCAAAATATGTTAAAAATTTAAAATCTGGCTAAATTTATTTAAAATCTGGCTAAATATGTTCAAAATTTAGGTAAATATTTTCAAAATAAGACTATCCATATTTAAAATCTGGCTTATAATGTTTAAAATCTGGCTAAATGTGTTCAAACCCAAACTAAACATCGCCCAATCACCCCACTTGATCGTAAAACGACCATGAGTGCACCAATACGTGTGAACACTACCACACAACGCCCCATGCATAGGTGATGCCCGAGCAGTTTCTAAAACGTAGCGGGAAAGGGACCCTACTCGTCTTGAAGTGCCCTTAGCTGATTTTTAAAGGTGATTTCCCCACGTAGTGGGCAACTGTGATAAACTAACACGTTTTTACTAAACTCGCTTTAGGTGTCGACTAACCTGTGATATTTAATTGAATTCAATGTGTTTCTAGCTTTCGTGGCAAGCGAGACAAAGTCAGCGCCCTTTTTCGTTTATTTTGCCATTTTTGGCGTCACTTTCGTTCCTGGTACGCTTAGCTATGCTCAGCATCTCTAGCGCTGCTCAGCGGCAAAAGTTACTGCGTTCAGTGCAATTTTTATGACGTCATTTTTCCTAAGTTCCAAAAACTTCTTTACCGTTCCTCGGGCAGTGTTGCCCAATGTTTTTTTTTAAACGGCGCCACTGCCCGTTTTATTTTCAACCAAAAAGTTCTAATTTTTGTTCCTGTAAATTTTCTCTTTTTTTGTGAGGGAACATATTGTAGTTTCGTGGCGTCATAATACTGTTTGTCAAATTGCAGAGAAAATGCTTTTTTCGTCGATTTCCTTAAAAATAAACAGAGATGTATGCTATCGAATCATTTTCTCTTGATTTTCGGAATTCGAACTGCTTGTCTTTGAAACGTCGCTGTGTCGACAAGCGCGAACTGCTGACGCAGATGGACAGGTGGTGCGCTTATCAAGGTTGGTTTGTATGGAAATGTGTATGGTAGGGACTTTGGAAATGTGGCACAGATGGAAAGGTGGTGTGCTGATCAATGTTAATTTGTTTGGAAATGTGTATGGTAGGGACTTTGAAAATGTGGCACAGATGGACAGGTGGTGCGCTTATCAAGGTTGATTTGTGTGGAAATGTGTATGGTAGGGACTTTGAAAATGTGGCACAGATGGACAGGTGGTGCGCTTATCAAGGTTGATTTGTGTGGAAATGTGTATGGTAGGGACTTTGGAAATGTGGCACAGATAGACAGGTGGTGTGCTTATCAAGGTTGATTTTTGTGGAAATATGTATGGAAGGGACTTTGGAAATGTGGCACAGATGGACAGGTGGTGTGCTTATCAAGGTTGATTTTTTGTCGAAATGTGTATGGTAGGGACTTTATTAATGTTTTAAATAGAAATATATATGTTCAGGACTACATACAGTTACTAAACTTCTGTCTCGTTTAGGTCAAAAAAACATCACAACTTAGTCGTTTTTATTTTATTTATTTTATCGGCCCATGATATGCTCGCCATTAAGGTCGCGGTAACCATTCAGCCACACGCATAGTTTATTTACAATATCCAGCTCTTTGGTGCCATCTAGCCGGGACGAATATGCCGACACTCACGATGCCCAAATACGGTGAAAAGAGGGGAAGAGCTAACGCAGCCGTATCTCAACGGACCGATTCTTCGGCACACCCCTCGGTATCGCCGCTGTACCTCCTTTTCCAGCGTACATGTTATCCTCGTTCTTCCTGCAGCAGCTACCGGGATCCTGCCTTTGTACAAGCAACGTTATTATGACGTCATAACATTTTAACTGACGACCATATGTAAACGACTGGGACGACCATATGTAAACGACACTAAAAAGAGGAAAGGGGAGAGACTGATTACAGTATGGAAACTAAGAATAACTATGTCTCAAACATTAATCTCAACACCAGAAATAACGCTAACTTTAACCCCAGTCTTTACACCAACCATAACGGCATCATTTACATTTTGATGTACATTTTTTCTCTCCCCACTTCCCCCTTTTTATTTTTTTTTCTATAACTACTTATTAAATAATCCTTCGATTTTCCTTGTGTTAACCCCCGTTGCGTTTTCATATTCACGGAGATAAACAGAAATATTCTATTCTATCCAACCGACAAGTATCCATAATATTTTAGTACAAAAACAGTTTACTTTGCAGCAAGTCAGTTAGCTCCATGAGCCGAGTTTTTTGTGGCTTTTTTTCCACGTTTGAGGGGAAAATAAGATGGGATTTAGGTTTGTCTCCATTAATGGCTAAACAGAGGAGAGTTTTAACAAAAACAATTGATAGATTACCTGTAAGTGACCATAATCTGGTTACAACTCTCCAATTGCATTTGATCTATTGCAGCATATTAAAAAGGAATAAGCATTTCTTAGTTTTTGTTTAACCAACTAAATTATCTTTTGGCTAACCTGCCTTTAAAAAAATATTTTAATTTAAGAGAGACACTGAAAAAGATTAGGCTTCATTGACACCAGAAACTAAACGCTTACTGTATGAGGCTTTATTCACTTAAATTAAGATACAGGGGGTCGCGTATTGAATTATATAGGTCGCAAAGTGTACATCAATTTCACACAAACTATTATATCTATTAAACATTTTTAGACTTTTGAAACTAGTTGATTGTGACGTTTGAATAGCCAATTGTGTGTGTGTCACGTGCGTTCACGGATTGTTATCAATGTATCAAAATATGTGTTAGTTTTTTCTGTTCTCGGGTTAGCCTACTAGAAGTTAAGAGTTAGTTATGTCAATAAAATATTTAAAAAGTGTTTATCTTGATCTGTTTAGGATTTTAAACGTGAAGAAGGATAGCAGAAAATTTTAATAAATGGAAAAGGGTTCGCGAGCTAAATAAATTGGTAAGTCTGCTATTTAGCGGTAAATTTATTTGCTTATCGTTTATTTTAAACATGTTGACTATATGAGAAACTAGGCTGGGAGTGTCTAGGTATGTTATCTGTTTACACGATTCACTTCAAGTATACTCCTAGTTTGTCTGAACATTTATCTTATACCGCAAGACCACGTCCGTTAAACAACATGCCCTAATTTATGTGAGCTAGTAGCTAGCTTATACTATGTTAGGCTATACATTTTGTGATGAAAGATCGTCGACAAACTGATAATCCAATAAAAACTACGGCCTACTCCTGTGTCTGAGAATTTATGTAATACCGCAAGATCACCACGGTTAAACAATATGCCCTAATTTATGTGAGCTGGTAGCCAATCTACTATGTTATATTTTGTGATGAAAGACCGTCGTCATACTGATAAGTGGCTTGCTTGGGTGTACAGTAATACACCTGGAACCCACAGTAGTCTAATTGCTGGGGGTATTGCAGTGTGTGGATCATTAGACATAACGTCCAATGAATACATCACACTAGATACTAATGGAAACACGCAAACACCCTATGCTCACAATCGCCACGTAGGCTACTCAGTTAAGGCAACGCTTAAAATTGTATTCACACACTTACTTGCTATTCTAATCATTTCGTTTGTTGACATTATAGAATTTCGTCTGCCATGCACATAGGGGTTTTGTGGCGTCATAGTCATGTTCATACAGGAATGGTGACGTGGTATCAGTTGACTGGAAATTTTTCGACCGAATCTAAACAAAAAATATGTTTATTTAAACAATCAGAATAACGTTTGACTATATAGGTTATTAAGTATAACCCAAGTGCCACTACGCATGAGCTGTATTACCTTGCACCTTTGCAAGCCACTTTACATTGCTCCAACCGACTGGTATCTAATAGAGGCGCCCAAATTGAAAGTCATGTATGATTATCTACACACCGTAATAGCTCCAGCAACTCGACTTTAAGCATGAGGTTTATTACTGTGCACCCGATCAAGCTACATTTGCTCCACCCCAAAAAGTATTGTTACATCCACATAAAACGGGTAACCAAAGTACCTGCTCGAGATTATAAAATCGTTAAACTTAACGATTTAAACTTGGGTTATGATATGGTCGCCATTGCAATCGTTTTAAATGTCGGTCGCGTTAAACATTAGTCCACACTTGTTTACCAAGCTCAGTTTCAAACCCAGGTTGGGCGCGTTAATAAGTCTGATTTTGTATGTAAGGATGTATATGTATCGGCTGCGTTATCGCCACATTTGATTTTGACGTCTAATTTTGACGTTTTGTTGTTGCCTTAACAACTCGGTTCAGGCGGCGCACGCTAATGGTTGCCAAAACGATCAAGTGGCAGGTTTAGGAAAGAGCAATAGCGCAAAACTTGGTGGATAAATGCGTCGCATTTCATCCGAAGGGTTGAAGGTTTAAAACTAGTCGGTCGTATCCTTGGGCAAGGCACTTAACGGACATTGCCTGAACCAAGCAAATTTTGGGCTCTACTAAATTAAAGAAACATCTTAATAATACACAACACGCCACAATAGCTCCGGTAACACATTTATGGCTCGAGGTAATCTGACGATTGCCCGTGTGATAATGCCCATTGCGTTGTTCCCATTTTCCCACTCACGGGGATAAACATGAATAACCTATCCTAACCTACCCAACAACTTACCCGCCTTCCCTGAACACACACGTCGGTATTCGGTTTAGCATAACGCACGTTCCTTGGACTTCTTCGTATGTCGTTACAGCTATAGTGCACTGACTGGCACTCGCCTGTATAAAATGTGAATTTTAAAACCGAAAAAACTTTCTATTTCTAAAACAACTTTCTAAAAAACTTTTATTGTTATGTGAGGTAAATTGCCGCAGTGGTAAAACAAAACGGACTGAAAGAGAGAAACTGCTCACAAAAAGTCCACGGTCGTGTGGTCAAATGGTTAACGCGACCGAAACATACTCCAACTTTCGTACAAAAAAAGGTTCTTAGCAACCAGCCCCTCATGGTTTCGAAACTAAACCTAATAAAAAAGTTCTCACTAAAAGTAGATCAACTAAATTCGAAACACCGACACTAACTCAACAAAAAAACTGACCCTCTAGCTGCTAGCAAGTTGATTGGTTTCCTTGTGCAGTGCATTTAACAGAAATTACCAGAACATGACACAGCACGAGTTCTACACTTGGGATAGGATATAATATTCATGTTTATCACCGTGAATGGGAAAACCAAGGGGTTTAACACAGGTAAATCGCCAGATCACCTCGCACCCACCGTCGGGTAACCGGAGCTATTGCAATGTGTTGTGTAGGATTCACATGTTCCTTTAATTTACTAGGACACATAACTCCGCTGGATTCAGGCAGTGTCCGTTGAGTGCCTTGCCCAAGGACACAACCGACTATCTAGCTATCAGTTTCGTACATGTAACTCTTCGGCTAAAACGCATCGGACTAAACCGCCAAACTAACCTGTAGGACGGGATATCCGTGATTTTGGTCTTACTGCGATATATTTTGCTAAATCATTAATTGAGTAAACACGTGTTTAATATTTATTTAACAGAATGAGCAAAACCTAATCTTAAAACTATGGCCAGGTTACCAAAACTATTCGTGTGTTACATATGATAAAGAGTTTTTTTATATTTTTTTATCGGGCCTAGTTTCGAATTCGTGATGGTCTGGTCACCAATATGTTTTTTAAATAGAATTAGTTATACAAATCGACCGCGGTTACGGCAACATGACCTTCACGCAGATCATCCTTATTATATTACTTACTTGGTTATTACAGCCGTGTCCCTGCGCAGCTTGACGCTGTTGCAGTTTACGATACTGGTTCCATTCCTCAGTTGAAACGCCCGGTAGATCGGGAGGAACTTGTACGGGCATGTAACATCCCACAGCCGCCCCAGCCACAATTAAAGTTAAAAATAAATTCATTCTACTTAAAAGTACAAAGGTTAATCACCGACTGCTGAAGATCTCCTTGGCAATTATGCTTCAGCCTTGAAAAGTACAAAGATTAAAAACCGGTCCTGAAGATTACCTGAGCAATTTTGTTAAGCCTAACTGTATTAATTAGGAACATTGTACTAGCTCTCCAAAGTTAGCTTGTCCGTGTACCTCAGATTGTAAAAGGGGTAACACCAAAAGGAGGGAAAGATGGAAGAAGGAAAGTAGGGAAACTGAACACTAAAACTATTGAAACTGATTTTAACCCTTCCCTAAACACTTATCTCAACCCCAGATTGTCCCTAACTTTAACTCAACATTTAAACCTAACTTTAATGCCATAATCTTCATTTTAGTGTGCAGTTCTCTCCTGTCCTCTTACCATTCTTTTATTTACCAAGGCAAGGGCGTCGGATTTTACCCGATAGGTTCTTTGATCCCAATAAGTTGTTGGTTAATACGTTGAAATGGTGGACAGTAATTCTCAATCATATACAACACATTGTAACACTTTCACAGAATTCTAGCTGGGTGTTGCCCATGTTATCACATTCAGTTTTCTATTTACAGGTGTACAAATGAAATTCCTATCCTATCAAGTGTATAATGCACCATTTATGTAAAAATAAAAAATGTGATTAATGAAATTAAAAAAAATATATATATATATACAAAATGAAACGGATCTTATAAAAACTACTTTAAATATGCTTCCACTAACGCAATGTATACCCTGCATGTCTACGTGCAAAACACTTCAACCGTTTAATTCCTGTTCCTGTGCCACAAAAATTTGTTAGTCCGCATTTGTCCTTGTTATTTCTTTATTTCAAAGATAAGTTAGTTTACAACAAAATAATGGTATTATTGTCTCCGTAACCTTCTCAAACCAAACTTTAACAGAAACATTATTATTATGTACAGCATAGTGGAAAAACTATCTTTCAACTCAAAATTCTTCATCAGATCTTACTTACAAAAAATAGTCCGGTGGCACTACGTTTAGCACTATAAGTACTAGTAGATTTTTTAAACTACAGCAAAAGCTTATTGTTTCAAAAACCTTGACCTAAAAATAGGCAGTTTAGGGCGAACTTGGCCTATTACCCTGCAAGGTTTCAATTTCAAATTACACCTGACCCATGTAACAACCTTAACAGTTTTTGCAAAGCTCGTTTAACCTGCTTTCTTTTTATTTTAAAAATCTTCTTCTTTAGACAAACCAGACAAGCAAGCTAACTCGCCGCAGATAGCAATCTAACCACATACGCCTAAGTGCCGCAAACTTGCTGTTTTGTATATAGGTTAACTAAACTGTTGTTTGGGTTAACGTCACAACCTTTAACCTAGGGAGGTTTGACAATGGTCAAGTTACCGGTAGGCGTTATTGTGCAAATACTTGGACTTAATAGCTTGTGGCCTACTGATTAAACGGAAGTTTTGGGAATTAAATACTTTAAAACCTAAACTCCTTTAGGCTATGGTCTTAGCGCTATGTGTGTAATGTAAATTTAACCACTACTACCTCGACATACACTTTTAAGGCATTTAAAATAGGTAGGGGTAGTGGGGGAAACTGCTAACTAATGAATATTATGGCGTTTGGGTTCGGGTTGGTGTTAGTTCTGAGATTAAAATTCGTGTTTGGGGCAAAGATAGGCTCAGTTTCCTTTGTTTTAGTAAGCGACTTCCCTTTATTTTGTTGCCCTATCCGTGAAAAACAAGTATTCTTTTCATTCCAAGAAATGTCCATTATTTTTTAACCTAACGCTGAAAGGCAGTAGATAAATAGATCAATTCGGACTACACAATTTAAATTTTTTATTACGTCACAATGTATTATGTTGTATACATCACAATGTATTAACTATTACGTCACAATGTATCATTTGTGAGTCAATACCCTGATAACGTGGGAAAATTGCCCTCACTTTAACAGCAGAAGGTTAACCGGTTACTACTTCCTAGTACGGCGGATAGCGATCTTATCTCTAAGTTCCGTGAATGGTAGTAGTATTACTTTAAGAACATGCTCATTGTGGTGAAGTTTTCATACCCCAGCCGCTGAACTTACACTACCTTACAGATTAAATGCTCGGCGGTTGTCGCTTTGCAACTTGGCGTTATCAATTTAAAAAAAGCAATGATTTTAACTGTTTTTAAGTTGACTTCGGTCGTGTGGTCGAATGGATAGCGCAAGGGTAACCTTTTGCACTTAAAGAGCCATTTTAACCTATATTCCACAAAATAAAAATTACTAGTGGCCGCAAATCTAATAGTATTTTCGCACGCTTAAGGAAAACAACATTGTATAAGATCAAAACGCAAATGTTCTGTTTTTCACTAATGTATGGTTATTAACAGTAGCAGAATTAAAGAGCCGCAGGTTGCCGACACCTGGGTTAGCACGAACGAAACATATACCGACTTAAATACAAAAAAAACGGTCTTAGCAACGAGTCAATATAATGGAATCGAAACTAAGCCCCGCAAAAAAGTTAAGTTCATGGCATGCTTAATAAGTGATAAATAATATACCACAGCACTGGTAAACCGAAAGTGTTTTTAATGTAATTTTAACTGTATGGACGTCTGGTTAACGCAACCGATACATATACCGACTTCTATACGAAAAACGGTCCTAGTAAAGAGCACATTTGGATTCGAAACTACGATCAATAAAAAAAACAGAGCACTTTAACTTGTAATTTCTACCAGCAAACTACAAGCTGATATAAAGTGTTGCACGAGGAGAAAAATTGCAAAATCTAGCAGCACATTTGAGGCAAACTGGTTTTCAGTTTGTAAAATACTGTTTTGGATATATGTCACGAAAGAAACATTACTCAAATCCGATAAAGTTTAACAGCTTAAACTAAAATTAAATAGTTTCGCACAAATTACAAATTAAAGTACATTTTTATGCATAAAGGTTTGTGTGTTCAGATATTTTAAAGCAATAATTTTGCATAATTTACATGGTGATGTTATAGTCTTGGCAGTGCTTTTTAACCGTGTGTATTGTACATCCCAAGTTTGTTTTGAAAACAAATTTAAATAACAATCATATTCTAATATAAAAAAATTACTTTGGAAATGTGAATATTTTATTCAAATTAACAAAAATCTCATTTTCGGGGAAATCCAAAATAGCATCATGTAGAAAATAGCATCATGTAGAAAAAAGCAATACAAAACGAAAATACAGTAATAAAAGCACAAAAATAGTCGTATTTTTGGCAAAGGGGTAACTTTAAAGTAAAAATATTGGGCTTAACATAAGCGTGTTAATTACATTCAGATTCTGATGTATTGTTCTTCGGTAATCAGAGATTTTATATTTACCAGGGCAATCGAAGGTTTTTTTTATTTATTTGGGCAATTGGGGTTTTTATGTTTACCAATAATGTTCTTGGGCCTCTATAACAACACCAGGACGGCAACTATGTAGTACAACCTAACTGCTTTCAACACATTACTGCTAGAGATAGCGACATGCGATGTTAGGGTTAACTTAGGAGGTCGAGTCGCCAAATGCATGCAGTCCGTATGGTTTTCTTGGGTTAGATTAGTCCCAACGCAGCTCGGGGTTTTTCTGGGTGACATCATACACCCTCCTTCTTCCGTTATTCGTGCTTCTGCGTGGACAAAACACGGGCGACGCTCGCTGTTGTAGGCTTGCGCTGAAATATGGAACTTTTCAGGTAAATTTCAATTTTTGGGTTTTTATTTTTCCACTGTGGTCCACACTTTTTGGACCACCCTTTCTACTAAAGCCGGCACCCAATTATACAGGTCGCTTTACCGCACACTTTTCTTCGAGGCTTAGTCTAATTTGGTATAAAGATTTATTTTTTTATTTGGGTTTAGCGGCCACGTCTAATTATTGATTAGTTTTTAGACGTTTTTTAGACATGTTCTAACGACTGTCGTTTTGCCGTTTTTCTACGTTTTTTAAATTTTTATCAAAGGTCCTGCATCGTGTTTTTATTGTAGAAACATAAACTATGCTAATACATTAAAAGATTTTTCGATTTTTTTAAATTGTTGCTCGTCCCAACATAGGATAGGATATTCATGTTTATCCCCGTGAATGGGAAAACCTAGGGGGTTATCACACGGGCAATCGTCAGACCACCTCGCGCCCATCGTCGGGTTAACGGAGCTATTGCTGTGTGTTGTATATGATAGACACGTTCCTTCAATTTGGTAGAACCCATTATTCCGCTGGGTTCAGGCAAAGTCCGTAAAGTGCCTTGACCAAGGACACAACCGACTAGCTAGCTACCAGTTTCGTACCTGCAACCTTTCGATTGAAAGGCGACGCACTTAACCGCTAGACCACCGGGCCGGACAAACATTGCAATGAATTTCGATTTTCTTTAAGTTTAGACAAACTTAATAATTTGATTTGTTGCTGTAACAAAAACAGCACTAATTAAGTTAGTAAAATAAAACAAATAAAAGTAAACTACAGGATAACGAAATGAATTTAATAAATGGTGATTGTTTCCTTAAGGACAAACAAAGCGAAAACACGCGCTGTTTTAGATTGATTAATCCACATTCGTAAATCACACACGTATACGGAAATACTATAAATGTATTTTTAACCATCAGCCAAAAGGCGATAGGATCGAAATCAGTCGTTATTTAGTTTGTTTTTTCTTTAGTCAAAGCATTTAGAGGAAGTTGCCCTGGTCAATGGGTTTAAAGATCGAACAAAAGGCAGGAAAGTTGTCATCATATCCAACATACTGCAATTAATCATGTAACTAGACTGATCGAGCTAATTAGCGGTGGTGTTATAACGCACTCTATATATTTCAACGGTGATAAACATAAGTATCTTGTACGGTCGTCTGGCCGAATGGGTAACGCGACCGATACATATACCGAATTATAGTACTATTATACAAAAACGGTCCAAGTGACGAGTTTATTACCAGTTTAAATCTTGGATCTTTTAGGATAGGATGTTCATGTTTAACCCGGTGAATAGGAAGACGCAATACAAGTTTAAAATACGGACAATCGTTAGATTACCTTACGCACACCGTCGGGTTATCGGAGCTATTGCAGTGAGTTGTGTATGATTGAGATGTTTCCCAATTTGGTAAGACCTATCATACCACTGGGTTCCGGCAATGTTAGTTAAGTGCATTGCTTAATTCCACAACCGACTATCCAGTGATCAGCTTTCGAACACTACTGATGAAAATCGACCACTAATCCACCAGGCTAATCGTTCGGACAAGATAAAATGAAACCAGAATGGCCGTGTAGCCGAATGGTTAATACAACCGATTCATATACCGAATTAAGACTGATCCTAATAGAAACATAGTTTTAGAGACGATGTAAATCCGAACCTTCTATTTCGGTGTCGAAAGATACAAGTGGGCAGAAACCATTGTGGTTTTCCGTCATTGTTGCTTCTGGTCTGTGAATAGAACGTTTAGTTTTAGTTCATTCATTTTTGCTTCAATAGTAAATAATGGCAAATAAAGCAGGCACACATAAACTGGTGGTGTGTTTATCAAGGTTGATTTCTGTATAGAAATGTTCACGGTAGGTACTGTGGAAATGTGGCACAGATGGACAGGTGGTGTGCTTATCAAGGTGGATTTTGTGGAAGTGTAAATGGTAGGGAGTTTAAAAAATATGGCACAGATGGGCAGGTGGTGTGCTTATTAAGGTTGATTTGTGTGGAAATGTGTATGGTAGGGACTTTTAAAATGTGGCACAGATGGACAGGCGATGTGCTTATTAATTAAAGCTGGGTTGGAAACTCAAACGAAACACACATACACACGATCCGTACTGTATTACGCAACGCAAACTCACAATCCGTACTGCACAACGCAGACTTGCTGCGGTTGATTATTGGGCCCGGGAAAAACACCATCCACTAACGTTTTCAAATCCAAGGCTTTTTTCCATCCTGCAAGATCCGAGTGTGGTCTGCAATTATTAGATTAATCCGATACATTTCGGTATGGGAGGCGTTAGGATAGGATATTTATGTTTATCTCAGTGAATCAGAAAAAGGGGCGTTTAAACACTGGTAGTCGTCGGATTACCTCGCGCCCAACGTCGGGTTACCGGTGCTATTGCAGTGTGTTGTGTATCATTAATACATTTATTTATTTGGGTGGAATCCATTATTTCACTGGGTTCAGGCAATGTCCGATGAGTGCTTTGCCAAGGACACTAGTTAGCCACCAGTTTCGAACCGAAGCCATTTGGCTGCATGCTAACGCATTAACTAACCACGCTGTTCGGCCGAAATAATGCTTTTAGATTATGACATGGTGGTAATATGAACTGTCAATTTGGCTTGTTTCAGCACCAGTTTACCTCAACGATTCTTCTCAAGAAATTATTAAAATCTTTATTTGATTCCTGGTAACCCTACGCTGCCGAACTAAAGATTAAAGGTATAAAATGTGTTTTTCCTTATAGAAGATAAACATGTGTGTTATAACGTATAACCTATGACTTTTATGCTAATTTTTGTCCTTTGCTGTAAAGAGTTTGTTAACAATGGGGTTTAAATGTGACAATTCATATTAAGAAATTGTGCATCATAATAACATTGAGTTATACACAGGAAGCATAAAACAATAATATAAGAATTCATACGTCACAATTAGCAGTATCTTGAAAGGTATAAACGTGCGAGAGACACACTCTCTAGTTTTGTTTGATCCAAGCCGACACAACGACTTTAGTGTTTTTATTTGCGCCTTTACATGCGTTTTTGTTTTTCGTACAGTTTTAGGGTTATGAACTTATCAGAAATTTAAAACAAAGAACAAATAATCCGAAAAAATTACGCTAGACCTTTATTGCATTATGCAAATGATTCTATTAACTCTAATCAAATGATGTAATCGCCATTGCAGTGCTTACCAGCTTTAATGACACACAAAAAGCACGTTCTTGCAATAGTAGAAATTACGTTTTAGGGAAAACAAAGTATGCAGTCTGTGGTTACACGAAAAGTTGATTATCATCGTAAACATATGCAGCATACGACCGGACATAACTTTTCCTAGAAATATTTAGACTCCATCTTTACTGATATTGTGTTTACCAGACCTTGTTATTGATACATTATGTGTAAAGTTGTAGACCTTATTAAAATACTCTTGTAAACAGAAATGTTTAGAACGTGTAAAACTGGTTTTACAATTAGATTGGGGAACATTAAATAGTGGGAAAGCGGGAAGGAAGGAAACTGTACACTAAAATAAAGATACGGGCATTAGAGTCAGTTTAATGTGGTTGGAGTTAATGTTAGTTCTGGGGTTGAGATTAGTGTTTAGGGCAGGGTTTAAATTAGTTTTAATAGTTTTATTGGGCAGTTTTCCTCATTCCCGCTTTCCCTCATTCTAGTGTTGCCCTATTAGATTCGACTTTCATGTCAGGTTACATAGCGACAGACAGTATGGCTTATAAATTCTTAGATAAGTAGTAAGAACACAAAAACAATTTTTGTATCATCGGATTTAACTTTTGCGCGCCATGTATTTAAACTTCATATAGCAGAATTAAAAATTTAAAACAATTTAAAGGCGATCTTTGTATTTGTCCTGCAATTACTTTTCGAATAGGTAGAAACGATATGAAATACCGGAAATGTTTAAGGTTACTTAAAATGAGGTAAAAATATAAAGATTTTCTATCACTGCCCTTTATCATTTTCTAAAAATGTTATTTTTAATAAAAAATAACGTTAAAAGACATTAAATCCACCCTTAGTTGACCATTAAAAAATATGAATAAAAATAACAGCTATACTAGTCCACAGCTATTTTTAACTTAATTTCCCAGAATCCTCTACAATTTTTAATTAATGGCAAAATGTTCATTTGGTTTTGAGTGCGACGTAAGTATTTTAAAATATTATTAAAACATTGTGATGTTTAGCTTTAAATTGGTATATTCAATAAAAAACGCAAGAATATGTAATCTATGATTAGCTACAAAAATCTTAAATATAAACTTTGAATTTTAATTTTTTTAATTTTATCTGTTCGTGCGATCAAAATTTTCGATCATTCAAATATATTTTTTGAATGGCTTATTCTATGTTAGGCTTTTTGTTAATAAAGAATTGTTGTTTAAAAATGTAGTATAGGGCCTTGTTTGTTTACTATAGTGCATCATCATTACGTGTGATATTACGTATCGCATTACCATAATTGCGCTCAGAACGGGGTTACAATTAGGGCGCAGTACGTATCGATACACTTATTGACAAAAAATTACTTTTTGTGTTGCGTAGCCTCCTTGTATTTAGTTTGCTAATCCATTTAGGCGCGCCCGTTGCGTTTGGCTGTTCCGTGTCGCGTCTTGCGGCAAAACTCACCAATTCCGGTAATTGCAAAATTGCCATGGCACTTACAACTAGGTTCGGCGTTTTCACTGACTATTTGACTTTATGCTTTTTGCTTAGACTATCCTACAACTCCATGCATTATGCTGTAATTAATAATAAAATTGAGTTACATTCCGAAACGTCTAAATAAAAAAATCAATTTCGCAATTTTTGCCTAGAAAAACACAATATTTTTGGTTTACTTACGTTTATACTGTCGTTTCTTTGAACTTCAAAATACCCGACAACCGGAAAATCCTCCTCGTAATAGTAGTCGTATGTTAAACAGCTCGCAATTATGCTTAATGCGATGATCAACTTTATATAAATAGCTGGTGCCATGTTGCGGTTTAGTTCTGCGAATACTACTTTAAATACAACATATTGGAGTTGCCGACCGGACGCCAAGGATGCTTAGACTGAAGCAAGAAGCATTGATCGGCTCGCCAACTATCCACCTATGTCACTTTTCCAAATGTTTCATATAGACTTGTAAGCAAAACACATTTGATATTCAAATCACACTTATCTGACACATTAGTTATTGGTAATCTCATATATTTGTACAGAAATCAACCTCGAAAAAGGCGCCATCTGTCAATCTGTGCCACATTTCCAAAGTCCCTACCATACACATTTCCACGCAAATCAACCTTGATAAGCACACCACTTGTCCATCTGTACCACATTTTCAAAGACTCTACCGTACACATTCCCAAACAAATTAACCTTGATAAGCACACCACCTGTCCATCTGTACCACATTTTCAAAGTCCTTACCATACGCATTTCCACACAAATCAACTTTGATAAGCACACCACCTGTCCATCTGTACCACATTTTCAAAGTCCTTACCATACAAATTTCCACACAAATTAACCTTGATAAGCACAACACCTGTCCAGCTGTGCCACATTTCCACCCCTACCACACTCCACCTTTACTTACTGGGTTAATTGAGTTGCAATCACTGTCAAACTTAAGCAAGCAGTGCAATACTCCCCGTATGGGAATAATGTTGTACGCAATGCTTATCTTTAATTTAGGGAGGATACCAGGAGTTATCACTCAAATACTATGTTTCACCCTTGTATTTGTCTCTGCAGGGGTTTGTTAACTAAATTTTAATCGATAAGTGACATAAATGGGGGCAGTTATGTTTAGCGCATTACGTTATTTGGATGATGTAATTTTCGTGACGCCTTTCCAGACGCTATGCTGAGAGGCATGTGAAATAGGTTGTTCCCCTTTATATGTATTTCGCATCTAAATTAACCCGGTTGTGTACCTGTAACTTATTGCGTATTTAGATGTTGAAAATGTTCACGGTGAGGTAATTTGCATTAAAATAAAGGTTACATAAGCAAACACAGTTGAAAACCCCTTTTGGCTTTTGTGAAATGCTTATAGAAAAGCCATTTAATGTAAAAACGTTACAAAAAAAATCAAAAAAAATCGTAACGAAATAACGTATTTTAACTGGTATTGGTTTTAAGTTAGGATCAGGACCACTTAATCCCGGATTTGTATTGTTAGGATAGGATAAGATATTCATGTTTATCCCCGTGAATGGGAAAAGCAAGGGGGTTACCACACTGGCAATCGTCAGATCACCTTGCGCCCAGTGTTGGGTTACCGGAGCCATTACAGTGTGTTGTGTATGATTCACACGTTCCTTTATTTTAGCAGAACCCATATATTCGCTGGGTTCAGGCAATGTCCGTAAAGTACCTTGCCCAAGGACACAAACATCTAGCTAGCAACCAATCGAATGTGCAATCTTTCGATTGAAAGGCCGCGCACTAAACCGCCAGACTAACTGGTCGTGTAGCAAAAGACTAAAAAAACAAGATGCAAGCAGGACTTAGTGGCGCGTGGTCATATAAAATTTAACAAGAAAAATGCTGCCAAAATGTTTGCGAATACTAGATTGCAGATCACAAATAACAAACATTAAAACTATCTCTCGTCATATATATTACACATTTCTTACTAAAACGGAAATGTTAGTAAATTTTTGGTTCTGTTTTGTAAAATGAACCGTTAATAATTCGAAAATTTGTTTAAAGTGGTTTGGCTGCGACGGCGATAAGGTAAGGTATAGGCTCTTAATTTAGGAAAGAGGACTATAACCAGGTCCGGTATGCATAAGGAAACAGTGAAATAGTGTTAGTCGATTTTAGGTATGTTGTGTAAACGGTAGGAAATTTGTTTTTAATCTTAAATTAAGACACAGCAATTTAAAAATTTAACTCGACAGAGTTAATTGTTTTTTTGATTAGGCTATTTTTCGAAAAAATATTCAAAAATAACTATACACTAGTCTTTTAAAATACGAATCAAATCGGGTTGTATCTGCGGTTCAAAAGCCAGATAATTCTAAGTAACGAAACTAAACAAAGGGAAAGAGGAATTGGGAAAGTAAGGAAAATAAAACTGTGGAAACTAATTCTAAGCCTATATCAGTGATCAAGAGATTTGCATGGGTCGTACCCGTTCTTGGAACGTCGGGATAACCACCGATTTGATTCTTGCTTTTTTACAGACAGGCTGTTAATAAGTACCATACAAAAATGTACCTTTTCTTAAAATTGTAAATGACCTACACCCAACCCTCACCAAAACGCCCTGATCTTTATTTATTTATTCATTCCCATATTTGTAGAATAAATGTATAACTCCATGTCGTCGTTAATAACAGCCAGAGTGTGAATTTGTTAAGCGCTGATATCAGATTACTTAAAACATTTACTACATAAAACTAGATGTATCATATTGATCAGAGGAAATCCCATTATGTGTGTCATTCGACGCACTTATTCTCTCAGTAAAACGGATTTATTGCAACCAAACTGGTAATTACCGTTTTGGGGAATTTTTATGGTAATATTTTATCTGAAGTTTTTAATTTTTTTGAGCTTGGGTTTTATAAAAAAGGACTTTAAAAAACTTCCCGCTGGGAGTCTGTAATGTTTGTTGAAAATACCAATAAAAAACCATAACTGTACTCAGATTTACCGGTTATATAACATGTAATTGTCCAAGATGTCATCTGTAAACTTTTAGCACGGCACATTATGAGTGTAAGCATTGTTTCACCATGAAAGGAAACACTCATACCATCCTGTCCATTTTCTAGAACCTGAGGGACAGTGCCGTCATTCTGACTGGTTATTTACGTTAATGGAAACAATAACCGTATACATATTTCAGAATGACGCTTGAGAAGTGAGCTTATACGGAGATGCATACAATCTAATACGCACATTAAAGGAATTGCAAGGCTGTATGCACACATTTGCAAGACAGTTTAAGTTTTGACTAATGGAATAGGTCTGTTAATATATTCTTAATATAAAAGTAGTTGTAAGTGGTTAGCCAAAATATCAAGTGCTGTAAGTGTAATTTGTTAATATTTAGAATTGTTACTGGATAGTCAAGGTTAGAAAAGGTTAATATTACAGTAAGCATTGTTTTAAATTTTGCAATTTTAAATTTGCACCTATTAGGCGCTTTGCAAGGATTTATGATATAGTACGCTTAATGATTGCAATAAAAAAATTACATGACATTTTTACAGTATAGTTATGCAATTATTTGCAAGAGCGAATTACATACTGGCTTAAAAGTTTACAAATAATCCACATCATAAATATATTATCTTCAAATCGGTGTTTAACTGCTAATTTTTCTTTAACCGAACTAATTATGCAAATCTGCGTATGCAAGTTACGTCACCCGCTTCATATTTATACATTATTCAAATTTCTTCTTGAGTATATGACGTCACAATGCGGGCTTTGTTGATATATATTGAGCAATTGTGCATCATAATAACATTGAGTTATACACAGGAAGCTTAAAGCAACAATACATACGCATTCATACGTCACAATTGTCAGTATCTTGAAAGGTATAAACGTGCGAGAGACAAGTTCTCTAGTTTTGATTGATCCAAGCACATTGCAGACTTTAGTATTTTTATTTGTGCCTTTACATTTGTTTTTTGTAGGCGGTTAAGTGTTATGAACTTATCAGAAATGTAAAGATTAACAAAAAATCAGAAAAAATGTACATACCCGACCACGCAGTAATTTACTTCAGTAAGACAAACGGCTATAAAAAAATAGTTATTTTCTCAAATATTACCTATACGAATAGTTAATTGCGGGAGCTATTGCAGCGTGTTTAATAGGGTCGAATTCTTGATAACTATTTAAGGATGCGGGATCGAGCATCTTTAATTCAGTATTCATGGACACAGTTTTAGAGCAAACGGCCAAAGGTGGCGATACCTAAGGGGTGGCGAGAACTAGAGTTCGATTGGAAACATCTTACTGTGTTTTACTTAAGCGTTGTCTACACTAAAGGATGAGCGATTCGTGCTTACACAAGAGGTGTCTAAACTAGACATTCTCACGCATGTGACGTACCACGTCACCATGATACAAAACATCATAATTGATAACAGTATATATGTTTTCTATGTCCGTTTCATACATGGCGAAACTTGAAGGTCGCTGCCAGGCGTGTACAAAATACAGGCATGGCCCAAGCAAGACATTATTTTCTAGCACGGTGTAGACAGAAGTTAAGGTTATCTTGATTCTGTTGGTGTATAAGAATCAAGAGCATTTCGATTTAAATGACACTTTTTACTTCCAGATAAAGCTTTAGTAATTTAAAAATGAAACGAATAACAAAACTGCCTTTTCCCGCTTTTGTACGATTTTCCTCGTCTTGTCCTGTCCACCAACAGGCAGCATGGAGCCAGATGATCGCTCGTGAAGGTTAGTAAATTATCTTTATTTTTTAACCGAGCCAAGTTTTTTTTAACGAGCCAACTCATGATATGTATCGGTCGCGTTAACCATTTCGTCTAACGACCGTACTTTTAAGTGGTATTTGGTATATCCTATTTGTGAGGTATTGTATTAAACCTCTTGTGACAAATGACTTGCTGGATGCGTGGGTACTTGGCCAATCACTTGTACCTTTTAAGTGTTGGATATCTTGCCCAATAGTTGAGTGGATTATTGCGTTTCCATTCAGATGAAATCGTTTACTGTGGGCCAAGGTAACTTGACGATCGCCCGTTTAAAAACGTCTCTTGTATTTTTTTTTATTATTTAAAGGATAAAACAAGAATATTCTATTTTATCTGAAACATACATTTTATAACAGGCCGTGGTTGTATTGCCTCCTTCGAGGAAATCCCTGAACCGACCAATTACCCGCTGATCGGCACAGCACTTGAATATACCCCGCTCAACAACTTTAACCCGAGTTACGTAGGCGAACACTGGATCCAGCGGCATAAGGAGCTAGGGCCGATTTTTAAGGAAAACATTTTACCAGGTAAGTAAACGTTGTGCGCGAGGTGTAGCCTAAAAATTTCCCTTGTGATAAAGTCCAATGTATTTTTTTGATTCACTGTGATTAAACATAAAAATCTTAAGTAATCACTTCTCCATCCAGGCGTGACCGAAACAATGGTTTTTACGTCCTCTCCCGAAAACACGGAGATCATGTTCAGAAATGAGGAGAAATGTCCTTTCCGAGACCCGCTGGGTCCGGTGGCTAAAATCCGAGACGAGCGAAAAGAGTACCACGGGCTGACTAACTCAAACGGCAACGAATGGCTAAGGGTAGGCATTTATAGGAAATGATACCCATGTTTATCCATATGCTTGGTACCATACAACCAAAAACCAGTTACGATGTAGACCTATTAATAAATGACACAACCATCTACATTTATAAATAATACCCATGTTTATCCATGTGCTTGGTATAGCGACAGTCTGACCTACTTAGATTTGACTTGACTTGTCAAAACTTAACCTTAATTGCAAGAGAGTGACTTGTACTAAAATACTTAATTATAACACTGTGCTATATGTTAAAGCCGTTGGCCTTCATTTACCTTTAGCATACATTTTTCAAACAGATTTGCCTAGCGGTTTAGTGCAGGGATAACCAACATTTTATTGCAGTAAGCCGCATTTTCACTTAAAATAATTCAATGGGTCGCAGAACCTATTAAATTTCAAGAAAAGTTGGTACATAAAGAAACAATTAAAAACCATTAATTTATAATCCTGTATTCCTGTTGCTCCCATCCTAAACCTACTATAACTGCGCCCCTAAAAGCTGACTGATACATATTAATTTGGCTAAGATTCAAAGTTCAAAATACTACTTGGAGCGAAAATAACTAGCGGGCCGCACAAAAATCTCAGGTGGGCCGCAGGTCGGACATCCCTGGTTTAGTGCGTCGGTTTCCATCCTAAGGTTTGCAGGTACTTAACGGACATTGCCTGAATTAAGTGAATTAATTCTACGAAATTAAAGTAACGTGTGAATCATACACAATACACTGCAATAGCTCCAGTAACCCGACAATGGGCGCGAGGTGATATGACGATTGCCCGTGTGTTAACCCCTTGGTTTTCCCATTCACGGGGATAAACATGAGTATCCTACCTACAACATTTTTTGTTATTCTATCACCCTAGCTAAGTTTCGAAACCATGTTGTACCCATCACCAATTCCGTTTTCCATACAACCCCCACACATCTGTCGCGTTAACCATTCAGCCATACAACCGAACTCATCCACTTTTGCAACATGAGGTCAAACTCTGCGTCATCACAGGTACGTCAGATCGTGAATCAGCATTTTTTGCAAAACGCAGAGGTGTGGGAGTACACCGAACAACACCGACAGGTAGCTCGAGACTTCCAACAATTTATCGAGCGAAACATGAACAAAAATAATGAGGTAACGGTGGCAGGCCTACTATAGTACTATTAATAGCTTGTATGCGTTACATATAAATGGCTATTAAGATAACCTTCAACCTTTCGATTGAAAGACGACGCACTTAACCGCTAGACCAACTGGCAGGACATTTTGGTTACAATACCCGAATATAGGTCCTGTAAAACATGTATTTGAACGCCACCTCTAATATAACGCCACTATAGAGATGGAATAATGGTTTTTTATCAATTTTGAGAAATTCTCAATCATACATTACACCCTACAATAGCTCCGATAACTCGACGGTGGGCGCGAGGTAAAGACGATTGTCCGTGTCTTAACGCATATGCGTTTTCCTTTTTACGGAGATAAATATGAATATCCCTTTCTAAGTAAACCATTTATCCAGGTTCCCGACTTTGGAAAGGCATTGAATCGTTGGTCATTTGAAGGAGCTGGTATATTTACACTACAAACAAGATTTGGTATGTATTACACCTATTGCTATGCTATAGCACATACGTTACGTATTTCCGCGGCGCCTACTAAACCTGACGTAGCACAATACAGGAGGCGTTCAACTAATTATTTTCCCTATCTCTCCAATGCAAACTGACCTCACAAAAACGACTGTCACTCAAAATCCTGACATAGGAAGTCTTAGATTTTTTCACAATTCAAAATTGAAGCTTGGATCTGCAACCTAAACTCAAAACCCTACAAAATTTTGTTTAAAAATTTTGAGCCCATACCCGCTTCGTACACGTCGGCAACTTTTTTCCAACAAAACAGCTAGCAGATGCACATTCAACACCTTTATTTTACAAAGCACTGCTCCACGATTACAAAACTTTACAGCTAAACGAGAACACCGGCGCGCAGCCTAGCACATGCTGCTTTCAACAAAACAAACATTGGGGAATCACCACCATTGTTACTCAGCAAAACACTAGTTTAAAAACAATGACTCATGGAGGGTACCACTCGTCACATCCTGCCGTTCATAGAGGTCTTAATTGGTTATACGCCATCTTGGAAACGGTGACCGTTCCAGTTTGGTTTAAACTGTTTGAACTTACTAGTAGAGGTCATTCTGTGAGACTCTGGTCCAAATTTTAACCCTTTCGGTTGACTGCTTCGGCTATTACAGGCCTTCGACTGAAGGGTGGTCATTCTGTAGATTTCATTTGGCGACAGTGTCACTGGTGATGACTGAAACTCTTCGTACACATTAAAATTCACTGCTTGATGTTCCACAAGTTTCAGCACATTTTTTTACTGTAATTTGAAAGGTTTAAAGTCCATAACCAGGGTACAAATAGTTGTTTTTGAGTAAAAAAACACACCCAATGTCACCTTTGAGCCTCGTGTGACCACATTTTATCCGCCTCCACTTCTTTCATCAATGTTTGACAATCAAGGATGGTTAGGATTGGTAAGTTTTTATATCTTCTGTATGCATAAGTGTCCAACAACACATCTAGGCCTTCACACCTGCCCAAAAATTGAAAAATATGAAAAAAAGGTACACATGTGGATACCAAGAGGAGTACATTTTTCAGTCCTATATCATAAATCGGATTAACAGTCTGTATCGAAAGATTGTCTGGTATTTATAAAAGCCATTCGAAGTTAGGTTCTTGAAAAAATATCCGAACGACCCTCTACCGGAGTGAAAACAACCAAAAATGAGAAAAAATGACTAATTAATTACTTTGCTAATTAGCATAAGTAATTAAGTGTAAGATTTTAGACAAACAGTTGACTAGTAACATTTATCCACACTCAAATTTCTATAAATTTGGAGATTTTGGCCCAAAATTCAAAATAGCCCGTTTTTCATTTAGGAGGCGTTCAACTAATTATTTTCCCTATCTCCCAATGCAAACTGACCTCACAGAAAACGACTGTCACTCAAAATCCTGACATAGGAAGTCTTAGATTTTTTCACAATTCAAAATTAGAAGCTTGGATCTGCAACCTAAACTCAAAACCCTACAAAATTTTGTTTAAAAATTTTGAGCCCATACCCCTTCGTACATCGGCAACTTTTTTCCAACAAAACAGCTAGCAGATGCACATTCAACACCTTTATTTTACAAAGCACTGCTCCACGATTACAAAACTTTACAGCTAAACGAGAACACCGGCGCGCAGCCTAGCACATGCTGCTTTCAACAAAACAAACATTGGGGAATCACCACCATTGTTACTCAGCAAAACACTAGTTTAAAAACAATGACTCATGGAGGGTACCACTCGTCACATCCTGCCGTTCATAGAGGTCTTAATTGGTTATACGCCATCTACAGGACTAGTCATAAAACGTGCAACTCCAGCAATATCAAGACGTTATTCCAACTTCAAAACTTGTATACCACTTTTACGTTATGATATTACTAAAATTTGCGGTTTTAAAATATTTTACACAGTAGGCTAACTTATGAACTTCACCTCTATACATAACTGAAAAATTAATATTAAAAAATATTAGGCTCAGGTCAATTTAACTGCGGTAATACTACAACCAGTCACTTCAAAAATTTCCAAATCTTACAAGAGGTATAGATATTGCGTAACAACGTACACAACCGACTAGCTAACCAAGGACACAACCGACTATAGCAGGGACCAATTTCGAAGCGATAACATTTGCGCTAAAATGCGACGCACTAACCCACCAAAACATTCGGATTACATGTTCGATCATTCTGTTAATGTATTAATATGTAGATATCATTGGTATCAATAGCGGGTAGCCCGAAAGGTATAAGTTCGACACTAACTGATAGTTGTTCGACTGTGTGCGTGCGTAAGTCGCTTAGTGCAGGTTAATTGAATACATGATGTCTGCACAGTATACAACACGCTGTGAAAACTGATAACTCGGCTGTAGGGCGAGATCTTTGCTATACCAAAAGTGATAAATATGAATATTCTTTCCCATTCTAAAGCAAAAACAAATAGAACTGATTAAGGCAAAATCACATGAATAATTTGTCCACCACAGGGGCATTGGATAAACGGCCAGGAAAAGAAATAGAAGATATGATCAATTGTAATGAACGCATCTTTCAATCTATGGGGGAGCTTCTGTATTCGTTGCCGCTGTGGAAATACTTTAATACTAAAGATATGAAGGTAATTTTTGCTAATGTGTTTTGTCTCGAGATTGGAAATGTGGCACAAATGGACAGGTGGTGTGCTTATCAAGGTTGATTTGTGTGGAAATGTGTATGGTAGGAACATTGGAAATGTGGCACAGATGGACAGGTAGTGTGCTTATCAAGGTTGATTTGTGTGGAAATGTGTATGGTAGGGACTTTGGAAATGTGGCACAGATGGACAAGTGGTGTGCTTAAGTCAAGGTTGATTTATGTGAAAATGTTTATGGTAGGGACTTTGAATCACGGCTATATACCAGCAAATTAGAAACAAAGACACCCTCTAACGTTTTTAATGTGATTCTTTTAGATTTTGCGTCTGGCGTTGCAAGAACAGTACAACTCCACAAACGACCACATCAAGAGGTTATTAAAAGATGAACGACACTCAAAACTGAACAGCTTATTGAATAATTCTTCACTGACAGACAGGTAACGTTAGTATTAAATTGATTCCCTTTAAAGGCTGTCTATGTCCCTTGTGCGAATGTCCCATTTGCAACAAATAGTAGGTAGTATCGCGTGGCCGAATGGTTGACGCGTCCGATATACGGGTTGAATTCTATATACAAAAACAGTAAAACGAGCTTTATTCACGGGTAATATACGATCCATAATGCCCACAATGGACAGGATTGAGATATTACAATGCATAGTTGGGTTATCCCTATTACCGGGTTTTATAGAGTGGAACTACCACACGGAACATCGGCAACTTTTTCCCAGGAAAAAAGCTAGCAGATGTACAATTAACAACTTTATTTCACAAACCACTGCTACACTACTACAAAACTTAACAGCTATGCAAGAACATCGGCGCGCAGCCTAGTACATTCTGCTTTTAATTGAAAAAAAAACATTGGGGAATCACCACCATTGTTACTCAGCAAATCACTCGTTTAAAAACATTGACTAAGGAAGGGTATCACTCGTCACATCCTGCCGCGCATAGAGGTCTTAATTGGTTATACGTCCTCTTATGTTACACTTTATGGGATTAATAGAGATTTTTACAGATAGTTTTAAAATTATTAATTCAATCACTTTTAATAAGGGAATTTTACGTAAAACTCTTTCGTGAAGTTGCATTACAGGGTACGGTCGTGTAGCGGAATGGTTAACGCGACCGATACATATACAGACTTACAAAAACGGTCTTAGCAATTAGCCCATCCGGAGTTCAAAATTAAAGCCAAAAAAAAGTAGTGAAGATAAAATATATTTTTCAGTGAAAAAGTAATTCTCATGACGGAGTTTCTCGTGGCTGGGATAGACACGACCTCCAACAGTGCTGCGTTCTTCCTCTATGCTCTTGCTACCAATCCTGAAGCACAGGAGAAGTTACGACAAGAAGTGATGCCCATTAGCAAGCAAGACAAAATAGATGGCAAAGTAAGGATTTTTTTTTAAGTTTTCTAAAAGCGATCTATTTTGTTTTGGGTTCGAAGCGGTCACGTTTCGCACGCACAATATAATAAATGGCAAAGTATTTTTACTGAATTAAGTTTCGAGTTATGATGTACTTGTCACAAAGATCAATGTAACAACAAGTCTAAGGAAGAAACCCGTATATAAATCGGTCGTATTAACACCGAAACCATGCGAACCTCTTGGATCCCATCACTGATTATAACCCGTTTTTGCGTTTTACTAATCACGGGGATAAACATGAATCCTTTTCCTGTTCAGTCGCTTCACAACCTGAAGTACCTGCAAGCATGTTTGAGAGAAACACAGCGCATGTTCCCCTTCGTCAGTTCGTCGCCTCGGAGATTTAACAAAGACCTTATCCTTTCTGGCTACAACGTACCCGCAGGTATATTACAACCGTGCTTATTAGCTTTTTTTGCTTTTACTTTAAAGCCAGCACTGTACATCCCTATCCTTACAATACACTAAAATTGCATCAATTTCTTAATAAAAAATAATGCAACAGTTAAGAAAAATATTTAGTTCAATCAGGTCAGAATCATAATTTTATCAATTTTTATTGATACAAATGATACAGTGAAGCCTAATGTCACAATCCCTTAGTAACAGCTGGTGATTCGTTCCTTTTTTGGGAGCGCCATCGATCTACTTCCCACCAAATAAGCATGGACTAATTGAACTCTTAAAGATCAAGCAACCCGACTGTTGGCACACAGTCATTTTTAAATACTCGTAGCAAAACAACTATCATTGTACACCCGGGAAAAATTAAACTATCGTGTACCAATCAATACAAACCTCATTCCGACAGGTTGGCCTAGTGGTTAAGTGCGTCGCCTTTCAGGGTTGCAGGTTCGAAACTGGTCGCTAGCTTGTCTGTTGTGTCCTTGCGCAAGGCACGTTACGAACATTGCCTGAACCCATCGACTTAATGGGTTCTACTATATTAAAGGAACGTGAAAAATCATACATAACATACAGCAATAGCTCTGGTAACCCGACGGTGGGCGCAAGGTAATCTGACGATTGCCTGTGTGATAACGCACTTTCCATTTACGTGAATAAACATGAATATCCTATCCTATCCAATTCTATCTTATCTTATCCCGTTCACTCAAGGTACCCATATCCTCAACACGTCGAACACGGTGAACAGTAGGAACCCTGAGTACTTCACCGATCCGGACACATTCATACCCGAGAGATGGTTAGGGGAAAAGTCGGTGGAAAAGCGGCAAAAAGACAGGTAAAGCTGAAATACACATAGGCGCAAAATTACTGTTGCCGGGGGTGCAAACTGCACCTCGAACTTAACTTCTAGCTAATTCAACATGGAAATTAGCATTTAGTTATACCATTGAATATAATATCTATTTGTTCGGTTACCTCAATCGTAGCCCCTCGAATCGTCAGGCTAAAGGTTGTAGAATTAAAACCAGCTATGACTTGTCACCTAAGTCTTAAGAAGGCACTTTCGTAGGTTACTTAAAGACAGTGGTTTTACTGGGTTGTTCAAAAACTGTAGCACCCCGTCACATACTAAAATAGCACTGCGTTAACCTGACTGTGGGCATAAGGCCCACGCTATTACTTTTAAGGTTATTAGTCGACTAAATCCGATCGGCAAGTCTGGTGGTTTCGTGCGACGCCTATAACGCGAAAGGTTAAAGGTTCGAAAATGATCGCTAGCTAGCCGGTTGTGTCCTTGGTCAACTTAATGAAGACTGCCTGAACCCAGCGGAATAATGGATGCTACCAAATTGAACGTACGTGTAAATCACAAACAACACACTGCAATAGCTCCGGTAACCCGACGGTGGGCGCGAGGTGATCTGACGCTTGCCGGTGTTTTAACCCCTTGGTTTTATCATTCACGGAGATAAACATGAATATCCTATCATATTCTAAATAAACACATGTATCCGATATTTATAAGAAATCTATCTTCAGGTTTATAATGTCAGGCCCGTTTGGACTTGGTCAGCGAATGTGCCCGGGCCGCAAGTTCTCCGTCCAGGAATTGCAACTTCTAGTCCTAACTCTGTTGTCGAACTACCGCATCGAGTACCACGGAGACCCGATAAAGGTGGCGTTCCGTCTCGTTTCATTCCCGTCACGGCCACCACAGTTCAAATTTGTCAATATCAAGTGACAAAAAATTTGCGATTCTGGTGTGCTAAACGATTTCAATCCATTGGATAAACAAGATTCTTTTAAAGTTCAAACTCATCATACTCGAAACTTAAGAATATTTTTCGGGTAAAAAGGAACAGGGGTTTAAGCTCCTGTAAAAATTCACTTAGTAATTAAACGCCAGTGATGTCATTGTAGTTGAGGCTTAGGGGCAAATGGCGTTGTACTTTAACCAGAGATACAAATAACCTGAAATCGGACCGTCAAGGATGTTCTTGTAGTTGAGGCTGAAAAACATAACTTTCTTGCCACCAATATATTGTAGGTTCAAATAAATTGAAAGACAATTGACCATCCTAAAACTTCACACACTATGCTGTACCTAAAAAACTTCACATACTATGCTGTACTTGAATTTAGTTTCATACCACGAACTATTTTGACAATAAGCTTACTTTTGATTATATGCCCTTTTTCTCACACTGTATTATATTGCAATACCTTTGTATCCTTAATTAAATATATTGTTGCAGTGTTTTTTTTATACGTTTAAAATTTAACAAAGGTTTGCAAACTTTCTTTCCGTATTTTTATAGTGGTTTGTTAAGGTGATTTAAAAAAACTGTGCTTGTTTGTAAATAAAAAAACTTCCTATTTGTGTCGCTTTTCATTTATTTTTAACCGGCGAATCATTAAGTACCAACATTATACTCCAATAAGATACAAAGCCTCGATGTAAATATGTTACTTCCACAATTTTTTGTCCTATTTAACCGCCCCATGTTTTTACATTCAGTCTCATGGATACGCCTATATCTTAAGATCCTACTAATGATAGTGGAAGACAGATTTAACATGCTAAATAAAGTTTGGTCCTGTACTTAATTTCCGTGGAAACGATGCTTGTTTATTAATATTTCCTTTCATACTTTTTTAACTATGCTACAAGGTAATAATTACAAGTAAAACAAACGTATAATGATACTATGGTAAGCTGTAAAGATTATTTAAATCTACAATGTTTTAACTTTGCCTTAAAAAAAACACAACAAAAAAACGATTAAACCCTACAAGATCGGACTAAGGATAAAATTAAATTACAGTTTTTAAAAAGACAGTATCACATTACTAATTAAATGAAATTAACCTTTCAGGCCCATTCTGGTTAAAATAGTAAAACACAAATTAGGCTTACAACTGGGTTGACTGCTATAACCCAGACTGTACATTGTTTGTTTTTAACATGTATTCTACATTGTTGTGTAATAGAACTCCATCGTTGCCAAATAAACCTCAGTCAGGAGCGATTGTGAGGTCATATCAAGAAAATATTGCAGTGTGTTGAGTACTGTAGATAACGTGACAAGAAAGAGTTGAATATTTACTTGGTATTTTATAAGGCACTTAGTATAATTATTAAACTATCATGTGTAAAATATTTACCATAAATGGACAATTGGAAAATATATACATTTTTTTGCCATCTTTGCAAAAGTTAGTAGCTTATATACATGAAGAAATTTGTAAGTGCACCAAGAAAAGAATATACTTCAACAAAATACATGTGGTTTAACTTAGAAGGGACGTTTATGATCTCGTTCTGCCTACGAACACGCCAAGAACAAATATGCTTACGAACACGCCAAGAACAACTAAAAGCCAACCAATGGAATTGGCCAGTATCGCCCCTACCATACCAACCCCAATCATGGATATGGCATCTACAGTTGCTTGAACAAGATTCAGACCAAGACTTCTGGCAACTGAAACCACTAATAACGATAAGAAAGCACGAATGCGTTTTGCTATCGGACCAATCGTTCTAGCGATCAGACTGATAACAGTCTCGGGTTCTACAACTTCTTCCTGTTCAGTCATAACTTCATCTTCATCTTGGTCACTTGTTGGACCCTAAAGTAGAACGTTGGTCACATAAAGTAAAATATTATTACAAAATAATATGTAGTCAGAAATTGTCAGATTATCTTAAATGAAGCAGTCAGTTACCAAATCTAATGCAGCGTCAGGCTACGAAATTATATGCTTTAGTTATTGTCCAACGGAATAAACCAGTAAATTTAAATAATGTTAAAGTCATCTTTGCAGATGTTTTACTTCTTTATCTACTGCAGTCTATTGATTACAAATGATAATTTATTACAGGTTTGTTTTCCCACTAAAACACAGTTTTCTGTCAACAGAGGATGCGTGTTTATATACTCTTGTGTTCCTATTAAGCCTGGTAACGTACATCTCTTAGTTGTTTCAATACTTCTTTCACAGAAAATTGCATGAATGGCTGATTCATGGAGGTATCGAACACCCCGGTGTTAGTCGGCATTTCTTTCTCCAATGAAGACCGCATTGCCGCCAATTTCCCCCATACATTGCCTAAAAAATCTCCTGGATTGCTGGTTCTGAAACAACGTTAAATTTTTTCAAATTTAATGTTAATCCGACAGATTAGTCTGGTGGGTTATTGCGTCACCTTCAAGCCTAAGGGTTGTAGATACAAAACTGGTCGCTAGCGAGTCGGTTGTGTCATTGGGCAAAGCACTTAACAGAATTTTCCCCAGCGGAAAAAATGGGTTAACTAAATTGAAGGAATGTCTAAAACGCACACAACATATTGCAATGGTTTCGGTAAACCTACGGTGGGCACAAGGTGATCTGGCAATTGCCCGTGTGTTAACCCCTTGGTTCTTTTACTCACAAGGTCAAACATTAATATCTTTTCTAATTCTATACAAATTTTACTCACTGCTGAATGTGATCATTGGCATAATTTAAATGCTTGGTAAACGTATCCAGTCTCCCTGTTAGATTAGAAAACTGGTGATCTTGCGGGCCAAGCGCTAGCCTGGCTGTTTCGAGTGTACCGTTCATTTCCTTTCGTACCCGATCATATTGCTCCGTTACAGTGTTATCTTTCCTATGAGTTCGAAAACTTATATTCGCATTGAACACGCAACACCACAAAGGTTAACAAATGTGCCAAAAAATAGACAACATTACTCGTGTGGTAACTTAACTTAAACTAGAATTAACTTAGAGAAATAAAGTTTCAAGTTATGGTCGCCACAACATACCCGTCTAACTTTTCCGTTGCATGAACCAAAAAGCTGTTCAGAGCACGTTTACAAGTTTCTTCGGATGTTTTGCAGACGCTTTCCTTTACTGCGTCCCAAGATGAGTCAATCACACTACGAATATTGGCGTAAGCTACAGCCCTTTCTCTGTAACGTTTCATTTCTATGGAATCTGAAAATATTTTAAATTAAATAGCTTTTTCAAAGCGCGTCCAATCTTACAAAATACCCGATTGAAGTTGTACCGCTGACTCTTGTATTGGTTTAAGACAAAGTTTAACCGAATCGGTGAAATTCCTCCAATTTAAATTTCCATCCAAAAACGTCACCTCGACTTTCAGTATTTCGATGTGGTGTAAATCCTACTAACACAGGAAAAAAATGTTTTACAACTAACAATTCCAACTGTGGGCAAAATCACTTACAGTGTAGTTGACCGGCAATCGCAAGCAGAACATGAGGTTTTTCTTCATTGTATTTGGGAATGAATGGAAGAACTTAGAAGTCTCGCACTTGGACACGGGAACATTACACAAGTAAACCACATATTGATCTATAGTCTATATTAACTTGTGTTTGTTTAAAGCGTGGGTTAAAACTAATATTTAGCTGTCGGAGTAAAGTAAATCTCAACCTTAATTCCCCCAATTTCATGCTGCAAAGTTGACCCTCCACTTGACGTCGCTACAACGGTGACGTCAGTTATGTACGTCATTTCTCTGTTGACGTCATACGAAATGAGATTTAACATTCGTTATTTTTACGTGTGCAGCAATCGTATGATATTATTATATTAGCAAATATATATTACCGTAGGATTTGGGGGGTTAGCATGTCTGCTTCAAAATCTGTATCAAATCGAAGCCAGTAAAATGCGTCACTTCCTAGCTTGGTTGATATCTATGGATTATATAGAGTGAGTCAGTTTAATGGCGTGACTTTACTGCAAATTTGGTATGATTAGGCCTAGATATTTTGCTTTGGCCGTTCTTTTTAGAAGTTTGCTGTTTTTGTATTATTAAATGTCGTGACGCCTTAAATCACCCAGCCAGTAGGAGTTATCGGATTAAAACTTGTAAATCATGACCTAGATATGTAAAATCAAAGTTTGAGGTAAAAAATCTATAGTAGTAACCTATTACCTGTATTTACAATATTAAAATCATGTGTGTAGATCACAAGAAATACCGCGGTAACAAGACTTACAGCAATTAAATTCAACATAAAAGCAAGATTATTCAAAGTTCGATACATTAAACCTTTTGTAGAGCAGCCATTGACTGTTAATATATCAATGCAAAATGGTTTGTGAAAAAGTATACATGATGTAACGATTAAACTAATGACATTAATATTGCACAACAAAGTTTAAAAATTAATGAAACCACATTAGCCCCTTACCTGATATAGAAACTCCGGTTGGTAACCTTCCACAGTGATAGCAGAGACAGGGACACAGGAATCCCTACCATCTCGACACCGACGTTTGTATTCACTGATCAGCTGGTTAGCGTCGCAAATCCCGTGATTTGCCGCGCCATCCGTGAAAAGAAGGATGAATCTCGTGCAGCCCCTTCGGCCTCTATTTTATGTGGTAAGGTATGTTTAAGGGTTTACACGCACAGTATATAGGATGAACACACATTTATGGGTTGAAAATAAGACAGATTACGTTATAACACATGCAATAGCTAGATTACTTTATAAAGATTGCCCGGTTATAGATTATTTTAAAGTCGGCTGAATATAATCAAAACTTTACTGCGTTTTTAGTTTAACACTTTAAGCATCAGAGATCAGGCAAGGCTAACAAGTGCATGTTTGGATTTCGCTCCTATTCGGTAGGCGGCAAAACCAACTGAACAATTCACCCTAGCGCATTGAACTTTAAAGTAAAATTAGTAATACGGATTTTTTTAGTTACTTACAGAATGGTCGTCAATGCTGTAAATAACCCATCGCTAATATTGGTCCTTCCGCCAGCTGTAAACTTACCAACAGCACCTCTCGCTTTTTTTTTTTTTTTTTTTTTTTTTTTTTTCTTTTTTTTTTTTTTTTTTTTTTATATATAATTTGGCCAAAAATTTTAGGTGTGTATTAATTATTTGATTATATTTTTTAATTTCACTGACGTACTTTTTGTTAGTTATCGCAACGCAATACCAGCAAGAAAAGGTCATGCTCGTACTTGGGTTAAGTACGGCCATGGCCTATCTTGCAAACCTGGATAACTAGTTCGGTTTGTTATATCAGGTGCTTTTAGTTTCTGTCTGCGCAATCAAAACATATACTTGGTTTAAACATTATACCAATGGTGCTTGCATACACATACAAAATTTATTTTGCAAATAGCGGCGGTAAAACACATGCCACTTTCAGCCTCCTGAATGTTTTATACAAAGGAAATATTTGGAGATTCACAACGACATGCAATGTGAACGAACCTTTCCTTCTGGGGACATTTGAGTGAGGTTTAGTTGGATATCAGCTCTTTCGTTGAATGTGACAATTGCCAACCAGGCGGACTCAGCTGTTTTCTCAATAAACAACTCTGCAAATGTCTGAAAGCAAACATGATTACGTAAAGTAGTATTTTTTGTTAATGATCGTACTTTCATTCTCTCCAGCAGACTGCAGGTTTGCCCGTCAGCGACATTTTCCATGCTTCCACTCACATCAATAACTAACACGTAGCGGTGTTCGACGTACTTATGTTTAGTTCCGTGAGCTTCCATTTCCATTACGATGTTGATTTCCTATTTGATAACCAACTAAATCACCTCATTATTTAATAGGTAGTGTATATCATTTATAAATTTATGTTGATAAATCAGTAACATTGTAGTGCAGAGGGTTGTAGAATCGAAAGGATTTTCTTCTAGGATTTGTTTTGGGGCAAGGCAGGGGAAGGCACTTAGGGGACATTGCCTGAATCCAGTAAAAAATATTTACCCAAATTAAAAAAAAACGTCCGAATCATACACTAAACACTGCAATAGCTCCGGTAACCAGGCGGTGGGTGCGAGGTGATCTGAATATCCTATCATTTGACCCGACTTTAGATATCAGGTTGTGAGAGAAACAAAGACTTTTTTGGTCGTATGTTAAATCGCTAAGTGACACTTATGTTCATGTGTTCCGTTTTCATTAAAGTAGAATATTTAGTGGAACGCCCAAAAGTAACCGAAGTGGTTTTTAAAACACGATGTGTCTTACAAATCCAATAATATTCCCTATAAAAATTTAAAGACAATAATAATATAAAATATGTTTATACCAAGGTTTATTCTATTACCTGAGGTTTTTCCTTCTTGCAGAAATATTTCGTTTCCACTAGATTTTGACTTGTTGTGTTCAATGTGTTTCTGCTGACATTTATATTCATGTTTCAATTTTAGTGTTTAGATATAAATATATTTAAACAGGTTCTGTTGTGCGACTGAAAGTTTAAAGGCTGGTTTACACGATGCGTGGCAAAACGAGACTAAGACAAACGCGGTGAAGCGAATTATTCTGTACTGTTTACACGTAAGCGCAGCGATGCGTATTGCCATGACAACAACCTTTAACTATTTCGTTTGGTATTTGTTTCTTTCACAACAATTTTATTTGAAGCAATTTTTACTAAATGGAAAATGGCGATAACAAGCATACGATCGCCCAGTACAAATCTAAAGATTATACAACATCACGCAGCAGCACTTTTGCTGTTACGGCAGCAAAAAGAATAAATCGTACTGTTTGGGTTTGTGAGCTCGCGCTTTTTTACAGGCTGATTGCTTGCATTTGGCTGAGCTTGATTTAGCCGGCTGCCTTACGGTCTCTGGCGAGCTGCGCAGCGGAAAATCTACTTTCCACAGAACGCCTACCAAATATTATGGTAGCCGCGATTTTTAATGTCTAGATCTCAAACTCGACGTCTATAACTCTTGATTCACTTTAATTGTATTCTGCGTCCCTTTCAATATACGGTTTATTCGCGAAGCGAGTTACTTAGTACGTTATACAGCTTAACGCAAGTTATCATGTCTGAAGTACGTTATTGTAGGTTATAGTAGGTTATCTTTTTTTTATTCAAATTTCCAGAATATATATAGAGCATTTACGAGGTGCGAGAAGTTCACGTGCGAGACGTTCACATCTGCACGTTTTACTAACTGTGGGGAATTAGGTGGGAAAACTATGTTAATGATTAAACCAGAGGGAATACAAAAGGCCGTACACGATGATAATTACGTTAAGAGTAATAAAACACGTGAGAAAAAATCAAACGCAAAACAACGACGTTTAAAGAATAAAATATTTTAGACATAAATTAAAACAAATATATATTATTAGAGGTGCCACAGGTTCATCCAATTTTACAAAAAAAGAAACGAGCTGGGTAGGCGTAGGCCTTTGCTCTAACACTACTTGTCCGAACTTGTGTTATTAAAAATAACCACCTGCATCTATCTTATCACCAGGCGAGTTTCATCGCCTCATTAAAAAGCTACGATTGGGACGGGAGAGTTAATAAATCGTAAAAGGCACCTTTCATCATATTACCCTACCTATGAACGTACGTTAAAATATTACAAACTTTATAATAATCGGAGAATCAAGTCTAGGCCAAGATCAAGTCTGATAGCTGCTCAACTTAGTTCATAAAATGCTTGCAAGCTTGCGAGCGATACGCTCAGGTGCGTTCCCGGGCGAACCAAACGAAGCGAGACGAAATAAAACGAGCGTGTAAACGGTAAAATAAAACAAACAAAGAGAGTTATTTCGTTTCACTTCGGCTCGTATCACTACGCATCGTGTAAACCAGCCTTAACTGTCGACAAATATCCGTACAGCATTTAAAACCAATCTTAATATGGGTCCATTGCTCCTGGGTTCGAAGCTAGAGCCGGTACAAATAAAACGTTCTAGTTTTAAACTATTTGTTCTACGTATAAAAAAATATTCTACCCAGTAATGAATATATTACTTATTAGCAGGTATTTAAACATTTATATTAAATATATTTTTATACAATGCTACCAAATTTGATACCACGTTTATTATGCATCATTATGGGTCCCATTTGAAAAAAAAATTTTTTAAAAAATAAGGGAATCACAATGAAACTTTGTCATTTGCTAGATCACATGGTCTAGATGAGCAGAAACCAAAATGTTGGGTAATATAATTAGGGGGATTCCCTTTGGGAGGTGAAAAACCAAAACGGTATTTTTTTCAAAAATTTTAGCTTTTTTGGGCATAGCGCATGAACGGCTGCTCCAATTTTGATCAGATTTGGTAAAATAGTAGCGTGTTAGCCACTGCGTTACCAATTAGAAGAAACAAAATATTAACCTAGGGAAATACTCTAAATATGAAGATATGTTTCTAAATCAAGATTGTGACAGGCATGGATTGTGGCTCCGACATCTACCACAAAGGATAATGGAATCGCAATGAAACTTGGTCATTTGTTAGACCACATGGTCCAGATGAGCAGAAACCAAAATTTTGGGTAATATACCTAGGGGAATTCCCCTTTGGGGTAAAAAACCAAAACGGTATTTTTTTCAAAAATTTTAGCTTTTTTGGGCATACCGCTTGAACGGCTGCTCCAATTTTAATCAGATTTGATGAAATTTAAGTAATTAGTCACTTATTTAACACCTAAAGAAAATAATAAGTAAAATACCCCCAAAAATAGGTTTTTGTTCTCAAATCAGGATTGTGACAAGCATGCCATTTCACCTCGACATTTACCAAAAGGAGTAATGGAATCGCAAATAAAATTTTACATTTGTTAGACAACATGGTCTAGATGTGCAGAAATCAAAATTGTGGGTGATAAATTTAGGGAAATTCCCCTGAGACCTTAAAAATCAAAACGGTATTTTTTTTCTTAGAAAATAGCTATTTACGGGATAGCGCTTAAACAGATTCTCCAATTTTATTCAGATTTGGTGGAATGTAAGTGCATTAGTCAATGATTTAACACGTTAAAATCCAAAACGTTTTTCCAATAAATGATCTTTTTGGGGCCTAGCGCTTGAACGGCTGCTCTAATTTTGATCAGATTTAGTGAAATGTTAGACCATTAAATACTCTAAGTCAATTTATTGAAAGAAAGAAAACATTTACTTAGGGTAATTCCCTTAAAAACGAAAATACGATCTTGAATTATGACTGTGACAGACATGCCATATCGCACTGACATATCCAACAAGGAGTCGACAAATCGGAATAAAACTTTAAGAATTGTTACATCACATAGCCCACATATGTAAAACAGAAAATTATCTACTAAACCCAGGGGAATTCCCAAAAACCATGAAATCGGGGTATTTTGAAAATTTTCTCTCTATTTTACCACCACGCTTGAAAAGAAGCTTTAATTTAAAACAGTTGTGGTTAAATGTTCGTATATTTAAGACGTTTATTCTTTTCTCAACTACACATGGAAAAGAAGTTTGGTCTGATAAATGTGGGACCCATGCGTTTATGCTTGCAGAAACAAAGTACATACTCAGTGTATAAAATACAAATTGTGGTTAGGGACACTGTAGCATGAATATATGGCATACGACATGTGTTTTACAAATAGTGGTGGTTAAATACGTGGTTGACACTCTCTAGTTATACAGTGGAACCCCGCTTGACGACCACCTCGATAACACGACCACCTCATTATCAGGACCACTTCAGTGCGGTCCCAAATAATTTGCTATGGTAATGCATTGCATTCTGTTTCAATAACGCGACCACCCCGGTTTCCAGACCAGGACCGCCTTTTTTGGTTCAAAACTTCAAATTTAACTCCGCTAAACCGACCACACGTGGCCAATAATGTGCTTTTGTCACCAAAATAATAAGTTTAAATGTCTTTTGTGATCAAATCAAGAAAATTACATGAGCGCGTACGCACACACAAAGAAAATTGTGGCAAACAGAACTGAATTTTATAAGATAAATTTTAGAACTAACAGTTGTTTAAAATCTTTTTGCAAAAAATAATGGCATTTTGTAAAAAAATAGTAAAAAGGCAAACGTTTTGGCTGCATATGACGACAACTTGCTTTAAAACAAAATTCGCTAACACGACCACCCCGCTAACGCGACCGCTTGATGACGGTCCCATAGGTGGTCAGGTAAGCGGGGTTCCACTGTACCTGCAAAAAAGTATGCTAAAACCCATATACGAATATCCGATAAGTAATCTGGTCGATTCTATAATAGTAAAGGCAATGTGTATAACACTGCTCGTGGTAATAAAGAGAATGAGCTTTAAAGGAAGAACACATCACGTGTTTTACAAGCTTTAATTTTGTTACCTCAGGCATCCATGCGTTTATGCTTGCAGAAATAAACTGCATACTCTGTGTACAAAATGCACTAGTTGTGTTAGCGACCCTGCTTGCATATATCGAACAAAATGTGTTTCACAAATAGTGATTGTTCACACGTGGTTGACATTCTCTAGTGTCTAGTCTCTTTAACAATTTAAAAGGGTTTTGCAGACAAAAAATGTATGAGGAGGTATACAGTAATAAAAATGTTTATTATATGATTATCTGTGCAGGTACAAAATGTAAATTTCCACCTTTCATCCTGTTCTAACTTTGCTAAAATAAACGTCATAAATTGATCGAATTACTGTTAGGCTGCTTTAAACGACACTAGTATTCGGTTTCGAATTACTAATTATGATGTTTATGTATAGTATAATCATTACAATGACGTATGTTGAACAATACTCACAATTGTTTACTTATAAATATTCCTTTGTTTACCACCAAGGAAAGTCAGAGCCTATTGTAAGTTTACACAAACAATATCTCCTATCAAAGCAGCACAAAGACCAAATGCTGCACCTGGATGGTACTTAAACAACAACGCCCTAATTGCCTTCTTATTATGGAAGTGAACAGATTACTTATGGGTTATGCGTATATGGGTTTTAGCATACTTTATTGGAATGTAGCCTATAATGATGCCTATTGACGAGGCAGCAAATTTGGTAACACTGTAAGGAAATAAAATTGTCAAATAAGAAAACAGCTTAAAGGAATTCGGTATCCAGTTACTAATTATGAGATTTACATATGGTACACTGTGTAAAACCACTTTTTTTTTACTGTAGTCGCAATTGTAATGATACTTCCTTTGTTTATTTAACGACTTGTTGCATGGAAATATGTTTTGTTAAATTAAAAAACGGCTCATAAGAATTTTGATGTATATATATGGTACACGCTTTACAAAGACATGTTTACCACAATCTTAATTGTTTTCTTTGGAAAATTTCTTTATTTTAAACAAAGGTTATTCATTTCCCGCTTTTGCATACTTTATTTGCAGGTATGGAGAGAATAAAAATGCGACCTTAAACTAAGTAGCATTGCAATAATATATTTTTTTAAATTATAACCATTAGATTTCGCTAATCTAATTATAATGTTTATATATGCTACAATCTTTTCAAAGACGTGTTTTAACACAATCCAATCTCTATTGTTTTCTAATGAATATTCCTTTGTTTAAAACCAAAGGAAGGTCAGAGCCTATTGTAAGTTTACACATATTATATCTCATATCAGTTCAGCACAAAGACCAAATGCTTCACCCGATTCGTACTTAAACAACAACTCCCTAATTGCCTTTACTGTTATAGAAGCGAAATTATTACTTATCGGATATTCGTATATGGGTTTTAGCATTCTTTATTTGAAGGTATAATGATGCATAATAAACGTGGCAGCAAATTGGGTAGCACTGTATTAAAATATATTTAATGTAAATTTTTAAATACCTACTAATAAGTAATATATTCATTACTGGGTAGAATATTTTTTATACGTGGAACGAATAGTTTAAAACTAGAACGTTTTATTTGTACTGGCTCTAGCTTTAAACCCAGAAACACTGGACCCATATTAAGATTGGTGTATCTAAACACTAAAATTGAAACATGAATATAAATGTCAGCAGAAACACATTGGACACAACAAGTCAAAATCTAGTGGAAACGAAATATTTCTGCAAGAAGGAAAAACCTCAGGTAATAGAATAAACCTTGGTATGAACAAAATTTATATTATTATTGTCTTTAAATTTTTATAGGGTCTATTATTGGATTTGTAAGACACATCGTGTTTTAAAAACCAGTTCGGTTACTTTCAGAGGCGTTTCCACTAAATATCTACTTATCTCTTTAATGAAAACGGAACACATGAAAATAAGTGTCACTCAGCGATTTACCATACGACCAAAATCAGTCTTATTTTTTTCTCACAACCTGATATCTAAAGTCGGTTCAAATGATAGGATATTCAGATCACCTCGCACCCACCGCCGGGTTACGGGAATTATTGCAATGTTTAGTGTATGATTCAGACGTTTTTTTAAATTTGGGTAAATATTTTTTACTGGATTCAGGCAATGTCCCCTAAGTGCCTTGCCCTGCCTTGTCCCAAAACAAAACCTACAAGCTAGCGGTCAGTTTCGATTCTACAACCCTCTGCACTACAATGTTACTGGTTTATCAACATGTATGTATAAATGATATACACTACTTATTAAATAATGAGGTGCTTTAGTTGGTTTAATCAAATAGGAAATCAACATCGTAATGGAAATGGAAGCTCACGGAACTGAAGATCAGCACGTCGAGCACCGATACGTGTTAGTTATTGATGTGAGTGGAAGCATGGAAAAAGTCGCTGACGGGCAAACCTGCAGTCTGCTGGAGAGAATGAAAGTACGAACATTAACAAAAAAATAATATTTTACGTAATTATGTTTGCTTGCAGACATTTGCAGAGTTATTTATTGAGAAAACAGCTGAGTCCGCTTGGTTGGCAATTGTCACATTCAACGAAAGAGCTGAAATCCAACTGAACCTCACTCAAATGTCCCCAGAAGGAAAGGTCCGTTCACATTACATGTCGCTGTGAATCTCTAAATATTTTCTTTGTATAAAACATTCAGGAGGCTGCGAGAGGTGCTGTTGATAAGTTTACAGCTGGCGGGTGTACCAATATTAGCGATGGGTTATTTACAGCATTGACGACCATTCTGTAAGTAACTTTAAAAAATCCCTATTACTAAGTTACTTTAAAGTCCAATGCGCTGGGGCGAATTGTTCAGTTGGTTTTACCGCCTACCGAATAGAAGCGAAATCCAAACATGCACTTGTTAGCCTTGCCTGATCTCTGATGCTTAAAGTGTTAAACTAAAGACGCAGTGAAGTTTTGATTATATTCAGCCGACTTTAAAAGAATCTATAACCGGAAAATCTTTATAAAGTAATCTAGCTATTGCATGTGTTATAACGTAATCTGTCTTATTTTCAACCCATAAATGTGTGTTTATCCTATATACTGTGCGTGTAAACCCTTAAACATACCCTACCACATACAACAGTGGGCGAAGGGCTGCACGAGATTCTATCCTTCTTTTTACGGATGGCGTGGCAAATGAGGGAATTTGCGACGCTAACCAACTGATCAGTGAATACAAAAGACGGTGTCGAGATGGTAGGGATTCCTGCGTTCCTGTCTCTGCTATCACTGTGGAAGGTTACCAACCGGAGTTTCTATATCAGGTAAGGCTGTTGTGGTTTTATCTATTGTCCAACTCTCTGGTGTAATTTAATTTAATTCATTAGTATGATCGTAAAACTATTTTACAAACCATTTTGCATTGATATATTAACAGTCGATGGCTGCTCTACAAAAGGTTTAATGTAATCGAACGTTGTGTAATCTTGCTTTTATGTTGATTTTAATTGATACAAGTCATGTAACAGCGGTATTGCTTGTGATATACACACATGATTTTAATATTGTGAATACAGGTTAGAGGTTACTACTATAGATTTTTTACCTTAAATTTTGATTTTATACATCTGGGTCATGATTTGTAAGTTTTAATCCGATAACTGCTACTGGCTGGGTGATTTGAGGCGTCACCACGTTCAATAATACAAAAACAGCAAACTTTTAAAAAGTCAAAAACGGCCAAAGCAAAAATATCTCCCCCTTTTCCCTTTTTTAAAAGGCCTAATCATACCAAATTTGCAGTAAAGTTACACTATTAAAGTAACTCACTCTATATTATCCATAGATATCAACCAAGCTAGGAAGTGACGCATTTTACTGGCTTCGATTTGATACAGATTTTGAAGCAGACATGCTAACCCCGCAAATCCTACGGTATGGTATATTGGCTAATAATATCATACAATTGCTGCACACGTAATAATAACAAATGTTAAATCTTATTTCGTATGACGTCAACAGAGAAATGACGTACATAACTGACGTCACCGTTGTAGCGACGCCAAGTGGAGGGTCAACTTTGCAACATGAAACTGGAGGAATTCAGGTTGAGATTTGTTTTACTACGATAGCTAAATATTAGTTTTAAACCACGCTTCAAACGAACACGAGTTGATATAGACTATAGATCAATATGTGGTTTACTTGTGTAATGTTCCCGTGTTCCAGTGCGAGACTTCTAAGTTCTTCCATTCATTCCCAAATACAATGAAGAAAAACCTCATGTTCTGCCTGCAATTGCCTGTCAACTACACTGTAAGTGATTTTGCCAACAGTTGGAATTGTTAGACGTAAAACATTTTTCCTGTGTTTGTAGGATTTACACAACATCGAAATACTGAAAGTCGATGTGACGTTTTTGGATGGAAATTTAAATTGGAGAAAATTCACCGATTCGGTTAAACTTTGTCTTAAACCAATACAACAGTCAGCGGTACAACTTCAATCGGGTATTTTGTAAGATTAGACGCGCGTTGAAAGCTATTTAATTTTAAAATATTTTCAGATTCCATAGAAATGAAACGTTACAGAGAAAGTACTGTAGCTTACGCCAATATTCGTAGTGTGATTGACACATCTTGGGACGCAGTAAAGGAAAGCGTCTGCAAAATATCAGAAGAAACTTGTAAACGTGTGCTAAACAGTTTTTTGGTTCATGCAACGTATAGGAGCGAAATCCAAACATGCATTTGTTAGCTCTTGCCTGATCTCTGATGCTTAAAGTGATAAACTAAAAACGCAGTAAAGTTTTGATTATATTCAGCCGAATTTAAAAGAATCTATAACCGGAAAATCTTTATAAAGTAATCTAGCTATTGCATGTGTTATAACGTAATCTGTCTTATTTTCAACCCATAAATGTGTGTTTATCCTATATACTGTGCGTGTAAACCCTTAAACATACCCTACCGCTTACAACAGTGGGCGAAGGGCTGCACGAGATTCTATCCTTCTTTTCACGGATGGCGCGGCAAATCACGGGATTTGCGACGCTAACCAACTGATCAGTGAATACAAACGTCGGTGTCGAGATGGTAGAGATTCTTGTGTTCCTGTCTCTGCTATCACTGTGGAAGGTTACCAACCGGAGTTTCTATATCAGGTAAGGCTGTTGGGGTTTTATCTATTGTCCAACTCTCTGTTGTAATTTAATTTAATATTATTAGTATGATCGTTATATTAACCCTATGTCTACTTCTAACAAACCGTTTTGCATTGATATGTTAACAGTCAATGGCTGCTCTACAAAAGATTTATGTATCAAACTTTGAGTAATCTTTGCTTTAATGTGGACTTTAATTGCTGCAAGTCTTGTTACCGCGGTATTTCTTGTGATCTACACACATGATTTTAATATTGTAAATACAGGTTAGAGGTTACTTTTATGTATATTTTACCTCAAACTTTATTTTTACATATCTGGCTCATGATATTTAAGTGTTAATCCGATCCGATAACTCCTGATTTAAAGAGTTACAACATTTAATAAGACAAAACCAGCAACGTCTAAAAAGACAAAAACGGACAAAGCAAAATATCTCCCCCTTTTTTTTAACTGGCTAATGATAACAAACTTGCAGTGAAGTTACGCTATTAATCTAACTCACTCTATATTATCCTTAGATATCCACCCAGTTAGGAAGCGACGCATTTTACTGGCTTCGATTTGATACAGATTTTGAAGCAGACATGCTAGCCCCGCAAATATTACGGTAATATATATTGGCTATTAATATCATACGATTGCTGCACCCGTAATAATACCAAATGTTAAATCTCATTTCGTATGACGTCAACAGAGAAATGACGTATATAACTGACGTCACCGTTGTAGCGACGCCAAGTGAAGGATCATATTTGCAGCATGAAATTGGAGGAATTAAGGTTGGAATTTTTCTTACTCGGACAGTTGAAAAATAGTTTTAACGCACGCTTGTTTAAACGTACACGAGTTGGTAGATCAATATGGTTTTCACAAGAAAATAGATTTGTCCGGTCGGTTGGTCAAGCGGTTAAGTGCGTCGCCTTTAAATCGAAAGGTTGCAGGTGCGAAACTGGTCGCTAGCTAGTCGGTTGTTTCCTTGGGCAAGGCACTTTACGGACATTGCATGAACCCAGCGGATTAATGAGTTCTACCAAATTCAAGGAATGTCTTAATTATACAACACACTAAAATAGCTCCGGTAACCCGCCGATGGGCGCGAGGTGATCTGACGGTTGCCTGTGTGTTAACCCCCTTGGTTTTTCTGTTCACGGGGATCAACATGAATATCCTATCCTATTAGTTGTGTGATGTTTTTATGTTCCAGTGCGAGACTTCTAAGTTCTTCCATTCATTCCCAAATACAATGAAGAAAAACCTCATGTTCTGCTTGCGATTGCCGGTCAACTACACTGTAAGTGATGTTGCCCACAGTTGGAATTGTTAGTTGTAAAACATTTCTAAAACGTTTCCTGGGTTCGTAGGATTTACACAATGTCGAAATACTGAAAGTCGAGGTGACGTTTTTGGATAGAAATTTAAATTGGAGGAATTTCACCGATTCGGTTAAACTTTGTCTTAAACCAATACAACAGTCAGCGGTACAACTACAATCCGGTATTTTGTAAGATTAGACGCGCTTTGGAAAAGCTATTTAATTTTTAAATATCTTCAGATTCCTTAGAAATGAAACGTTACAGAGAAAGTACTGTAGCTTACGCCAACATTCGTAGTGTGATTGACACATCTTGGGACGCAGTCAAGGAAAGCGTTTGCAAAATATCAGAAGAAACTTGCAAACGTGTGCTGAACAGTTTTTTGGTTCATGCAACGGAAAAGTTAAACGGGTAAGTTATTGAGACTATAAACTGAGACTTTATTTTTCTAAGTTAACTCTATAATAGTTCAAGTTACCTCAATAGTAGTGTTGTCTATTTGTTGGCACATTTGTTAACCGTTGTGGTGTTGCGTGTTCAATGCGAATATAACTTTTCGAACTCATAGGAAAGATACCGCTGTAACGGAGCAGTATGATCGGGTACGAAAGGAAATGAACGGTACACTCGAAAGAGCCAGGCTGGCGCTTGGCCCGCACGATCCCCGGTTCTCTAATCTAACATGGAGACTGGATACGTTTACCAAGCATTTAAAGTATGCCAAGGATCCCATTCAGCAGTGAGTAAAATTTGTATAGGATATAATTAGATAAGATATTAATGTCTGTCCCGTGAATGGGATAACCAAGGGGGTTAACAAACAGGCAATCGTCCAATTACCTCGCACCCACCGTCCGGTTACCAAAGCAATTGTAGTGTGTTGTGTGTGATTCAGACGTTCCTTTAAATTAGTTCAACCCATTAATCCGCTTGGTCAGGCAATGTCTGTTAAGTGCTCTGCCCAAGCACACAACCGACTAGCTAGCGACCAATTTCGTATCTACAACCCATCGGCTGAAAGGTGACGCAATAACCCACCAGACTAATCTGTCGGATAAACATTGCGTTTGAAGATCTTAATTTTAATGTTACTTCAGATCCAGCAATCAAAGAGATTTTTTAAACAATGTATGGGGGAAATTGGCGGCAATGCGGTCTTCATTGGAGAAAGAAATGCCGACTAACACCGGGGTGTTCGATACCTCCATGAATCAGCCATTCATGCAATTTGCTGTGGAAGAAGTATTGAAACAACTGCGAGATGTACATTATTAGGCTCATTACGAACACAAGATTATATAAACACTTTTCGGCTCTTGCCAGAACACTGTGTTTATTGGGCAAACAAACTTGTAACAAATTATCCCTTGTAAGAAATAGACTGCAGTAGATAAAGAATTAGAACAACTACAAAGGAGACTTTAACAATGTTTGAATTTACTGATTTATTCGGTTAAACAATAACTAAAGCACATTTTTCGTAGCCTCACGCTGCATTAGATTTGGTAACCGGCTGCTTCATTTAAGATAATCTGACAATTTTCGACTACAGATTATTTCTAATAAAAAATACCTTATTTGACCAAAATTTTGATTTAGGGTCCAACAAGTGACCAAGATGATAATGAAGTTATGACTGAACAGGAAGAGGTTGTAGAACCCGATAATGACAGAAGAGAGGAAACTGTTATTAATCTGGTCGCTAGAGCGAGTGGTGCGATAGCAAAACGCCTTCGTGCTTTCATATCGTTAGTAGTGGTTTCAGTTGCCAGAAGTCTTGGTGTAAATCTTGACCAAGCAACTGTAAAAGCCATATCTATTATCGGGGTTTTAATGGTTGGGGCGATATTGACCAATTCTATTGATTGGAATTTGGTGGCCATGTTTGTTTTTGGTGTGGTAGTAGCGAGCACGAGATTATAAACGTTCCTTTTAAGTTAAACCACATGTATTTCGTTAACGTATATCCTTTACTCGGTGGACTTATACATTTCTTCATGTATGTAAGCTACTCAGTTTTGCAAAGATGGCAAATAATGTATATATTTTCCAATTGTCCATTTATGGTAAATATTTTTCACATGATAGTTGAATCGTTATATTAGGTGCTGTATAAAATACCAATCCTGCAAACTGTACCTCTGTAATAACTTTTGGTAACGGAACTATTTTTGTACAAAAGAAACTAGCTGTTTTATCTACTTTTTATGTATATTCTTACCAAAAAACTGCATCGCTGTAGATATGAACTAACTGTAGTCAAACTGTCCATTCCATGCACTAACCCACAATGTTAATCGGTTGGACAATTACCTGAGATTATTCTCAGTTTCTTGTTCTTGGCTTAAAAATCATTTACACTTGTTTGATAACGCACCTTTCTTTGTGACTTTTGATTTGTAAGACGTAAAGCGTTTTAAATTTCCTTCTGTGATTGGTACCAAGTCAAGTTTTGTATTCAAGCGTTTAACATGAATTTGTATCCAACTCTATAATGGATTATAATGGATGTGCGTTTGTCAAAAATAAGCAGAGTTTGTGTTATAGATATTTTTCTGTACAGAGCGTCAATTTCAGCGTAAACAGATACCAGTTTAAGTATAAGCTCAACCTAGTTTTGACGGCAATCCATTCAAAGTTTGTCCGGCCCGTTGGTCTAACGGTTAAGTGCGTCGCCTTTCAATCGAAAGGTTGCAGGTGCTGAACTGGTCGCTAGCTAGTCAGTTGTGTCCTTTGGCAAGGCACTTTACGGACATTGCCCGAACCCAGCGAATTAATGGGTTCAACCAAATTGAAAGAACGTGTCTATCATACACAACACACTGAAATATCTCCGGTAACCCGACGATGGGCGCGAGGTGATCTGACGATCGCCCGTGTGTTAACCCCCTTGGTTTTCCCATTCACGGGGAAAACAATGAATATCCTATCCTATTTGGTAACTGGCTGCTTCATTTAAGATAATCTGACAATTTCTGACTACAGATTATTTCTAATAATATTTCACTTTATTTGACAAACGCTTTGCCTTAGATTGGTCCAACAAGTGACCAAGATGACAATGAAGTTATGACTGAACAGAAAGAAGTTGTAGAACCCAAAGATGACAGGAGAGAAGAAACTGTTATCAGTCTGATCGCTAGAGCGAGTGGTGCAATAGCAAAACGCCTTCGTGCTTTCATATCGTTAGTAGTGGTTTCAGTTGCGAGAAGACTTGATGTAAATCTTGACCAAGCAACTGTAGATGCCATATCCATGATTGGGGTTGGTATGGTTGGGGCGATACTGGCCAATTCCATTGGTTGGCTTTTGGTTGTCATATTTGTTCTTGGCGTGTTCGTAGGAAGA
>CH003232.1:1022175-1036036 GCA_000149265.1 Ciona savignyi | reverse complement strand
TTTGGTTGTCTATTTGTTCTTGGCGTGTTCGTAGGAAGCACGAGATCATAAACGTCCCTTCTAAGTTAAACCACATGTATTTTGTTGAAGTATATCCTTTTGTTGGTGCACTTACAAATTTCTTCATGTATATAAGCTACTAAGTTTTGCAAATATGGCAAAAAATGTAAATATTTTCTAATTGTCCATTTATGGTAAATATTTCACACATGATAGTTGAATCATTATACTAAGTGCTGTAAAAAATACCAATCCTGCAAACTGTTGCAGGAATTCGGTATCCAGTTACTAATTAGGATATTTACTTATGGTACACTGTGTGAAATCACTTGTTTTTTTTACTGTAGTCTCAATTGTAATGATACTTTATTTGTTTTTCCAACGACAAGTTCCATTGAAATATTTTTTGTTAAAATAAAACACACAACAGCTTATAAGAATGTTTTTATATGGTACATGCTTTATTAAGACATGTTTTTACCACAATCTTAATTGTTTTCCATTAAATATTCCTTTATTTTTAAACAAAGGTTATTCGTTCCCCGCTTTTGCATACTTTATTTGCAGGTATGGAGAGAATAAAGAATGTGGCCTTAAACTAAGTAGCATGCAATAATAGATTTTTTAAAAATTATAACCATTAGATTTCGCTTATCTAATTATAATGTTTATATATGCTAAAATGTTTTCAAAAACGTGTTTTAACACAATCTCTATTGTTTTCTAATGAATATTCCTTTGTTTACCACCAAAGGAAGGTCAGAGCCTATTGTAAGTTTACACATACCATATTTCATATCAATGCAGCACAATGGCCAAATGCTGCACCTAGATACTACTTAAACAACAACGCCCTAATTGCCTTTACTGTTATAGAAGCGAACATATTACTTATCGGATATTCGTATATGGGAACGGTAGCGCCTATCCTTTTGTATGCATTTACAAATTTTCGTTTCTCATTTCGTTTCTAAAAGGCGATTTTCGTTTCTAATTTACGATTTTTGTTTCTGGAAACAAAAATAATTTTTAGAAACATAAATTTTGTTTCTTTATTTTCGTTTCTACCACTAGATGATGACGGTGCGCACAAAATACGATACCTCGGAAAATTTGTTTCTGAAAACAAAATAATCGTTTCGAAATATACTGTTTGGTTAAACTAAATATCCCGGACTATTAAAGGACATTAAGTACAGCTTGAGAGCACATGCACAATACTGTATTTGTTATTCATTTAAATAAATAAAAAATGTATTAACCTACAAGATTGAAAAAAAAACACTCTGGTTAGTACTTTTCACGGGAGGTAATAAAAGCAAGTGGGATTAAAGAGCGATTTAAATGTGTGAAATCAATAAATATGAAAACAACTCGCCAAAAATAATGATTTTAAGTTAGATTAACATTGGAGACTAGTGTCAGGTATATATTAATAAATAAATGCCGTAAAACTAACCTAAAAACGAAACTTTTCGCTATCGCTTCTAGAATCAAAATTTTCGTTTTCGGAAACAAAATTTTCGTTTCTAGAATGAAATTTTTGTTTCTGGAAACAAAATCTTTGTTTCTCAGCTAAAATTTTCGTTTCTAGAAACAAAAATTTTGCTTCTTAAATGAATTTAGGGTTATTATTTTCTCAAGTTCTATGATTATATAATTAGTTAAGCTGACGCAATACCACAACGAATTCATGTGAAAGAGATTGCGTGTGCAGTTAATAAATGTAGTTGGACCATTTAAATTAAGCTAATGTGTTTATTATGTCATGTCAATAAAAAATAAGAGTATAATCCCACAACATTGAAAATAACACACTGGTTAGTACTTTTCACGGACTGCAATAAAAACAAATGGGATTAAAGATTGATTTAAATATGTGCGACCGATCAATATGAAAACTGATCGCAATAAATAATGAATATAATTTAGATTGACATTGGAGACACGTGTCAGGTAAATAATAATAAACAAACTGTCGTAAAATTAACATAAAATCAAAACTTTTCGCTATCGCGTCAAGAATCAAAATTTTCGTTTCTGGAAACAAAATTTTTGTTTCTCGGCTAAAATTGTCGTTTCCAGAAACAAAAATTTTGCTTCTTTAATGAATTTAGGGTTATCATTTTTTCAAGTTCTATGATTATATGATTTGTTAAGCTGACGCAATACCATAACAATTTCGAGTAACAGAGATTGTGTGTGCAGTTAATAAATGTGTGGACCTTTTAAACTAAAATATTTTTTTTTCACATCCATAAAAAATAAAGTTATAAACCCACAAAATTGAAAATGACACACTATAGTTAGTACTTTTCACGGACGGCAATACAAACAAACGGGATTAAAGATTGATTTAAATATGCGCAACGGATAAATATTAAAACAACTAGCCATAAATATTGATTTTAATGTATATTAACATTGGAGAAATGTGTCAGGTATAGATTAATAAACAAAGTTGCGTAAAACTAACATAAAAACGAAACTTTTGCTATCGCTTCAAGAATCACAATTTTCGTTTCTGGAAACAAAATTTTCGTTTCTCGGCTAAAATTTTCGTTTCTAGAAACAAAAATTTTGTTTCTTTAATAAATTTAGCGTTATCATTTTCCCCAGTTCTATGATTATATGATTTGTTAAGCTGACGCAATACCATAACAACCTCGAGTGAAAGGGATTGCGTGTGCAGTTAATAAATGTAAACCGTTTATATTAAGATAATGTATTGGTTCTATTCATTTAAATAAAAAAATGTAAAATCCCACAACAATGAAAAAACCCTCTGGTTAGTACCTTTCACGGACGACAATACAAACAAACGGGATTAAAGATTGATTTAAATGTGTGCAACCGATAAACATTAAAACAACTAGCTATAAATATTGATTTTAATTTATATTAACATTAGAGAGAAGTGTCAGGTATATAGTAATAAACCAAATTCCGCAAAACTAACATAAAACGAAACATTTCGCTATCTGTTACAATTGCTGCACACGTAATAATAACAAATGTTAAATCTTATTTCGTATGACGTCAACAGAGAAATGACGTACATAACTGACGTCACCGTTGTAGCGACGCCAAGTGGAGGGTCAAGTTTGCAACAAGAAACTGGAGGAATTCAGGTTGAGATTTATTTTACTACGATAGCTAAATATTAGTTTTAACCCACGCTTTAAACAAACACAAGTTAATATAGACTATAGATCAATATATGGTTTAATTGTATAATGTTCCCCGTGTTCCAGTGCGAGACTTCTAAGTTCTTCCATTCATTCCCAAATACAATGAAGAAAAACCTCATGTTCTGCTTGCAATTGCCGGTCAACTACACTGTAAGTGATGTTGCCCACAGTTGGAATTGTTAGATGTAAAACAATTTTTCCTGTGTTTGTAGGATTTACACAACATCGAAATACTGAAAGTCGAGGTGACGTTTTTGGATGGAAATTTAAATTGGAGGAATTTCACCGATTCGGTTAAACTTTGTCTTAAACCAATACAACAGTCAGCGGTACAACTCCAATCGGGTATTTTGTAAGAATAGACGCGCGTTGAAAGCTATTTAATTTTAAAATATTTTCAGATTCCATAGAAATGAAACGTTACAGAGAAAGGACTGTAGCTTACGCCAATATCCGTAGTGTGGTTGACACATCTTGGGACGCAGTCAAGGAAAGCGTCTGCAAAATATCCGAAGAAACTTGTAAACGTGCTCTGAACAGTTTTTTGGTTCACGCAACGGAAAAGTTAAACGGGTATGTTGTGGCGACCATAACTTGAAACTTTATTTGTCTAAGTTAATTCTAATTTATGTTAAGTTACCACACGAGTAAGTAATGTAGTCTATTTTTGGCACATTTGTTAACCGTTGTGGTGTTACGTGTTCAATGCGAATATAAGTTTTCGAACTCATAGGAAAGATAACACTGTAACGGAGCAATATGATCGGGTACGAAAGGAAATGAACGGTACACTCGAAACAGCCAGGCTGGCGCTTGGCCCGCAAGATCGCCAGTTTTCTAATCTAACAGAGAGACTGGATACGTTTACCAAGCATTTAAATTATGCCAATGATCACATTCAGCAGTGAGTAAAATTTGTATAGAATTGGATAAGATATTAATGTTTGACCTTGTGAGTGAAAGAACCAAGGGGGTTAACACACGGGCAATTTCCAGATCACTTTGCGCCCCCCGTAGGTTTACCGGATCTATTGCAGTGTGTTGTGTGCGTTTTAGACATTCCTTCAATTTATTTAACCCATTCTTTCGTTGGGAAAAATGTATGTTAAGTGCCTTGCCCAATGACACAACCGACTCGCTAGCGACCAGTTTTGTATCTACAACCCTTCGGCTTAAAGGTGACGCAATAACCCAGCAGACTAATCTGTCAGATTAACATTAAGTGTAAAAAAATGTTAACGTTATTTCAGAACCAGCAATCCAGGAGAGTTTTTAGGCAATGTATGGGGGAAATTGGCGGCGATGCGGTCTTCATTGGAGAAAGAAATGCCGACTAACACCGGGGTGTTCGATACCTCCATGAATCAGCCATTCATGCAATTTGCTGTGGAAGAAGAATTGAAACAACTGCGAGATGTACATTATTAGGCTCATTACGAACACAAGAGTATATAAACACTTATCGGCTCTTGCCAGAACACTGTGTTTTATTGGGCAAACAAACTTGTAACAAACCCTTGTAACAAATAGACTACAGTAGATAAAGAATTAGAACAAGTGCAAAGAAGACTTTAACATTGTTTAAATTTACTGGTTTATTCGGTTGAACAATAACTAAAGCATATTATTTCGTAACCCCACGCTGCATTAGCTTTGATAACTGGCTGCTTTATTTAAGATAATCTGACAATTTCCGACAATAGATTTTTTCTAATAAAATATTACCTTATTTGACCGACATTTTGATTTAGGGTCCAACAAGTGACCAAGATGACAATGAAGATGAAGTTATGACCGAAGAGGTTGTAGAACCCGATGATGACAGAAGAGAAGAGACTGTTATCAATATGGTCGCTAGAGCGAGTGTTGCCATAGCAAAACGCCTTTTTGCTTTTATTTCGTCAGTAGTAGTTTCGGTTGCCAGAAGACTTGGTGTAAATCTTGACCAAGTAACTGTAGAAGCAATATCAATGCTCGGGGTTTTAATGGTTGGGGCGATACTGGCTAGTTCTATTGGTTGGCATTTGGTGGCCATATTTCTTCTTGGAGTGGCCGTATCCAGCACGAGATTATAAACGTTTCTTTTAAGTTAAACCATGTATTTCGTTAACCTATATCATTTTCTTAGTGAACTAATAAATTTGTTCATGTATATAAGCTACTCAGTGTTGCAAAGATGGCAAATAATGTATATATTTTTTAATTTTCTATTTATGGTAAATATTTCACACATGATAGTTGAATAATTATACTAAGTGCTGTATAAAATACCAATCCGGCAAACTGTACCTCTGTAATAACTTTCGTTAACATAATTTTTCACAGCAGAAGTAACAAGCTGTAACGATGATATTACAAACTAGAGTTTACGTACAAAATAGTATGTGTTTGTTTGCCTTTGCCACTAATATATTTTAATTACCAGATATGTTTGTTCTGATTTAAGCATGTCCAAAAGCAACTAATTGTTTTATCTACGCTTTATATATGCTTACCAAAAAACTGCATCGTCGGTAATACGACTAAATTGTCGTAAAACCATATCAATATATAAGTAATCTATGGCCAAACTGTTTATTCGACGCACCAACCCATCATGTTAATCGGTTGGACATTTACTTGAGATTCTTTTCAGTTTTTTGTTCTGAGCTTAAAAAATCATTAACAGTTACTTCTTGTCTAACTTTATAATGATGTGCATTTGTCAAAAATTAGGAGAGTTTGTGTTACACATATTTTTCCTGTACAAAGTGTCTATTTTAGCGCAAACATATACATACCCGTTTAAGTATAAGCTCAACCTAGTTTTGACAGCGATCCATTTAAAGTACAGAACTAAACTTCAATTTAGCATGTTAAAATTGTCTACTATCTAGTCACGGATTTTGAGCCATAGGCGTTTTCGTGGAACTAGGTTGAAAAGGGAAACATAGGGCGCTTGAGTATAGCATAAAGAAGTTAGGTCGTAACATTTTACATTAGGAGCTTTGTTTAGCAGTTTTCCTCCATTTTGCTCTGGTCATACATGCAATAAAGTTAGGTTCCTGGGTTTAAACTTAGAACCGGTACAAAATCATGGTAGAACCGGTAACATCAACTGAAATGAAACGGTACCATTTACATATAGAACCGGTAGCACCAACGCAGCATATATATGTTAGATAAACTCGTCGAACTATTGGCTGGCAAACTATACAACCTACGTTGATGATGTATACAATATAAATAATAGACTGCGGTTGCTTAAAATTTAGCTAGAACTAGAACGCTAGCATTAAGAGTTGGAACAATCAACGCACCATTCAAATATTAAACTGACGTTGCTAACATTTTAAAAAACCTTGATATGTAGGCAAACATTCAACCTTTTTTGCCACGTTATCTACAGTACACAACACACTTCAATATTTTCTTGGTATGACCTCACAATCGCTCCTGACCGCGGTTTATTTGACAACGATGGAGTTCTATTACACAACAATGTAGAATACATGTTAAAAACAAACAATGTATAGTCTGTGTTGTAGTAGTTGTAAGCCTAATTTGTGTTTTAACCCAGTTGTAAGCCTTATTTGTGTTTTACTATTTTAACCAGAGTGGGCCTGAAAGGTTAATTTCATTTAATTGGTAATGCGATACTGGTTCTTGGTGTTTTTAAAATAATGTAATTGTATGATACTCCTATTCCTACCTTGTAGAGGTTAATCGTTGTAAAGTTAAAACGTTGTAGGTTGAAATAACGGTTCCATGACAACTGAACCCCTTACAACTGAACCCCTTACAACTGAACCCTTACAACTGAACCCTTTACAACTGAACCCCTACAATTAAGCCCCTTACAACTGAACTCCTTTTAACTGAACCCCTTTAAACTGAACCCCTTTAAACTGAACCCCTTTACAACTGAACCCATTTCGATTGAACCTCTTTACAACTGAACCCCCTTTTCAGTTAAAAGCGTTTGGTTAAAAGGAGTTCAGTTGTAAAGGGGTTCAGTTGTAGGGGCTCAGTTGTAAGGGGTTCAGTTGTAAGGGGTTCAGTTGACTGGTCACCGAAATAACCTACACAGCCTACCATATCATCATAGGTTTGTTGCACTACGATGTATGTATATTTAGTATTTACGGGTAAAAAGACGTTTCAGCACCATTTTACCGTGTTATATTTCAAACCTATGGTGTCGACCGTTTATGTATAGAAACTGGTTTAGATATTGGCCACAATTACCATATATTTTTTACGTGCTAAATTTCGAGCACATGATTGACTCGTCTTGCTGCTGTTTTGTTACACATTAATCAGTATACGAATCAGCTGCGTTAACAAATTGGTCACTTAGCAGACAATGCTTTAACCAGCAGATTAAAGGGGTTTGCACAAACAAAACTTTACTTATTACAGCACAATGTTAAATGTGAAGTTAACTGTCGGTAAGCGGAATTAGCTAACCGCTGGTTTCGACCCGGCAATATCTTTAGTGAAATCAGACTGGGAAACGCGCCCGAATTGTTGATATATTGAATGAGAATTTTATTGTAATGACTAAAATGGTCCTGCGAAGCCCATTGCTCTTTTCAACACACGGGAATAGACATATATATCATTTTTTTTGTAAAAGTGAATACCTGATTTTTACATGTAACCTTCGGGTAGGATGTTCGTGTTTTACCCTAAGAGTTGGAAAATGCGAGTTGACTTGGCAATGCGAAACTGGTCGCTAGCTAAATGGTTGTGTCCTTGTGAAAGGCACTTTACGGACATTGCCTGAACCCAGCTGATTAATGGGTTCTACCAAAATGAAGGAACGTGTATATCTTAAACAACACATTACAATAGCTCCGATAATTCAACGGATGACGCGGGTTGATCTGCTGAATATCCGTGTGTTAACCCCCTTGGTTTTCCCATTCACGTGGATAAACATGAATATCCTAACCCATCGTTAGATTACTTCGCGTAAAGTCACCCCAGCGACAAGTATTTTCTGTACCAACTTCTGAGATCGGACAGCACGCTTACGGTAATTAGTTATAACTCTGTTCAGTGCGACCGACAAGCTTCGTGGGATAGTGCGTCGCTTTTCAGTCGAAGGATTGTAGGTTGGTAACTGGTCTATAGCTAATCGGATGTATACTCAATGCACTTACGGACGTTAATCATACACAACAAACTACAATAGCTCCGATAATCCGACGGTGGGCAGGGCAACACTAAAAGCAGGGAAAGCGGGAAGGAGGGAAACTGCTCACTAAACTATTCAAACTAATTTTAACCCTGCCCTAAACACTAATCTTAACACTAGAACTAACCTTATCTCCAACCCCATGTTTAAAACTAACTCTAATGTCATAATCTTCATTTTAGTGTGTAGTTTCCCTCCTTCCCGCTATCCCTTCTTTTATTTTTTTTCCCGGTAGGTAAGAGATAATCTGACGATTGCCCGTGTGATAACCCCCTTGGTTTTCCCATTCACGGGATAAAAATAAATATCCTAGCCTCGTAGAGAAATAAAAACGATCACATCACCAAAGCGAACACCACAACATAACCCGTCGTTCGGTTTATTACAAAGACGAAAAAACATGCATCACTTGATTGTAGGACCCAATAGAAAACATATATAACCGGATATACAGGGGACAAAACGTTGACGGGTTACAAAGCGTAAAGTTGGTCTATGTGATTTTATATTGATGTTTATGTTCGAGTTTTGAACTGTATCTAGTAGGATTTTGGAAATGTGGCACTGATGGATAGGTGGTGTGCTTATCAAAGTTAATTTGTGTGGAAATGTGTATGGTAGGAATTTGGAAATGTGGCACTGATTAACAGTTTGTGTGCTTTTTAACGATAATTTGTGTCAAAAATAACTTAAAAATGTACCACACTAAACCAGGAGACCCTGCTTTACGCTTTGATTATTTTTAACAGCTGCCTAGTAATACAGACAGCGGCTATTACTTACTATGTACAAACACAAATATGCTGATTTATGATCTCGATTTAAAAAAATGTGTGGAAAATATACTGCTTCAAGTGGCTAAAAACACAAGGTTTTGTGTAAAAATTTTAAGTGAAAATTATAAAAATTACTAGATTGATAATTTTTTAGTAAACGAAATTAATATTGACAAAATTAGTATTTCATTCATAATTTACGACAGAAATTAAATGTTTATCTGTAAATAAACGATTTTAAAGAATCTTAAAACGCTTAAAATATGCTGATTTAAAAAAAAGTTGAGATTTTAGAATCTGTTCGAAATTTACAAAAAAACGCTTAGATCAGCGAAAAATAATACTGAGTTGGTTTGATGGAGGTTTATGAAGCTTAGCAATTGCGAAGATATTCTTCTTGGTTCTGTATAGAAGTGTATAGATTTTCCACTTCTGTTAGTAGAGCGTCCAATCGTGCGTTTTTGGCGTTGAGTTGACGGTCGTAGTTGTCAAGCTGGTCGCTAAGCGCTGTAGGGTTTGGTGGGTTAGTTTGGGTGATTTTTTGGTGGAGGAAGGGGTGTTGTAGGGTCGGTTTGGTTTGATGGTTTTTGGTCCGACTATATCTCAGACTATTTTTATTGACAATACAAAAAAAACACGCATAGCTTTTTACATTAGTGTTGCTGTTGCTATTACAGTGCGTGGATGGTTGGTTCATTTATATCCTCGTGGGTGGGAAGCCATGCTTTATTCACGGGTATCGTAAGACACTATGCCCACAGTCGAGTTGCTAGAGCTAAGGTAGACGTTTGCTTCATTTATATCCTCGTAGATAGTAAAATTCCGGCTTAAACCACGTACTACACATAATATAAAACGTAGTTTTGCGATCTCCTATTTAAACTGATGGAAGTTTTAGAACCAACTGAAATATCGGTGCTTAGGATATTCATGTTTATCCCCGTAAACGGGAAAACCAAGGGGTAAACGTTAGATCACCTCGCACCCACCGTCGGGTTACCGGAACTATTGCACTAACCAGTGCTTTTTACAGTTATGTCAGTATACCTATCAAAATCACACAACTTGGTAAAAAACACCAAATTATTTACAAAAAACAAAGAAATTCAACTCTAAAACGAACCATTAAACTGCTGTTGGCTCTGAGTTACTGTGTCGGTAAGAGCTTGTGCGTTTCTTCTTAATGCGGCAAGTCGATCAGTTTTGTCCTTTTTCTCGTTAATTGTGTTGGTGGCTCGATTGATAAGTTCCGTCTGCCCTTGTAGGTTCTGTGATGGTAGGGTTGGTGGGTTAAAATGTGGCACAGATGGACAGGTGGTGTGCTTATCAAGGTTGATTTGTGTGGGAAAGCGGGAAGAAGGAAAACTGCTTACTCAAACTACGAAAAATAAATTTAACCCTGCCCTAAACACTAATCTCAACCCCAAAACTAACCCTAATTCCAACCCCATGTTTAAAACTAACTCTAATATCATAATCTTCATTTTAGTTTGCAGTTTCCCTCCTTCCCTCCTTTCCGCTTTTCCTTTAGGTTTTCCCCCAGACAACGTCTCTTACGTGCATCACTCTCAAGTACAAAACCTATTTCCCCCAATAAAACATTTGTTTGCAATGTCTCTTGAGCACATTATTCAAGTAAGAAGACTATGGCTTTTACGTGTATTACTTCAGCACAAAGCCCATTATGGGCATTACTTCAGCACAAAGCCCATTATGTGCATTACTTCAGCACAAAGCCCATTATGGGCATTACTTCAGCACAAAGCCCATTATGTGCATTACTTCAGCACAAAGCCCATTACGTGCATTACTTCAGCACAAAGCCCATCGTGGAATTTAACTCACCTGAAGAGCCGTATGAGCGGTCGAATTCGCATTATTGGCTTCTTCAGTCGCCCTAATCAGACTCAATTTATTTTCGGTCAACTGGTGTTCAACGTCGCTCAAACGGGACTCAAATTCGCCGATTCGTCTCGAAATGTCCGTCATTTGCGCCTCAAGGTCGTTGATGGCAGATTTGATCTGAAAAGATATATTGTTTGATAACTATGCATTTTATAAACTGGTGTAAAGTTTTTCGTGATAAAAATAGTTTTAAATTATATTTTTTCATTGAACAGTTTTTATCTGATTTATTTTTATTAAATATTAAATCTTTTCTATTACAGAAAAGAACTTTAGGCAAATAGCAAACTTTAAGCCCCTTATCTCTATTTTTAAAAAGCAGTACCCCACTTACCCCCTTATTTTACCACTAAACACCACCCAAACAAAGACAAACAAATGAAAGTAACCTCAAAATTAACCCTAGCCCCCAACTAACCCTAACAACCTAATCTCCATTTTAAAGTGCATTCCCCCAATATCTCCGACTAATTAACCCATAAAACACCACCCCTACCAATAGAAACACCACAACGTAACCACAAACTTAACCCTAATCACAACCCCACCCCAACTAACCCTAACAACCTAATCTCCCTTTAAGGTGCTTCCTTTATTTTTGGTTAATTAACATCAAAACACCACCTCAACTAATACAGACACCACAAATTTAACCACAACTCAAACTTTAACCCTAACAACCAAATTTATATTTAAAGTGCATTTTCCTATTATCTCTGGTCAATTAACCCTCAAAGCACCAACCAAAATACAGACACCACAAAATCACCAAATTTAAACCTAACTTTAGCCCTAGCCTTAACTAACCCTAACAATAATCTCCATTATAAAGTGCATTCCCCCAATATCTCCGGCTAATTAACCCCTAAAACACCAGTCCAACCAATACAAACACCACAACGTAACCACAAACTTAACCCTAATCACAACCCCACCCCAACTAACCCTAACAACCTAATCTCCCTTTAAGGTGCTTCATTTATTTTTGGTTAATTAACCCCAAAACACCACCCCAACAATACAGACACCACAACATAACCACAAATTTAACCACAACTCTAACTTTAACCCTAACAACCAAATTTATATTTAAAGTGCATTTTCTTATTATCTTTGGTCAATTAACCCTCAAAGCACCGACCAAAATACAGACACCACAAAATCACCAAATTTAAACCTAACTTTAGCCCTATCCCCAACTAACCCTAACAATTATCTCCATTATAAAGTGCATTCCCCCAATATCTCCGGCTAATTAACCCCTAAAACATCAGTCCAACTAATACGCCACAAAATCACCAAAATCACCTCATTAATCTTGTCCTCTGCCAGCCCGATATCAGCCGTGGCTTGTGTCTTTGCGGCTTCGGCTTCTTGGGAGGCGTTGTCGGCTTGTGAGAGCGCCGTGACAACTGCCTTCGCGTCACTGGCAACTGCCGTGGCGGCTTGTCTGTGGAAAAAGGACATTAAATGAAACTCTGTTGTTTATATTAAAAAATAGTGTTTTCTTTCACATAAATTAGTTGTTTTTATTCAAATTAGCCAACCTATGCAAATTATTCAACTGATGTAAATTAGTCAATTTTATTCAAATTCGTCATTTTATTCAAATTAGTCAATTTTATTCAAATTAGACAATTTTATTCAAATTAGTCATTTTATTCCAATTAGTCATTTTATTCCAATTAGTCAATTTTATTCAAATTAGTCATTTTATGCAAATTAGTCATTTTATTCAAATTAGTTAATTTTATTCAAATTAGACAATTTTATTCAAATTAGACAATTTTATTCAAATTAGTCAATTGATGCAAATTAGCCAACTTATGCAAATTAGCCAATTCACGCAAATTAGTCATTTTTATGCAAATTTAAAAATTTTATGCAAAAGAGTTATTTTTATGAAAATGTGTCTATTTGACAGGTAAGAAAGGCAAAATCTCTTCTCCCGAAAATAAAGGTAGAACAAAAGGCAACACTAAAAGGAGGGAAATTGAAACCCCAGAACTGACCCTAACTCTAACTCTAACTTCATGTTTAAAACTAACTCAAATGTCATAATCCATATTTAAGTATGCAGTTTCCCTTATTCCTGCTTTCCCTCCTTATAGTTTTCCCCGAAAAAATAACAACCACAAATTAATAAATTTCATGCAAAAAAATCATTTCCAAAAAAAGTCGTTTTTATGAAAATTTGATAGGTAAAAAGAGCAAAAACCCTAAATGAGGGCAGAAAAACAACCACCCACTTTGCTTGGTTTGCGTCAGCGAGCAGCTGGTTGGCTCTATCAAGATCGCCCTCCGTTTCCGCAAGGATATCGTCCACGTTAGGAAGACGACCGACCAGATCTCGGATCTCGGATGCAAGCTGATCGATCTCTGCTCTTCCGACCGGGAGCGTGAGTGCGAGGACCTGGTTCGCGAGATCGTTGATGTCTTTCGGGTCGGCTTTCTCCTCTGTGGGTTTAAAATTGTTTTTTTTGCGTCTTTTTGGGGGCTTGGGGAATTTTTGGTTATTTTAGGGTTATTTGGGTAAGTTGAGGTTATTTGCTTATTCTCTATGGGTTTGGGGAATTTTTTTTATAATTTTGGGGCTAAAAATTTGTTTTTTTTTGCTTCTTCTTTGTGGGTTTGGGGGATTTTATATTTTTGGGTTGAAATTTAAGGTCATTTTTTTACCTGTGGGTTTATAAAACTTCCAACCTAAGTATAGCTGCCAATCTAACTCCAAAATAAATGAATTCTCAGCACTAACCCTATCTCTAACTCCAACGATACCAATTAAAGCCCTTAATTTATTAACCCTT
>CH003232.1:898870-983701 GCA_000149265.1 Ciona savignyi | reverse complement strand
GAAAACCGCACCTTTGCTTTTAAAAATGACATGCTGTGTTTTTAAAACTTTACTACTAATTACTACAAAAATATTTCTACAGTTTTCTGAGTTCAGGCAACATCGGATAATAGCTTTGCCAACCAAAAGATATAACAAACTTGCAAGAGACTTGTCAGTTTTAGGGATCAAAAATTAAGGAGGAAAAGAGGGAAACTTTACAGTACATAGAATGTCAAATATTAAATAGAGTAAGTTTTTTTTTTTTTTTATTCTTTTAACATTGTCTGAAGTTAGCATAAGGGTCAGGGTACAATTACCGAATTTCACCCTTTCATTTCTCTCCAAATAATTTATCCCATTTACTCTCAGCCAAATTACCTGACGATGCAATATCTTTCACGACCAGAGTCACCGCAGGTTGATGTTGCTGAGAGCATGTCACCTCGACCCACCAACAAGTCCCCTGTGCTGGGAAAGCAACTGCTACCAGCGCATCCGCCATGTACAACTCCTATGCCTGTGGATGGATGTAAGTTTTAAGTTTGGTAGTGGGTCTTAGTTTGACATTTTGACCAGTATAGCCTATTCTATAAAATATGTAAGACATTTGTTTAATGCCTGTGGATGGATGTAAGTTTTAAGTTTGGTAGTGGGTCTTAGTTTGACATTTTGACCAGTATAGCCTATTCTATAAAATATGTAAGACATTTGTTTAATGCCTGTGGATGGATGTAAGTTTTAAGTTTGGTAGTGGGTCTTAGTTTAAGCGTACATTTTTCTCAGTATATTTTATAAAACAATACAATAGTCAATAATACAATATAATAACGTGTACAAAAGAAATTTGTTTTAGTTTAAATAGTGTTTCTAACCATTTTTTTTTGTTTCTAACCAGAGTAATTATTGAAAAGCATAATACAATTATCAGGTACAAGCTAGTAGTACAGAAATGATGATTTTGCAGTACTTTTATAACTTATTATGATAACGACTTTTTATTCCATAGATACCAGGCAAATAAAACGTTCACTATGTACATACCAATACAAAATGGCACATTGCAGTTTAATAACTAATTGTTGAACCACTTACCTAATGCAATAACTGCTATACAGAGCAGTAGTCTCATTTTGTGTCACTTTTATTTCGCTACACTAATAATCGTTCTGTAGCTAAAAATATAGAATAAAACGTTAGATAGCGGAAAAGGGAAAAACTAAACAGAAGGAAAGAGGCAGGTGGTAAAGTTTCCGTTTTCCTGTTGCTATTTTCTTTCTTTATAGTGTTTTATTTTCTTTCTTTATAGTGCCATGCAAAGAAAATTCACGAAAGCACTTGTTTGTAATTTTCCAATGATTTTTGTATGCATACTATATTCTATACTACAAATGATTTTTGCTGCACTTATTAAAATGCCCAAAGCTGCTGATTTTCGTACGAAAATATGGTGGCCTACGGCAATTATAATATAAAAACACGTAAGATTTCCATTTCTGCCTGCTTGTACGTTTAACACCAATTTGCTTGTTTTATACGCAAAACCTCTGCATAAAACAATGTTAACTGAGATTCTTTCTGTTTCGAAACGCCCAAATTGCCTTTCCTACTTCTCAGAATAACTTCGGTCGCTGTTAAATTCCTTTACAAGGCCCAGACAGCCTTTTTCTTTGGGTTGGGTTTCCTTTTTCGTCTGAACAGAGACGCGAGATCGGCTGCTTTGATTTCCTCTGTCTGAGTGTCTTCCTATTCACAAGTAGGTCAATTCCATTGAAAGTATCGAGACCGTAATTACGCAGTGACAGCTTTTGGTCAAAGGTAAATATTACAGCTCTAGAAAGCGATGGACGCTTTTGTGTGAAATGACGATTTTGGAGTTTAATTTAAAGTACAAAACATTTGTGCTTAATGCGACCGAGAAAACGGTTGAATACTGAAAAATTATTATGTTTAGTAAATAACTGGGCAGTATAAAGGTGGAGTTATATACATTATCAAAACAAGCCTCTTAAAATTAGGTCTACACAATATAGGATCATAGTCATACATTAATTTATAAAAATGTCGCCGGTTCAGAGTGTTTGACGCCTACGTCAGAAAAACTTTCATTTTACGAAACGCTAGCGCCACCTGACGAATGTGTTTACGTCGTGTGCAAACTTGTGAACTATTCAGGTAAACAACATAAATATATACGTCATTTTTTCCATCCAACCATAAATAATCAGTTAAACAATATGAATAGAAACGTCGTTTACCCATTCAAGAGTAAATTTCCCAGAATAATGTATCCTAATTTTGAAAAAAAAAATATACACAACCGGTAGTTATTTTTTAAATGGACATATATTAATCGGCAGAATAGTTTAGCAGCATTATTCGACACATTTAAAGCAATAACCTGAAGATGTTTGGATACAGATGTATAATCCGGTAACTTTTAACGGGCTGTTTCCAACCCTTGGTATATGAATCGGCCACGGAAATTGTTCGTTTCTGGAAGGTGTGTATATATACTTTAAACACATCTATCGCTTAAAACACGCTCGGTCGTCGTATCCTCCACACAAATAAACGCATTAGAGAAAAGACAGGTTAAATCATGAGTAAACTAGATAAAATCACCCGTTTGGCTTTAAGAGTATGCCTAAATTAATATGCTTTGAAATTTAGTGTAAACATAATTAATTATGGCTAAGACTTTTAGCTTAGTTTAGTCTATTCATTTTTTTGTCCCAGTATTAAACATGGCAAACGAATCAAATTACGACTTTTACGGCCACGAATGGCGTTTATACCTTAAATAACTTGTGTTATTTACATGTTGTAAAGACTAATTGTTAAGATTTTTAATATGGTAAATATTATTTAACGTTAACGGAGAAACAAAATCTAAGCAAACTACTGTATGTATGTGAGTCATGAACTCTATAATTATACACGACGTGCGAAATGGTTAATGTTCGATGTGCTAATAGAACAGTGTGGCGCCAGTTATAAAAGGCAAACGTGCTATTTTTTATGACGGTTTTAATTACCACATTGGTGTTATAAAGCCCTGAAAAGGGTCATCCGTAAAAGGCAATCAAAAGATTCAGTTGTGTTTAAAAAAGAAACTTCTCATAGTGAAAGGAAAAGCGCAAATGTTGGTCGAAACCAGCCGCAGGCTGTATGGGTTGTATATAAGCTATATATACGTTCAAAACACTTAACGATTAATGCCCTATATATTCTGGAAATTAGTCTGGTGGATTGAACTAAAACAGTAAGGACGCCTCTATCACATACAACACACTGCAATAGACCGGTTACCAGACGGTGGGCGTGAAATAATCTGACTGTAACCGTGTGAAAACAAAACCACATTTTTTCCATTTACGTGGATAAAACTTTTGTGAGATATATCGCCCCCATTGTATATATTGTATAACGACTTCAAAAAGAATTATAATCTACTGGATTTTTTCAGTTTTCCCTATCATGAATTTTTTCACCACAAAAACTACGTTTTTTTAGTATCTCGGAGAGGATATCCGTATTTATCCTCGTGAATAGAAAAAATAATGGGTTAAACAAACGGGCAATCGCCATAATATACCTCGCGCCCACCGTCGGGTTGCCGGAGCTATTGCAATGTGTTGTGTATGATTCACACGTTCCTTCAATTTGGTAGAACCTATCAGGGTTCAGGCAATGTCCATTAAGTGCCTTGACCAAGGACACAACTTACTACTTACTAGCCACGAGTTTCAAAACCGCAACCCTTCGGTTGAAATACGTCGCACTAAACCAAGAGACTAACCGGTCGGACGAATCTAGTACTAGTAAGTAAGTCTGGAATTGTTTTTTTTTGGCTAGCAAGTGCAATTTATCCAAAGCAAGCTCGTATTTATGTTTACATTAGTAGAAGGTAGACAATTATGCAACTATATAACCCGCTAGCTCCATGTCCAGTCACAATTTAAAAATCGTGATTTACACAATATGTTCCCACCATCCTTTCCTCTACAATAAAATTACAAAATTTGAATAAAGATGGCGTATAACCAATTAAGACCTCTATGAATGGCAGGATGTGACGAGTGGTACCCTCCATGAGTCATTGTTTTTAAACGAGTGTTTTGCTGAGTAACAATGGTGGTAATTCCCCAATGTTTGTTTGGTTGAAAGCAGCATGTGCTAGGCTGCGCGCCGGTGTTCTCGTTTAGCTGTAAAGTTTTGTAATCGTGGAGCAGTGCTTTGTAAAATAAAGGTGTTGATTGTGCATCTGCTAGCTGTTTGTTGGAAAAAAGTTGCCGATGTACGAGGGGGTATGGGCTCAAAAATTTTAAACAAAATTTTGTAGGGTTTTGAGTTTAGGTTGCAGATCCAAGCTTCAATTTTAAATTGTGAAAAAATCTAAGACTTCCTATGTCAGGATTTTGAGTGACAGTCGTTTTTGTGAGGTCAGTTTGCATTGGAGAGATAGGGAGAATAATTAGTTGAACGCCTCCTAAAGAGAAGCCATCTGCCATCATATTGTAACTTCTAAAGAAGGCAGATGCTGGAAGCAGTTAGGATAGGATATTCATGTTTATCCCCGTGAATGGGAAAACCAAGGGGGTTAACACACGGGCAATCGTCAGATCACCTCGCGCCCATCGTCGGGTCACCGGAGCTATTGCAGTGTGTTGTATATGATAGACACGTTCCTTCAATTTGGTAGAACCCATTAATCCGCTGGGTCCAGGCAATGTCCGTAAAGTGCCTTGCCCAAGGACACAACCGACTAGCTAGCGACCAGTTGCGCACCTGCAACCTTTCGATTGAAACGCGACGCACTTAACCGCTAGCCCAACCGGGCGGACGGAGTTATTTAAGAAACCGGAGGCGGAGTTATTTAGGAAGTTACACATAAATATCTTCTTATCTTAATTTAAGAAATTTAGCATGGCTGTGACTGTAAACAATCGCAACATACTACTTAGCCCAACACTATCTCTCTTAACGGAACCGTTTGGTAGACGTAGCACACACTACAATTGATGTGATAAATGGCTGGTAATTTATTTCTGATTACACATAACTTATTACATATTTACACATTACTTATTACATATTTGCTGACCTTGAAGGTCTTCCAGGAACACTATCATATATTATCGATCAAATTTATTTTAGTCCAAATAGCTCAGTGGGTTCGTGCTTCACCTTTAGGCAGAAGGGTTTTAGTATCGAAACTGAACCAGCTAGTCGGTTGTGTCCCCGGTTAAGACAAATTCCAAACATTGTCTAGCTAGACCTAGGCCTACTAAATTTAAATGTTGCACAAAAAAGCAATATCTTAATCATAAGCGACACACTTTAAACGAGTTTTTGGAAGCCTTTATTTTGTTTACCACATGTACACTACAAATTTTTAAATCAAAATTAAAGTTGGTTAAAACATTATGCCAGAATAAACACTATGTATACGCAACAATGCATAATACAAGTAAAAACGCAAGTGAACTACACTATGTGTATATGCAGAATTATAATATAGGTTAACAGTAGCTAAAACTATGAATTTCAGCAAATGAATTTTTGTAAACAACAGCAGTAGAATAGCATAACATCAATATTAGAATAATTAATAAACTTTAAGTAAGAATGTAAGGTCAATTTCTGCACATTGCTAAATAAAAAAATAAATTGTATAGGCTTAGAAAGATTAATATACATTTCCAAATGCGAGTATTGTTATTGCTTACATGCTTTAAGATAGTTAGCTAAATTAGCATATATGCTATATGTTCATTATGTCAGCTACCCTAGAAAACATAAACAGCGAAAGCAGCATAACCGAAATGCAAGGATGAATAGTTATTGTCGAGCTAGTCGTATCTGCAACCAAATCTGGTGGGTTAGTAGTGTTCGAGCCTGCTGGTACAGTTACAGAGACTGTCGTGTTTGTCGCCGGGTCTTTCGTTGTGGTCACAGGGGTTGTTGTTGAAGACGCAGGGTCTGTCGTTGGGGGCACAGGGGTTGTTGTTGAAGACGCAGGGTCTGCCGTTGTGGTCACAGGGGTTGTTGTTGAAGACGCAGGGTCTGTCGTTGGGGGCACAGGGGTTGTTGTTGAAGACGCAGGGTCTGTAGTTGGGGGCACAGGGGTTGTTGTTGAGGACGCAAGGATTGTCGTTGTGGGCCCAGTGGCTGTTATGTTCGTAGCAGCTACGTGAGCTAGGCCCACAACAAAACATAAAAATACACTTAAAATTCTCATATTTATGATTTTTTCACTGGTAATTTCTGTGTAAATAGATCATGTTTATTTTTATACCGGGCCAAGTTTCGACCCTATGACCAATCCGTAAAAGTTGGTAAATAAAATATAAGCTTTATAATAAAACTTATTTACCATGATCTCGTTATATAGCACTTGGAAACTGGATATATATGAATATCTAACAAGATTATCGGAAATTAGAACTATTGCCAGTATGGACGAAAATTTCCATTTCTCACTTGCTGTCCAACTATCAGATTAGAACAGTATAAAGATCTTAATCTATACAACTTAACAGATTGTGACATTAAGGTTAGTGTAAGGCTAAGGATTTAAATTTAGCTTTAGTTCTTGGATAAAACTCAGGGTTAAAATTAGTTTCCATGGTTTTAGTGAGCAGTTCTTCTTTTAGTGTTTCCCCTGACCTTGTTCTTGTTCTAATGCTTTTATTGTCTTATCCACAACGAATAAAGTATTCTAACCTCATGACAAGTTTAACTTCAATTCAGAAGTTATTAACGATTTTGGTTACAAACTATTCAGTTAAGGTGTTACGTTAGCGTTATAGCTAGTTGATTTCTTCTGTCCTAAGGCGATTACGTCTATACCCGATCCCCTTTACTAGTTCCTTGCGACAGACTTTGTTTAACGGCCCCGATCAGCACCATATATATAGGCTACATGGAGTTTATTTGAATATGGTTGTTTTCCGAAACATTTATATTAAATTCTCTCTAATTTGTTTGATTACAGCACCCTGTCACTAGGCAACCAGGCAAATATTAATTATACGACGTAAGAGTTAAAATTATAGGAAGAAAGGTTGTTGTGTCAATATGGACTTTGTTTGAATATATTTCAGCTACTTCAATTTCTTATCACTTAAATTACTTAAACAAATAGAAAACGCTAAACAGTTTCAATTTAAACGACTGCGATGCTAACACAGGTCCAAATCATAATCAATGGTGTTAAAACTTAAATCAATTGTATGTAGGCTAATGTTTTAATGCACAGTTTCATTAGATCTGCACATGAAAACATTTGGTATAGATTGCATTTCAGAAATCCATATTAATTTATTTCAGAGCACATATTGAATAAACATGATGGTTTGCAATTATGGATAAAAATCTATAACAAAAACGCAATTATGGATTAAAATCTGTTGATTAAGTGACTGAAAAACTTATTGGATCAAAAGTTTTTTACGATTTCATGGTAAAATGCGAATTTTTGCATAAATCTTGCAAGGAACTGACGCATATATTACTTGTTAGACGAAATTATATGACTTTTTCATAGCCTATTGTTTTACCAATTTTAAAAGAGCTTATTGGTGATATTGGGTCGCAGTACCGCAGACACAAAGTCTAATATTGTGCCAAGTACTTACGTGAAGACTCTGTATGTTTGTATGGCGGCAAGGTTATGCAATGTATATTTGTTAAGTTAACGTGAAGTATAAGTAAATGACAAGTTTATGGTTGACTAGCTAAATATGTAGGCGGAGGTATGACTTTATCTGTTAGGCATATGAGCAAAACAACTTAGAATGAAAATGGTGAACAATCTTCAATATTAATTCGCGCCTTCTTTAAGTACTTGAGCCCAAAATCATCCACTTTCAAAACAGGACATATATAGTTTCTTTTTTAAAACGAAACCACTAACGCCAGAATTAAGAATATGACTTAAAATAAATATTGTAACAGTAAAGCAAAATACTTGGAAGGCCTTGTACGATTGTACTAGTTAGGATGCAAACAACATTAATTACGTTTTGGACGATGTTTAGAAAATAATTGGGACTGGAAAAAAAGCTATGTTAAACCAATTACCTTATGCGACAGTCCGATAAACGTAAGAAACAATTATGCAAAATTACTTTGTTGTAGAATACGCAAGCCACTGAAATTTTAAAAGGTTCGCCCGCGAAAATACGGTGATTAGTATATTTATAACCAGTGATGAAAATTTTAAAAGCAGCTTCTCTTTTGTATCGTATACTTACTAACATCAGGTTCCCTAAAAGGTCTAATGTCTGTAAAAAAGCAAGAATCGGTGATTATCCCGACGTTCCAAGAATGGGTTCGACCGAACCCATGCGAACCTCTTTAATCCCAGCACTGTTTATAACCCTATCGTAAAGCTCTTTGAGGTTTAAAGTAACTTTGGAAACAAATCCAAGGACATTTAAAAGAATTGTACGAAAACAATCAGTATACTCGTGTAGTACTTTTTTTACGGGGAAACAGTATTTTAAGAATATAAGATAGGATAGGATATTCATCTTTATCCCCGTGAATGGGAAAACCAAGGGGGTTATCACACGGGTAATCGTCAGATCACCTCGCGCCCATCGTCGGGTTACCGGAGCTATTGCAGCGTGTTGTATATGATAGACACGTTACTTCAATTTGGTAGAACCCATTTATCCGCTGGGTTCAGGCAATGTCCGTAAAGTGCCTTGCCCAAGGACACAACCGACTAGCTAGCGAACAGTTTCGCACCTGCAACCTTTCGATTGAAAGGCGACGCACTTAACCGTTAGACCAACGGGCCGGACTAAACAATATGGTACTTTCTTTTTTTCGTTCAGACTGAAATAGTATGTAATACAATACTGTACTGAAACATATATTAACTAGGTTAAAACAAAATTTGAGACCATTATGCAAACAACAAAAGCTTAATTATGTCAGATCAACAAAAGCGGTGGCAAATGAGTGAAAGACCAACAAAACAACGGAACATATTTATTAGAAAGTAATCAATGCAAATTTATTTTTTTGCACTTTTTTTTTTATTTTACTTTTTTCCAGTCACACGGGGCAACTTGAAATAACTTCTGAAGAACGCGTGTCACCCGAGCTGAACCTGGCATTTCGCACTGTTTGTGCACAAAAATATAATACAGGCAGAGTCCGACGGCGAAAAAAAAGATCGCATAGAAATAAAGAAAGTGTGGCTGGTTGATGAGCGGCAGAATGACGAAGACGGATGACAGAATGAACATAAAGATCGGAATGATTGTGGGGACCTAAAAATAGAATGTATTGATGAAAAGTCCGATGGATGGGGGAACCACATGTCTATTTCGGGGATTAAGACAATGAAAGCGTCATAAAACATAATCTAAAGGTTAGGCATACCTAGTAGCTACAGTCGAAATATCTGGATATTGGATAGGATATTCATGTTTCATCACAGTGATTGGGAATACAAAAGCGCGTTATTACACAGGTAATCGTCAGATTACCTCTGACCCGTCGTTGTGTTACCGAAGCTATTGAAGTGTGCTGTATAAGTTTGAGACATTTTAGTTTTAGTAGTGCCAATTATTCTCATGAAGATAGGCAACGTTCGCTAATAAGTGCCTTGGTCTAGGACACAATTGACTGGCTCGCAACTAGTTTCGAAGCTACAACCTGTTTACTGGTGACGCACTAACATCCAACCTAATCGACCGTTATTCTAATACAGTAATATCTTAAATATTTGGTATTACTTCACTTTTCGTTTAAATCTACTTGGGCGCTACATTTTAATTCATATTCCTTGACCAAGAAGCTTGTTTAAAGAGGTCAAAGAAACGATCGTAATCGTCACTTATCTAGCCCGAAACTCCTACCGAATTGTTTAGATACATTACAACTAATAAGAAATCGAGAAACTTTAAAGCAAGACCACAAGTCACCTTATAAGGACGTTTTAAATGCGGCATTCGTTTTCGTAGGATTAAAACCGACAAGGAGCTGAAACCTTTGAACGTCCAGTTCACGAATCCGAATGTATCAATCATCATCTCCAAGTTACCGATATTTATCAGCACAATTGTTGACAGAGCGTTAAGCACGAGTGCTGGACTCGGAACGCGGCTGTTTATATGAAGCATTCCGAATATCTAAAACATTAGCAATGTAGAATAGGATGGGATATTCATGTTTATGTTCGTGATTGGGCAAACACAAGGGGCAATGCGCAATCGTCAGATCAGCTCGCGCCCACCGTCGGGTTACCGGAGCTGTTGCAGTGTGTCATGTTGTGAATAAAGCAGAAAACTTCAATTTGATACAACCCATTATTCCACCAGTTTATGCAATGTCCCAAGTGCCTTGCTCAAGGACACAACCATCTAGCTGACGACAAGTTTTGAACCTGCAACCCTTCAGCCGAAAGACGACGCACTGACCTACCAAGTTAAATCTTCGGACTAATTGTGTGGATTGGTGTATGGTAGTGTGGCCGAATAGTTAACGCGACCGATACATACACGTATTTAAATATAAAAAACGGTCTTGGTGACGAACACATTTCGGGTTCAAAACCTAGCCGGAAAAAAATTATGTAGGTTAGTATAGCTTAAAAAAGATCAAACTCAAAAACTCTCACCATCGGCAACTGGCCTCGTCGCGCAGCAACGTATGGCAATCTTCCATGGGTTAAAATCCCTGCTGAGTAGGAGCTAACTGCACACAAACAAACCGAAAGTGGAACAATCCATGACGCGCCGCCCATGGCTTTTAATGCGAACGGTAACGCAATGATTTTAGATGTTGATATTTCTTCAGGTGTAAGCACTAAAACAGATTGGTCGTATTAATCCAGTGCTTCCCATACAGTAGAACGCGTACTGTTACAATGTCTTATTTTAGTGCGTTTGCATTCTTGCGTTGATTAGCATATGACGGCCTGGTGACCAACGCTTGATAATAATAACCTGTCGTCTTTATTTTTATATTTTTTCGCTAAAAATTGTTAGACTTTACCCATGTTTAAGCTAAATCATTCAAGGCGCCTTAGAGCTGTTACATTTTACCTTTTTACCTACCAGCAAAATATGCCAAGTTCATTGTGACGTATATCAGGGTAATAATGCTGACTGCAGCAATTGAAGCTTTTGGGATCGTCTTTTCAGGTTCCTTAACTTCTTCTGTGACGTGACAAAGCGCATTCCATCCGTCATAAGAATACATAACCTGAGTTAAGGATTGGTATAATAGCAATTTAAATATATTATACTATTATGTATAATGTGTTCTGAGCCACCATTTTCTTACTACACATGCCGTAAAAGCTCTATTTAAGGGCCACGGACTCTTTTTAACCCTTTTCCTATAATGCAAGTATATTAGAGGTGGCGTTTAAATAGAGAATGTATGTACATGATCTTAACGTCTCTAGTTTTGTATTTAAATGAGTTATCGAATACTGCTTAGTGATATATTTGTGAACTTCTGTTCACATTTGATACCGAACTGTCAACACTTAAACTCTGTAACGGAGTCACCTTTAGATCCGTTTTTAAATAACATACTGTATATTAATCGGATAGGATAATCATTTGGTCACACAACTGGTCACATATTACCGTTGTTTTCTCGATATTCTGTTTTTAATTGGGATAAAGAGGCACAAAGACTAGGTAACCCTTGGGGCTTATCGATGTCTTTTTGAGTTTAAGTTTTGTCTTCTTTTATTTTAAAAGTTGTCTTCTTTTATTCAATTTTGAATGACTACCCTTTTCTATGTATATTTTTTGATGCTGCAAAATCCAAGAATAAAACGAATTGTGTTGAATTAAACATCTTAATCATCTTACCTGGTAAAAAGAACTTGAAAGCGTAAGCAAGGTGATTCCACTCAGTGCTTTGGTTTCGAACGCATGGTTTAAATTTTGACTCGCAATGGAGCTATCTCTTATGACGTAGACAACCGCACTAATCACTACAGCTCCTACAGCGACGAACTTTGACCAAGAAAGTAGGACCTGGAATAGGATAGTAATGTCAAAAGCTTGAATATAATAAAGCTGGATTTTTATGTAGAATAAAAACTAGAGAATTTAGTAGCAATTAACCAAAGTGGTAAAAGTGGTGGTTACCCTTAAATTATTTATAACTCTATTTCTATATTAACAATCGTTTTTACAGATAGTACGGCCTGTCTGGAAATTACTACCAAAATCGTTCTGTTACATAACAAATAATTTTAAGAAGAAGTAGACATTTTTTTATTACTGTCATTGCATTGTCTTTTTACAAGAACACTAAAAAGTTAAACATTCCAAAGTGTTTAACCCTGTCAGCCAAAAGACCAAATTTAAGGTATAGAAATAATTTTAGACAGAGGTTAAATTTTACAAAATAAATATCCTTTTTATAACCAAAATTACCTGTAATCGAACGGCAAATTTTACACCAAGGATGTTAATTGCGGTGATGAACAGCAACAAGCATATGGCCGTGAGCTTTACGCTATTTTCTGACGGCGCAGAACAACTATAAAAAGGTGCCAGCGCGTAGCGAGCAAAGGTAAGAATAGTTGCTGTGTCGCTACATGGCACGAAAGTTGACATCCAAGGTAATAGGAAACCAAATGCAGGAGTGTACGCGTGGGATAGATAGGTGTAGTCGCTCCCAGACTCGGATATTGACGTCGCAAGCTCGCAGTAGCAGAGTGTTGACATCACAGCCACTGCTCCACCAAATACCCATATTAACAGGGTCACACCAAGACTGTTGTTAGCAGCATCTGTATTTTAAAAGTTGTTAATTTCGCTAATTAAAATAAATCAAAAAATTATACAGGATAGGATATAGTAAATTAATTTCATTAAAGTTATAGCGTCAGGTCGTATATCACTGTACCGGTCGTTCAGCTAACAATCGACTATCTAAGCAAAGAGATTAAGCTGGAAAACTGACTAGAAAAGTATATACACGTACGGTTTTAGTATTGGGGACCCACCAAGAACTGTGTTTGCAGAAACAAAAATCCCTGATCCGAGCATCACTCCTGAAGCTACTAACACTCCACTAAATACATCAATATTTCGACGGAGTTTTAAAGTTTTAGTTATTTTGTTTCGTCCAGTTTCAGCATATTGGGTATCGGAGTCATCGCTATCGATTGAGAGAAGTGGCTTGTTTTGATCGTCGGACTGGAACATTGCCTTTCTCGAAACCAGCAGCACTTAAATCTAAATTTTCTACGGAAATATGTTTCATCAATTTAATCTGCCAAGAATACGTTTTTATTTTTTACCCCATTAAACACGAGGATACGGATAAGCGTGATTAAATTGGAAATTATCAGATTACCTCGCGTCTACCGTCAGTTTTTACGAGCTATTGCAGCGTATTGTATAAAACTGAGACGATTTTACTAACTAATTCAGTCTGCTGAAAGTGCTTTAATACGCACGGTTATGCAGCGCCTGGTTTCAATTCAACAACCCTTTTGGTAAAAGCCGACACGTTAACGCACAGGTATACTGATTCCAGGATTACCGGATTAATAAAGTGCGGTTCGATTTGTGTCTTTCCCCGACATAAGTCGGTCTCTATTACATGTTCGACCACAACCGTTTGCACCGTTTAACTGAGAAAGGAAGGAATGCTCTTATATTCTAGATTAAATGCAGATACAACTAGAGAGTGTCAACCACGTGTTTAACCACCACCATTTGTAAAACACATTTTGTATGACATATATTCATGCTACAGGGTCCCTAACCACAATTTGTATTTTATACACCGAGTATATGTAGTTTGTTTCTGCAAGCATAAACGCATGGGTCCCATAGTTATCAAGCCAAACTTCTTTTCAATGTGTAGTTAAAAAAAGAATAAACATCTTAATTTACGAACATTTTACCTTAAATGTTTTAAATTAAACCTTTTTAAGCGCTGTAATGAAATAAAGGAAATTCCCCTAGGTTTAGTAGGTGAGTTTCTGTTTTTACATATGTTGGCCATGTTATGTAACAATTCTTAAAGTTTTAATGTGATTTGTCGACTCCTTGTTGGAGATGTCAGTGCGATATGGCATGCCTGTCACAATCATAATTCAGGGACATATCTTCGTTTTTAGGGCAATTACTCTAAGCAAATATTTTCTTTCTTTTAATTGGCCTAAAGTGTCTAATGGTCTAACATTTAACCAAATCTGATCAAAATTAGAGCAGCCGTTCAAGCGCTATGCCCAAAAAATCTAATTTTTTAGAAAAAAAATGTTTTGGTTTTTAACGTCTCAGGGGAATTTCCCTAGATTCATTACCCAAAATTTTGGTTTCTGCTTATCTAGACCATGTTCTGTTACAAATGTCAAATTTTTATTGCGATTTCATTACTCCTTTTGCTAGATTTCGGAGCAAAATGGCATGCTTGTCACAATCATAATTAGAGAACAAAATCCGATTTTTAGGGTATTTCCCTGGGTATTTTTTTTATTTCTTTTAAGTGTTAAATCAGTGACTAATGCACTTACATTCCACCAAATATCATTCAAATTGTATCGGTCATTCAAGCGCTATGCCCAAAAAAGGCTATTTTTTTAGAAAAAAATACCGTTTTGGTTTTAACGTCCCAGGGGAATTCCCCTAGATTTATCACCCAAAATTTTGATTTCTGCATATCTAGACCATGTTGTCCAACAAATCACCGAGTTTCATTGCGATTCCATTAACCTTTCTGGTAGATGTCGGGGCGACATAGCATGCCTGTCACAATTATCATTTAACAGCAAAAGTTTAATTTTTAGGGTATTTCCCTAAGTAATTTTTTTATTTCTTTTAAGTGTTAAATCAGTGACTAGTGCACTAACATTCCACCAAATTTGATCCAAATTGGAGCAGCCGTTCAAGCGCTATGACCTAAAAAGCTAATTTTTTAGATAAAAATGACCGTTTTGGTTTTTAACGTCCAAGGGGAATTCCCCTAGATTCATTACCCAAAATTTTGGTTTCTGCTTATCTAGAACATGTTCTGTTACAAATGTCAAATTTTTATTGCGATTTCATTACTCCTTTTGCTAGATTTCGGGGCAAAATGGCATGCTTGTCACAATCATAATTAGAGAACAAAATCCGATTTTTAGGGTATTTCCCTGGGTAATTTTTTTATTTCTTTTAAGTGTTAAATCAGTGACTAATGCACTTACATTCCACCAAATATGATTCAAATTGTATCGGTCGTTCAAGCGCTATGCCCAAAAAAGGCTATTTTTTTAGAAAAAAATGACCGTTTTGGTTTTTAACGTCCAAGGGGAATTCCCCTAAATTTATTACCCAAAATTTTGGTTTCTGTATATCTAGGCCATGTTGTTTACAAAATCACCAAGTTTCATTGCGATTCCATTATTCCTTCTGGTAGATGTCGGGGCGCCATGCCATGCCTGTCAAGCGTTTGACGAAGAAAAAAAAAAAAAAACGGACAAAAACAATATGTGTCCCATTTTTTCAAATGGGACCCATAATAAAACAGGCATATGATGATTAATTTAATATACGCTGGCACGACTTAATAAACACCGAAATCGGCTTCTCTGAGCTGTTTACTGCAGGCGCCACATTTTTAAACTGTTGACATTAATTCATGCTCGAAATCAAAGAGGCATGGCAGTATGTGGAATTAAAGGACGTTTTGGAAACGTTTAAGCCCGCGATCATTATTTTAGGAAATTCGTGGCGAATATACAATACATACGATAATGGCAAGCAAGTCCAACTTGTAACATAGTAGAAAAACGATCTGGTTATTCTGGAACACCTAGAAACAGGACTATGATTAATTTGATTTCTTGGAAATTCAGTTGGTGGATTTCTTTGAAGTTCGGTCGTCATAAAACTGAGCGTTTTTTAACGTATTGGGTATTTACCAGCGTAACGTTTTCATAAATTATTTGATTATTTAGCTGCTAACTGTACTCATTTATTATTCTTGCAATCCAAAACTGCGTCACCGAAAGCTCTTATATTCTTAATTGAATGCAGATACAATAAAACACGCATATGACAATTAAATTAATTCACGCTGGCACGACTTAATAAACACCGAACTCGGCTTGTCTGAGCTGTTTACTGCAGGCGCCACATTTTTAAACTGTTGACATTAATTCATGCTCGAAAACATGGCAGTATGTGTGAAAAAAGTTCTGAGAACGTTTAAGCCTGCGGTCATTATTTTAGGTCAATTGTGGCTAATATACACACGAAATTGGCAAGCAAGTCCAACTTGTAGCACAGTTATACATCGATCTGGTTATTCTAGAGAACAACTGGAAACATGGTTTTGATTAATTTAATTTCTTGGAATTTTAGCTGCTGTTTTTTTGAAGTTCGGTCGTTCCAACACAGAAGTTTTAAATGTAGTGTTCGTCGTTCCTTGGGCGGCATAAATAGTCGGTCTCATGGCCCAGGCAAAGTAATCCAGACATGTCGACATAAGCGTATAGCTGTGTGTATATACAGTCCTTTATCCTGTTGGATCACGCGCTCTGTAAGATCATCAACAGTCGCGCATAGTAAGAGCATTGATGTGGCTATTTTAGTAGAGGACGCCATAGGCTCTAGGCCATGGATGTCCAACATTTTATTGTAGTGGGCCGCATATGGTAAAACTACACGGATGGAATCGATAAAAATGCAGAGAAAAGTTAGGATGTATGGAATAGTTTCTTTACTTTTAGGTTTGCTTCTAATCCAAATTGTAAAGTATTTTTAATCGGGTAACGATAGGCCTATAGATTTACCCTAACGGACATTTTTGGATTTTACAACAATAGATCATTGAATAAAAGACATCACAAGTGTAGGCCTAATCATTGTGTTTATTAAAACACTGACAGACCAAAGTACTCTCCAAAAGCTAGTCTCTTGTTTGTACGGTTTTATTGCAATAAATACCGGGAAATAAAACATGCACAAAAGCTTTGCTGTGAGTAGATGGGAAATTACACTAAAACGGAAAATCAAACTCTACCGATTGACCCTAACGCCAATTTCAATATTTGTAGGCTACTAACCCTATATAAACTCGTTTTCCTCAATTTCATTGCACTGAAAAACCTATAGTACTAATGGTCCAAATACATGCCTTCTATGGTAGAGCGCACCTGCTTATTTTGTACGACAAACATATATTGTCCATGCGAATACGCAATCTCTGGTCTAGAGAGGTAAATTTCTTCTACTGTTATGTTGAGTGGCTTATAAGGTATGTTGGGTTTCAGGGGATTTATACTTCTATCTATATCAGGAACTTTACCTGACCTGAATACTCTAGTTAACAGTATTTAGCTGGTATGACTCTCGCGATCCGACAACATCAACGGAAGATTTCTTTATTCTAGTTTCTAAGCTGACGCAGTAAATCACACACAGTTTACGCGTTTTCGATACTGTTCATATAAGCACCAAGAACACATATGGTGTTATGTGTGCGATGATTAAATGGAAACATTTGTGTCTGGCGCTAAGATCGAAGCTGATTGTCGAGCCACAGGAAATGTGCAAATGTTTATACAGATGTGCAGCGAAGTGCCTCCCGTAACAGAGCCTGGTATAACGCTCGTAAATATTATAAAATACTTAACAGTTAGATGCAGTTCAATAATTTGCTACATCACTTTTTCCCTAGGAGTTTTGTTTTAAATTTTTTGAACCGATAATCCAATATAAGGAATAGCAATGATAGTAGGAAATTTTCGCAAATGGGTGATGATGACAAAAAAAAACAACTCCATATCCCAGTGGTCCAGCTCCAATCTAGCGCCACATGCAGCCACATCCAATTCCACTTGTTGTCCCCTTTCAGCGCCACGTCAAATCAAATTTTAGCAATCCATGAAATTTTACGGACATAGCTTTCTAGTTGGTTGTAAATTCTAAAGCAATGATTCTTCATATTATACAACACTGTAACAGCTTCTCACCTAGACTGTAGGTACAAGTAAACCAACTATAACTGTGGATAAATTATTAACATGGATTCCACCAGCAATCAGAATACCACTTCTATTCATTCAATACCAGAAACTTCCTGTTTTTAATAAAATTACTTTCTTAGTCCAAGGGCAAGCGATAGAAATTAGTATACATCCCATTTAAGACTTACATATTTTTTCACTTTGCCGGACAAGTAATTGTTCAACAACTTATTTCAAGTTTAAAAGGGGCCACAAAAATCACATCTGAATACAATCAATAGAGCTGGCTTGGCGAATTTACACTTCCATTCTGATTGTCGTTTAACAGTTTCTCTTGCATCTAAAAAGAGAGCTTGCAACCCGGAATGTTGACCTAGTATAATCTAATGATGCGGGCTCAAGATGAAGAATCTTTCACTAAATATAAAACAGTCTTTTATTTTATGCAAATCAAATAAAAGTTGTTACAAGCAGAAGCAACTGTACCATTGAACCCTTCCAACCCATTGAATTGCCTTTGCTTTACGAAATTTACGTGACTCATGCTGGAATGGATTATGATGATTACTCCAAATGATGATGATTTTTTAGACTTTTTGCTTTCTGAAACTCGCGTTTTTTGTGTGTGCCTTTTCTTTAATCCTTGTGTTTATTCACACACAAATGTTTCTGTTATCGTTGTGTTCATTTACACACAAGTTTTTTTTATGTAATCATTGTGTTTATTCACAACAGGTTTTGCTATACATGGTCTATCTAAGTGACAAGATCTTCGAAAAAAATGATAACTTGCTTTGCAATAAAGGAGATATTTAATGATTGGGTAACAAGTTTATGTCTGTTCATTGTAGCATTCCGTCGAAGTTTTTAAAGTACTGCAAAAATTCGCCGATTCATATTTATGAAAGCGGTTTGATATAAAGTCGATGACGTATAAAAGAAATTGACTTAACGTATTCCCGTAATAGGCTTGAGGAATGTCCGTTTTAATGTGAAATCAATTTAACCTTTTTTGCATATTGTTATAAATATATACATTTTAGGGGGAATCTTGCTCAATAATATTACCAGTTCGCTATATATTTGGTAAAAGTGTTAAATTAATGCAATAATGTACATAAAAAAATCAATAAACAAATTAAAGAGTGACGACCATGTGGTTAAAACTACATTTATTTAAAATTGACGTTTCTTCATACCGGTATATATCGACGACTTATACGATAAGAAAACTTATTACTAGGCGAATAAAAACTATATGGTATAAAAAAGGGGTCTGGAATGGTGATGCATATGGAGCTGCACATGCCGCTGCAAGGGGCGTTGACATGATGTAGTGCTTTAATAGGACTGGATGTGACGCTTAAATGGGGGTCGACGTGGTACTCATATGGGGCTGAATGCGGCGCTAAAAAGGGGCTGGATGTGGTGGTTAAATGGGGCTTGATGTAGCCCTGGAATGGGGAAGAACGTGGCACTGGAATTGGGTCAAAAGTGGCCCTGGAATGGGGCTGGAATTGACGCTGGAATGGGACGTGGACATGGCGCTGGATGTGGTGCTTTAATAGAGCTGGACCTGTCGCTAAAGTGGAGTTGTAAGTGTCGCTAAAGTGGAGTTGTAAGTGGCATTGGAATTGTGGCGCATGGTTCTGGAAGGATGCCGAAAGTGGTGCTGGAAATTGGGTGGAAATGGGATTGGTTTGGTGCGGAAATGGGGATGGTCGTGGTGCTGGATGTTGTACTGAAATTGAATGGGAGTTGGCACTAGAAAGGGGTATGAATGGGGCTGGACGTGGCGCTGGAATGGGCTAGAAATGGGTCTGGAAGGTAGTTGGAATGTGGCTGGAAGTGGCGCTAGATTGGGGCTGGACCACTGCTGGGTTTTGGCGCTATATGTTCGTTCGAAAAGTTGGATTTTCTCGTCACCATCACAATATTTAAAACAAAACTCCAAGGTAAGAAAGTGATGTCGCAAATTCTTAAACTGCATCTAATTGTTGAGTAATTTATAATGTTTGCGAGTGATATACCAGGCTATATGTTAAGGGAAGCCTTTAACTGCAAATCTGTATAAGCTTTTGCACATTTCCTGTGGACCGACAATCAGCTTCTCGATCTTAGCGCCAGACACAAATGTTTCCATTTAAGCATCGCACACATAATACCATATGTGTTTTTTGTGCTTATTTAAATAGTATCGAAAACGCGTAAACTATATGTGATTTACTACGTCAGCTTATAAACTAGAATAAAGAAATCTTCCAGATATGGGTAAAAGTAAAAATCTACTGAAACCCCACAGACCGTATAAGGTAATCACCATAAGAGTAAAAATTAGCTCTTCGGACAACTGCCAGAGATTGCGTAATATTATTTGCAACATATTTGTCGTGCAAAAAAGGCAGCTCTATTAGATGAAGCATGTATTTGGCCCCTTAGGGCTCTAGGTTTTTCAGTGCAGTTAAATATAGAACAATAGTTCACACAGGGTTAATACAACTATTGAAATTGCTGTTAGGGTCAATGTCAGACTTTGATTTTCCACCTTTTCGTGTTGTTTTTGAAAAGAAATAATTTTAATTTGTAGTAACTCGCCGGCCCCCGTCTGGTCTACTTAGAGTAAACCTTTTGTGAATATTTTATTTCCGGGTATTTATTGCAACAAAACCGTACAAACAACAGTTTAACCGAATGTCGTAAAAGGCTAGACCTATTTACTTAATAGAATAACAGTGGAGCTTATGGAGAGTATTTCACAGTCTGTCAGTGTTTTCGATGACTTGTGAGCGTCTTTTATTATATAATATATTGTTGCAGAGACTGTAATGTACTTTTAGGGTGAAATCTATTGGCCTATAGTTACTGATTAAAATTAATTTCTGATTAAAATACTTGGATTAGTACCTAAACTAAAAGGAAGGAATCTAACCCTTACAGCCTAACTTTCCACTGCGTTTTTATCGATTCCATTCTTGTAGTTTTTCCCTAAAAATAAATATGTTCTTTTTAAAATTATTCTGATGTTCGACAGATTAGTCTGTTGGTTTAGTGCGTATCCTTTCAGCCGAAGGCTTGTGGATTAGAAACTGTTCGCTAATTTCCGATTTAATAACGCTTATCCGTATCCCCATGTTTAATGGTCTAAAAATACACTCTCTAGTACAGGGATGTCCAACCTGCGGCCCGCGGGCCGCAGTGCGGCCCACCTGAGATTTTTGTGCGGCCCGCTAGTCATTTTTACTCCAAGTAGTATTTTGAACTTTAAATCTTGGCCTAATTCAAATGTATCAGTCAGCTTTTAGGGACGCAGTAAACATCAAAACTGCAGAAAGAAACCGACGGACGACAAACTCTTATCTCATTGACTTTGTATTGCAGAAATAAGTTTTTGTTTCTTTCTATATGTGTGTTATTTGTTCCTTTTTTTCAAAGATGAAATTAATGACTTTTGATTGTTTCTTTATGTACCCATTCAGGGTTGGAATTAAGGGATCGCAAATCGCTATTCGCTAACCGTTTTCTAAAGTTCGCGAATTACAAAATTTAACAAAATCGCGAAAATATAAATTACCGGTACTGATTTCGCGCACTTTTAATAATAAATCCTCAACACGTTAAAATAACATTGTTTGCCTTCAACATAACATTATTTATTTACCTTGGCTTTAGTTTGCATTATTGGCGTATAATAAGCATTGCTATCACAAGGCAATAATCGCCATTATGCGTTAATATTCCTAGATTCCTTTATTTATGATTGGCTAGATGCGACACACCCCTTTTGAATTTACTAGAATGCATTTTATCATTACTGTACTACTAAATAACGGTACTGTCTGTTTTATAAAATAAATATCTTTTCTGGTCGTTTAAGGCAATTTATCATAACCAATTTTTTTCGCGCATTTCGCAAATCATTTCAAAACCAATTAATTCGAACCCTGCCATTTTTATTGAAATTTAATAGGTTTTGCGGCCCATTGAATTATTTTAAACGACAATGCGGCCCACTACAATAAAAGGTTGGACATCCCTGCTCTAGTAGATTAAATTGATAAAACATATTTCCGTAGACAATTTAGATTTGAGTTGCTGTTGGGTTCAAGAAATGCAATGGTCCAGTCCGACGAACAAAACGAACCAAGAATCGTTGGCGAAGACCCAGATACACAATATACCGAAACTGTACAAAACAAAATAACTGAAACTTTAAAGCTTCGTCGGAATATTGATGTATTTAGTGGAATGTTAGTGGCTTCAGGAGTGATGCTTGGATCAGGGATTTTTGTTTCTGCAAACACAGTTCTTGGTGGGTCCCCAATACTAAAACCGTACGTGTGTATACTTTCCCAGTCAGTTTCCAGCTTAATCTCTTTGCTTAGATAGTCCACTATTAGCTGAACGATCGGTACAGTGATATACGACCTGACGCTATAACTTTAATGAAATTAATTTACTATATCCTATCCTGTATAATTTTGTATTCTTTTTTTCTTTAAACGAAATATTAAACAATTTGCAAAATAAAGATGCAGCTTACAACAGTCTTGGGGTGACCCTGTTAATATGGGTGTTTGGTGGAGCCGTGGCTGTGATGTCAACACTCTGCTACTGCGAGCTTGCGACGTCAATATCCGAGTCTGGGAGCGACTACACCTATCTATCGCACGCGTACACTCCTGCATTTGGTTTCCTGTTACCTTGGATGTCAACGTTCGTGCCATGTAGCGACACAGCAACCATTCTTACCTTCGCTCGCTACGCGCTGGCACCTTTTCATAGTTGTTCTGCGCCGTCAGAAGATAGCGTAAAGCTCGCAGCCATATGCCTGTTGCTGTTCATCACCGCAATTAACATCCTTGGTGTAAAATTCGCCGTCCGATTACAGGTAAATAAATTTTGCTCCTGTTGTAAAAAGTATAATTTTTGTAGAATTTAACTTCTGTCTAAAATTATTTCTAACTTAAATTTGGTCTTTTGGCAGGCAGGATTAAACATTTCGAAATGTTTAATTTTTTAATGGTAAACAGACAAAACCCATTAAAAATATTGTTTACATCTCTTAAAATTATTTGTTACGATTATATGTAACAAAACTAGAAAGTGTCAACCACGTGTTTAATCACCACTATTTGTAAAACACATGTTGTATGCCATATATTCATGTTACAGGGTCACTAACCACAATTTGTATTTTATACACCGAGTATGTAGTTTGTTTCTGCAAGCATAAACGCATGGGTCCCATAGTTAACCAACCAAACGATTACAGGTAATTAATTTTTGGACCTGTTATAAAAAAGTATATTTTTGTAGAATTTAACTTCGGTCTAAAATTCTTTCTAACTTAAATTTGGACTTTTGGCTGGCAGGATGAAACATTTCGAAATGTTTAACTTTTTAGTGTTCTGGTAAACAGACAACACCCATTAAAAATATTGTTTACTTCTCTTAAAATTATTTGTTACGATTAAATGTAACAAAATGAGTTTGGAATCTTTTTTCAGATTGGCCGTACTTTTTGTAAAAAAGAATCGTCAGATTACCCCTTGCCCACCATCAGTTTACCAGAGCTATTGCAGTGTTATGTATAATTTACACGTTCCTGTACATTTGGGTAGAACCCATTAATCCGCTGGGTTCAGGCAATGTCCGTAAAGTGCCTTGCCCAAGGACACAACCGACTAGCTAGCGACCAGTTTCGCACCTGCAACCTTTCGATTGAAAGGCGACGCACTTAACCGCTAGACCACCGGGCCGGACAAAGTTAAGGAACCTGAAAAGACAATTCCAAAAGCTTCCATTGCTGCAGTCAGCATTATTACCCTGGCATCAGTCACAATGAACTTATCATATTTTGCTGGTAGGTAAAAAGGTAAAATGAAACAGCTCTTAAGCGGTGGTTTATTGCGAGGCCTTTCAGCCAAAAGGTTGCAAATTCTAAACTATTCTCTAGCTAGTCGGTTATGTCCTTGGGCAAGGCACTTAACGGAAATTGCCTGAACCCAGCGGATTAGTGGGTTCTACCAAATTGAAGCAATATGCGAATCATACACAACACACTGCAATAGCTCCGGTAACTCGACGGTGGGCGAGATGTGTTCTGACGATTTCCATGTGCCTCTTTATCCCAATTAAAAATAGGATATCAAGGATAACAAGGGTAGTATATGACCAGTTGTATGACTAAATGATTAGCCTGACCGTTTAATATGCAGCATTTTATTTAGGATAGGATAGGATATTTATGTTTTTCCCCGTGAATGAGAAAACCAAGGGGGTTAACACACGGACAATCGTTAGATCCTCGCGCTCGCGCCCATCGTCGGGTTACCGGAGATATTGAGTGTAACATGTATGATACACATGTTTCTTTAATTTAGTAGAACCCATTAATTCGCTGGGTTCAGGAAATGTCCGTTCAGTGTCTTGCCCAAGGTCACAACCGACTAGCTAGCGACCAGTTTCGAACCTGCAGTCTTTCGGTTGAATGGCGTCGCACTAAACCATCAGACCAGGGACTAAAACGGACCTAAAGGTGACCCGGTTACAGATTTTAAATGGTGAAATTTCGGTTTTGTTCCTAAACAAATGTGAACTTAAGTTTACAAATATATCACTAAGCAGAATTCAATAACTCATTAACAGACAAATCTAAATACGTGAAAAGTATGTAGGCCTACATGAAACTTTTATTTAAACGCCACCTCTAATAGAACGACATTATAGGGGAAGTGTTAAAAAATAGAGCTCCGTGGCGCTCAAATAGAGCTTTAACGGCATGTATAGTAAGGTAACGGTGGCTCAGATAACACACATAATACAAAATAGTGTTATATTTTTAAATCGCTATCATACCCCGGCGCATTCCTTACCTCAGGTTATGTATTCTTATGACGGATGGAACGCGCTTTGTCACGTCACAGAAGAAGTTAGGATAGGATAGGATAGGATATTCATGTTTATCCCCGTGAATGGGAAAACCTAGGGGGTTATCACACGGGCAATCGTCAGATCACCTCGCGCCCATCGTCGGGTTACCGGAGCTATTGCAGTGTGTTGTATATGATAGACACGTTCCTTCAATTTTGTAGAACCCATTAATCCGCTGGGTTCAGGCAATGTCCGTAAAGTGCCTTGCCCAAGGACACAACCGACTAGCTAGCGACCAGTTTCGCACCTGCAACCTTTCGATTGAAAGGCGACGCACTTAACCGCTAGACCACCGGGCCGGACAAAGTTAAGGAACCTGAAAAGACAATTCCAAAAGCTTCCATTGCTGCAGTCAGCATTATTACCCTGGCATCAGTCACAATGAACTTATCATATTTTGCTGGTAGGTAAAAAGGTAAAATGTAACAGCTCTTAAGCGGTGGTTTATTGCGAGGTCTTTCAACCAAAAGGTTGCAAATTCTAAACTATTCTCTAGCTAGTCGGTTATGTCCTTGGGCAAGGCACTTAACGGAAATTGCCTGAACCCAGCGGATTAGTGGGTTCTACCAAATTGAAGCAATATGCGAATCATACACAACACACTGCAATAGCTCCGGTAACTCGACGGTGGGCGAGATGTGTTCTGACGATTGCTCGTGTGTTAACCATCTTGGTTTTCCCGTTTACGGGATAAATATCCTATCCTATCCATTTTTTAGCAAAAAGGGAAAGATAAAGACGACAGGTAATTATTAATATCAAGCGTTAGTGGAGAGAGGCCATCATTAGATAATCAACGCACGAATGCAAAGGCGCTAGGATAAGAGATTGTACTGCAATACGGAAAGCACTGGATTGATACGACCTATCTGTTTTAGTGCTTACACCTGAAGAAATATCAACATCTAAAATCATTGCATTACCATTCGCATTAAAAGCAATGGGCGGCGCGTCATGGATTGTTCCACTTTCGGTTTGTTTGTGTGCAGTTAGCTCCTACTCAGCAGGGATTTTAACCCATGGAAGATTACCATACGTTGTCGCGCGACAAGGCCAGCTGCCGATGGTAAGAGTTTCCGAGTTGGATCTTTTTTAAGCTATACCAATTGACATAGTTAGTCCGCTGATTAGCTTGGTTGGTTAGGGGGTCGACTTTCGGCTGAAGGAGTGCAGGTTCAAAACTTGTCGGTTGTTTCCTTGGGCAAGGTACTTATGGACATTGCATTAATCCAACGGCTTAATGGGTTCTACCAAATTGAATAAAAGTCTGCTTCGCTCACAGCATGACACACTGTAATAGCTCCGGTAACCTGGCGGTAGGCGCGAGCTGATCTGACGTTTGCCCGTGTGTTAACCTTGGTTTTCCCATTCACGAACATAAACATGAATAGATTATCCAATTCTACATTGCTCATGTTTTAGATATTCGGAATGCTTCATATAAACAGCCGCGTTCCCAGTCCAGCACTCGTGCTTAACGCTCTGTCAACAATTGTGCTGATAAATATCGGTAACTTGGAGACGATGATCGACACATTCGGATTCGTGAACTGGACGTTCAAAGGTTTCAGCTCCTTGTCGGTTTTAATCCTACGAAAACGAATGCCGCATTTAAAACGTCCTTATAAGGTGACTTGTGGTCTTGCTTTAAAGATTATCGCTTTCTTATTTCTTTTATTGCGTCTTGAAAACATTTTTAACTCTGAAGTTTGTCGCTGTTGAGCCACTTCTTTGCATTTGTCTGGCGAGAGTATTTTCATGACCCGATGCACGGAGTTTTACTGCAGACACGAGGTTTTGACGCGGAACGCTTTGTGTGTATGGTGCCATTTAAGAATTTGGTAGATGGTTCGGGCTAGATAAGTTGCTATTTTCGATCGTTATTTTGTACTCATTGATAAAGCTTCTTGGACAAGGAATATGAATTAAATTGTAGGGCCCAAGTAGATTTAAACTAAAAAGTAAAATGTGAAGTAATACTAAATATTTAAAACATTACCGTATTAGAATAAAGGTCGTATATAGGTTGGAGGTTAGTGCGTCAACAGTCGACAGATTCTAAAACTAAAATGTCTCAAACATGTACACCACACTACAATAGCTTTGGTATAACACGCCCGACGGGCGAGAGGTGATCTCACCGTTACCCGTGTAATAACGCCCTTTTTGTTTTCGCAATCACTGTGATTAAACATGAATATCTATCCAACATCCAGCTATTCCGACTATAGCTACTAGGTATGCCTAACCTTTAGATTATGTTTTCTGACGCATTTGTTGTCCCAATCCCCGAAATAGACATTTTCCCCATCCATAGACTTTTCATCAACACATTCTATTTTTAGGTCCCCACTATTATTCCGATCTTTATGTTCATTCTGTCATCCATCTTCGTCATTCTGCCGCTCATCAACCAGCCACACTTTCTTTATTTCTATGCGATCTTTTTTTTCGCCGTCGGACTCTGCCTGTATTTTATTTTTGTGCACAAACAGTGCGAAATGCCAGGTTCAGCTCGGGTGACACTTGTTCTTCAGAAGTTATTTCAAGTTGCCCCGTGTGACTGGAAAAAAGTAAAATAAAAATAAAGTGCAATAAATAAATTTGCCTTGATAATTTTATAATAAATATATTCCGTTGTTTTGTTGGCTCTTTACTTATTTGCCGCTGCTTATTGGAGAAAACTAAACGGAGGGAAAGCGGAACGGCAACATCTGTAAATCCGTTTTGGCTCAAAATTAATGTTTTTTAAAACGTCTATGTTTATTATTGTGACGTCATTTTTAGTAATAATTATTATGCTTTATATTTCCGCAACCTCGTGGTTTGCTTTATTTTTTGTTCTGATACCGACACGTTATACTGAAACAATTTTACCGAATTTGAATTGAGCTATACGAAAAAAACAGTTGGTAAGATATTAATTATTAATATTTGTTGTTTTATTTATGTCAAATTTGTATAATTATTGTAAGGCCTCTATTTGGTGCGACCTATACTTAATTTAACACCCGAGTCCTTTACATGAAAAACAGTGTTAACGCGCTGGCCCGCACACTTGATCTCACTTGGTGGATGGTAGTTTATTTACTGATGAGTGTTCAGCGTTCAGCGATCAGCGATCAGCGATCAGCGATCAGCGATCAGCGGTTTTCTATTATACAATTTAACATAAATACACATAAATAAACGACAAATATTAATAATCAATTTGCTTACCAACTGTTTTTCCGTATATATAGGTCTATTCAAATTCAGTAAAATTGTTTCAGTATGTGTCGGTAGAGGAATCAGTACAAAAAGGGAAAGAAAACCACGAGGTTGCAGGAATATAAAGCATAATAATTATTACTAAAATGACGTCACAATACTGAACATAGACGTTTCAAAAAACATTAATTTTAAGTCAAAACGATTTACAGATGTTACATACCCCCCCACAAATATATGTCCCATATATTTAAAACATTACAAAACATCGGTAAAGTGAACAACAACGAAATATCGGAAGGTACATACTTCAAAACGGTAAAAGAGGCAAAAACACGTAGTATCAGCGAACAATAACGGCAAGTTTGCGATGCGAGTGAAATGTGTCAGCAAGAACGTAGGAAAGAAAATCAGTACATAAACAGAATCAGTAATTGCGCAGAAATATTTCGGTAGAAATGCGTTAAGCGGTCAGTACACACGCAATAAAGGGAAGTGGTGTCATATAAACGAAATACAAAGGCTACGTATCAAACGTTTAGGAATCTTCGGAATCAACAATCAGACACAATTTAGCAATTGGCCGCTTTACGAGACTGTTGGGCGTCTTAACCAGAACCGTACGCACGACTCCGTGTTTATCAGCATATGTGTCCATTACACGGCCCAGTACCCACTTCGAACGGGGCTGGCTCTCGTCCACTAGCAGCACTATATCGTTGATTTCAAAGTTTGATCTTTTGCTGTACCACTTTTGGCGTTTAATCAAATTGGGCAAAAATTCTGACACCCAGCGTTTCCAAAATATATTGGCCATATGTTGCAATTGGACCCATCTTCGTCTTGCGTACGACGCTTTCTCATCGAAGAGGCCTGGAGCTTCATTTGGTGAATCACGCAGTAACAGCAAGTGATTCGGCGTTATCGGTTCATCGCTGTGCGGATCGATAATGACAGGAACGAGCGGCCTTGAATTAACAATCGATTCCACTTCTACGAACAGTGTATTCAAAGCTTCGTCAGTAAACAGGCCCTTTGTTGAATGCATGGATGACAGCAAACGACGCACTGACCGTATCATCCTTTCCCATACGCCGCCCATGTGGGAGGCTGCAGGCGGGTTGAAGGACCACGCTATTGCCCTCTGTCGCAAGTGCTCAGCAATCTGTTCACGGTTCCACAAGGCAAGGGATGATCGAAGTATCTTCTCTGCACCAACAAAATTGGTCCCGTTATCACTGTATATTTGTTTTGGTTTACCTCGACGACCTATAAATCGGCGTAGGGCATTTAAAAACGAATCAGCAGAAAGATCATTAGCCATTTCAATATGTATGGCTCGGATGGTAAGGCAAGTGAATATACATCCGTATCTTTTAATTTCACTCCGGTTTTGTTTCACAGAGAACGGACCGAAGTAGTCAACTCCGACGTGGCTAAAGGCAGGTTCGCCAGCCTGTAGGCGCCCAGAAGGCAGTTCTGCCATAATCTGGCATCCAGGAACGGCGCTTCTTCTTTTGCACGGCAGACATTTCGTCAAGACTCGGCGAACAGCAACTCCAATTTTCAGTATCCAAAATCTCCCACGTAGCGCAGATAGGGTGTGTCCGTAACCAGAATGCCCCACACTCTGGTGGTATTCGTCGATGATCAAGTTCGTTACGTGAGAATAACATGGTAGAATAATCGGGTGTTTTGCGTCATACTCGACCGGTGCTTTATCAATACGACCGCCGACGCGCAGCACTCCATTTCTCAGTAAGGGGTTCAGTTTAGAAAGGACACGAATACAGTCGTCTTTCTTTATTTGCCTTTTGGAATCCAAAATAGAGATCGTTGATCCGAAATGTTTGCGCTGTTCATACTTTATTAGTTCAATTTCTGCACTTTCAAGCTCTTTTACGCTGAGCGAAGCTGTCAAATGGCTTACCGGTGGGCAGACATTGCGAATCTTTTGGAGCAGGAACATCTTGTATCTAGACAGCCAAGCTGCTGCCTTTTTTAATCGATACCACGACGAAAAGTGGTTAATCAAGCGATTCAGTACTAAATTCAGTAACCATTTCATCTGTAGTCAGTAAGTTCACATTGGCGTTCTGTCTTTTTAAGGGTAAAAATTCATCAGGGACCTTTGGAAGCGACACTGGACATTCAGGCCATTTGCTCTCCACTCGCCATAGAAAGTCGGGTCCATTTAGCCATCGTCCGGATTGTGTCAGTAGTTTAGTGGTAAGTCCGCGGGTTGCGTCATCGGCGGGATTCAGTTCAGTAGGGACGAATTTCCAACGATTAATATCTGCATAGCGCTCGATTTCGGCGATTCGGTTGGCAACAAACGTAGGAAATCGTTTCTTACAATTGTATATTGTCTGTAATACCGCGGTGGAATCTGTCCAAAAGGTTGATTGGCAGCTCGTCAAGTTTAATTCTCTTCTGGCTAATTGGTCATGGCGGACAGCTAGAACGGCTGCCGTTAATTCAAGTCGTGGAATAGACATGGTGCTCATCGGAGCTACTCTGAGCTTTTCCGATGAGAAACGAGCAATGTATATTTCCTTTACTATCAATAAAACGCAGATAAGACACTGCGCCATAAGCCACGGTAGATGCATCTGCAAAGTGATGAAGTTCAGTATGAATAACTTTTCCCAGTGACGGGTGGTTTAAAGCAGCGTTGGACTCTAACTTGTTCGAGTCCAGGTAAATCTTCCAGCCAGGTGATCCACTCATTTTCCTCTTCTTGGGAGACCTTTTCATCCCAGTTTAATCCTCGTTTACAGAGTCTCTGCCACAACAGCCCTTCCTTTAATCAGGACGGGGGCCGCGAAACCCAGGGGGTCGTATATCGAGCTAACGACCGACAAAATTCCCTCTTCTGGTTACCGGCTTCTTCTGTGGTGTAACGGTAAATGAAAATTCATCCGATTGGACTCTCCATTGCACACCAAGGACGCGCTCGTCCAAGCAAGCATCGATATTAAGAGAAGACGCGTTCTTTGCTCTCTCCTTTTCAGGAATCGTTTTCAGTACTTCCGCATTGTTAGACAACCATTTCGTTAGGCGAAATCCTGCACGAGCAAGTAGCTCTCGCAGATCAGTTACAAGCTTGGTAGCTTTCTCTATGTTCTCGACAGACACTAAGCAGTCGTCGACGTAAAAGTTATTCTTGACCACATTCGCAGCCAAATCGTCGTAATCGTCTCCGTACACACGGGCGCATTCCTTTAAACAGAATGCCGCGCAGCTAGGTGACGACGTCGCACCAAACAAATGGACCAGCATCTGGTACACAGTCGGGTCATCTTGTAAATTGCCACCTTTCCACCAAAGAAAGCTCAGCATATCAGTATCCCTTGGATCGACTCTAACTTGGTGGAACATTCCTTCCACGTCGGCCACTAGGGCGATTTGGTTCTGACGAAAGCGAGTCAGCACACCTATGAGACTGTTCGTTAAATCTGGTCCTTGCATCAGTACATCGTTTAGCGAAACGCCATTATGTTTCGCCGCGCAATCAAACACCACGCGCACTTTACCGGGCTTGCGTGGATGTACGACAGGGTGGTGGGGAATAAACCACCGTTTTCTAGAAGCGTGAATTTCAGTAGCGGGTACTTCCCGCGCATACCCCTTTTCAATGTATGACTGTACAGCATCAGTATATTTCACGTGTAGTTCGTCGTTTTTCAGTAAACGTCTCTTGAGACCATCAGCGCGCCTTTGCGCCATCACGCGATTGTCAGGTAACTCACGAGCACAAGGTTTTTTCGGCAGTGGTAATTGGAAATGGCCATTTACCATAGAGACTGACCTTTTCATTAATTCATGGGCAATACGATCTTCTCTTGACGTTGGCGACGCGAGGACGGCCGTCGAATCGCCAAAGTCAGTGTTCCATAGACGATTAATCTGACGTGATAAAGCGTCAGACGTAGTCGTTAAATTGTTCTGTATAGTGGTCGATGAACACGGCGATAGGGAGGGGCCCATCAAAGACCAACCGAAGGGCGTTTTCCACGCAACAGGTTCATCTCTTTTTCCTTTGAGGACTTTCTGTACCCACAACGCTTCTGGTACATCTATTCCGATGAGGAGGGTAACGGTGCCACCATCAACTTGTGGAAATTCTATACCTTTCAGGTGATTCATTTTATCTAACACATTCCTTCGTGGAAGAATGTTTGGTCGTACTGGAATATGGTCCACTGACACTACATTCTGTATTTCAACTTCAGTTTCACCGTCTAATGAACAAACGGTTAGGTCAGTAGTGATACCGTTGTACGTCGATTCAGCACAGAGGGTGGTCAGGGATATCTGTTTGGGAGTTCCTGTAATGCCAAGAGCGCTCGTTAGAGTACTGTTGCATAACGTGGCCGAAGATCCGGAATCGAGAAAGGCGTAAGTCCGCACCTCGCGGTTCTTGTATCGGACGTTCACTGGTACCACGCACATGTATACGCCCTTCGCTTTGTACTCTTCTGTATGATAAGACTGGGGACTTTCGAAAAGTATGGAAGAGCATGACGTCGCTGCTTTCGCTTGATCATCAGTTTTGTCGGGTTTGGGAACTTTAGTAAATCTGTAGTGCAAAAGCGAGTGGTGATACGTACTTTTACATTCCCCACAGCATTCTGCTGAAGGACATTCTGCCACACGGTGACCTCTTTGCAGGCACCGAAAACACAATCCCTTGACAGATGCCAACTCGCGTCGTTCGCGTCCGTTCATTTTCTTGAATTTAAAGCACTGCGGTAGCGCATGCTTCTTGTCGCATAAATCGCACATAGTCGGTAATTGTTCTGTAATCTCGTGTAGGGTATTGAAGGCGGCTGCTTTCCGGTATCGTCCTGGCTCACGACTGTACAAGCTTTCTCCATACAGAGAATTATAAATCTTCGATTGTCTTGCGACAAACGCAACGAGGTCTAGGAAGCCAGCGTCCCGGCATTTCTCCTCAGCAACGCAGACAGACCACTCGATCCACTTTGTCTGTAGGCTCTCAGGCAATTTGTTTATAATCGGTAATAGGCAGTGCAGTGAGTTAATTCCCGCGTATTCTCCGACGTCAGCAAGGGCACTCTTACATCTCTGTAACAATATGTCTAGTTTCAATAATCCGGCTGGATCCCTTTCTCCAACGACCGGCGTCTTCGCCAGCAGTTTACTGCAAGCCTTAGAGGTAATGTGTGGTCTCCCATACAGTTGAAACAACTGATCACGGGCCAATCGGTAACCACTTAGAGCATCCTTAGTGAAGTGCGACAATTGACGCCGTACCTCAGGTTCACACTGCTGTAGCAAGTAGATCAAACGGGTCGTCTCTGACTTTACATGTTGCTCTATATGGGTTTCAAAATTCCGTACAAATTCATGGTAATCTAGAGGGTCTCCGTTAAATTTCATTATTTCTGGTCGTGGCGGTAGAGTAACGTCAGCATTCATTTGTCGATAGTTCAGCACGGCAGGTTCTGTACGTTTACGTGGCGGTGTTTGATAAGCGTCGTCACCATTCGGCAGCGGCCGAATCATCGGTTCTTTATGTGCCTCATGTCGTGGCATCGCACCCACCTCTGCAGCAATCGGTATGTGTTTCGTGGTGGGGTTGACGGCAACATTTTCGATGTGTGGAGTTGGGAGCTGCTCATCCCAAGCACGTAATTCAAGCTCGGCCAACTCTGCTTTGCGCTCAGCTTCTCTAGCCTCCAGTTCTGCACGCTCACGAGCGCTTTCAGCGACTTGCTGTGCTTCAAGACGAGCCTTCTGAGCTTGGACATACGCTTTCCCGTCGTTTTGTACTTGACCTAGAACTCCTCGTCATATTGGACGACGTTGTTATGCTGGGAGCCTTTTCGGCACTTAGAAGCCATTCAGTAGCCCTCCCTTTAAATTCTAGTTGGCTTTGTACCACACATTGCAGAAGGGGGTGGCCTTGGTCGTTTAAATCTTCTTGCGAGTAAGCCTTTGGCGCGAGGATCATCAACTCGGCGTAGAGGCGCTCAATCTCAGTAATCAGCTCATTCAGTTTTGGACCCATGCTCGAGTCCGTCATCATCACTTCAGCGAGCATATATTTTTGCCGCAGGATAATTTCTATCCGGTCAAAGTCCTTTCTTTCGACAGATTCCATGTCAGCAACAGGAAAGATACAACGATAATAAAGGTTACTGTGACGTAACAGACAGTACCAGCAAGGCAAGTACAAATCGGTACAATAATAAGTTCGGTAGAAATCAATAACAGTAAATTCAAAATTCAGTAAGTAACAGTAAATTAATCAGTTGGTCAGTAATCGGTAGGTATAACAATAAATCATTAATCAGTAAGAATCAGTAAATTTAATATGGATCAGTTGAAAACTTATGTAAGGCCTCTATTTGGTGCGACCTATACTTAATTTAACACCCGAGTCCTTTACATGAAAAACAGTGTTAACGCGCTGGCCCGCACACTTGATCTCACTTGGTGGATGGTAGTTTATTTACTAATGAGTGTTCAGCGTTCAGCGATCAGCGATCAGCGATCAGCGATCAGCGATCAGCGGTTTTCTATTATACAATTTAACATAAATACACATAAATAAACGACAAATATTAATAATCAATTTGCTTACCAACTGTTTTTCCGTATATATAGGTCTATTCAAATTCAGTAAAATTGTTTCAGTATGTGTCGGTAGAGGAATCAGTACAAAAAGGGAAAGAAAACCACGAGGTTGCAGGAATATAAAGCATAATAATTATTACTAAAATGACGTCACAATACTGAACATAGACGTTTCAAAAAACATTAATTTTAAGTCAAAACGATTTACAGATGTTACAATTATAATAGAAAACCGCTGAACGCTCATCCAGTAAATAAAGTACCATCAACCAAGTGAGATATCAAGAGTGCGGGTCAGCGCGTTAACACTGTTTCCCATGTTAAGGACTCGGGTGTTCAAATAAGTGTAGGTCGCACCAGAGAGAGGCCTTATAGTGGGAATAAGAGGGAAACTGCACTCTAAAATGGATATTAGGAAATTAGAGTTAGTTTTAAACATTGGGTTAAAGCTGTCAATCAACATCCTACTACAGAAAGTCTAAGACGTTTTTTTACAATTTCAAACTGAAGCTTAGATCTGAAACCTAAAGTCAAAACCCTCCAAAAACGTTTTACTAAATTTTCAGCCCATACCCCTTCGTACATCGAAAACTTTTACCCTACAAAACAGCTAGTAGATGTACAATTAACACCTGAATTTCACGAAGCATTGCTCCAATATTACAAAACTTTACAGCTAAACGAGAACACCGATTAGTATAGTCCGACCGTTTATTCTGGTGGTTTAGTTCGTCGCCTTTCAGTCGAAGCGTTGTAGATTCGAAACTGGTCGCTAGCTAGTCAGTTGTATCCTTGGTTAAGACACTTGATGGGACATTGCCTGACCTCAGCGAATTAATGGGCTCTACTAAATTGAAGGAACGTGTGAATCATACTTAACGCACTGCAAAAGCTTCGGTAACTGACGGTGGCCGCGCAAGGTGAACCGCCTCCCCAGTGAACAGTCAACGATTGCGTATTACTACCACTGCCTGTCCGAAATTGTAGTCACATCTTTCGCTAACTGCGAAAGAAAGAATTTCGATTAATCTATCGCCACAGGGCAGTCTGAAAAATAAAGCATAAATATTTGCGGTTTTGCTTTGAAGGCGTCCTTTCATTGTGATTTTATTTTAACGGACTTTCAAACATATATGACTGGCTCTACCCTCAGACCGTTTTTTTGTATAGAATTGGTATAACTGAGCCAAGTTTTGAACCCATGATTGGCTCTGCATCAGGACCGATTTTGTATAGAAGTCGGTATATGTATCGGTTGCGTTTCGGTTGAGCCCGTCGTGGGGTCAAACCTTATCCCGATAAACAAATTAATCGTTCGCGTATACCATAACACACTGGTAATGTTGTCATGCCGTGAGCTGTGAGCAAAATGTCGTTTAGTGGGAAACAAATCAATGATAGGATAGGATGTTCATGTTTATCCCCCTGAATGAGAAAACCTATGTGGTTAACACACGGACAATCTTTAGATCACTTCGCGCCCATCGTCGGGTTACCGAAGCTATTGCAGTGTGTTGTATATGATAGACACGTTCCTTTAATTTGGTGAAACCCATTAATACACTGGGTTCAGGCAATGTTCGTGAAGTGCCTTGCCCAACGACACAACCGAATAGCTAGCGAACAGTTTCGTACCCGCAACCTTTCGGTTAAAAGGCGTCGCAATATACCACCAGACTAACCGGACGGTTTAATGGGAAATATCAATGATCTATTCTTGTAGTCATGCCGGAAATTATATCTCATCAGCTCATATCGTGAAACAAATTGAACGGATATCGTGCAGTTGACATGCCAAATTACACTAACGTGAACTGACTGATTTAAACTATAGGATACACAATTAATGTATAACCATGGGCGTGAGGCAGCTGTACCACGCGTAATGTTCGTAAATTTGTAACAGTATACCTAAAAACGTATCCTTCGTTAAATGTATGTTAAGAATAGGATAGGATAGGATAGTCATGTTTATCCCCGTAAATGCGAAACCCAAGGGGGTTAACACACAGACAATGTTATTTCACCTCGCGCCCACCGTCGGGTTACCGGAGCTACTGCAGTGTGTTTTGTATGAGTTACACGTTCCTTCAAGTTAGTAGTTGTGTATGATTTACACGTTCCTTTCAATTTATGGTTGCGGGTACGAAACTGGTCGTTATCTAGTCGGTTGTGTTCCTGGGAAAGACACTTAACAAACATTGCCTAAAAAATTGAAGGAACGTGTAAATCTTTCACAACACATTGCAATAGCTCCGGTAACCCGGCAGTGGGCGCGATGTGATATAGCGATTGCCCGTGTGTTAAACCCCTTGGTTTTAAACGGTCGTGTGGCTGAATGGTTAACGCGACTGATTCATATACCAATTTGATACATAAAAACGGACTGAGTGACGAGGCTATCATTGGGTCGAAACTGAGCCCGTAAAAAAAAACTTGGTTTTCCCATTCACGGGGATAAACTTAAATAACCAATTACTTCACATTTATTTCGAGGATACAATACTGCTAGCCAGCACTCGACATGCGTCTGGTATTTGTACTTGTATATGCAACCCGTAATAATGGTGAATTAACATTATAAAAGGCAACTTATAATTCCAATTTTAAACATTGTTTACCTATTACAATCACATCCCTTTGTAGATCACAATACTGACAGTTACGTAATAATGATGAATAACAATATTAAAAGGGATGGTTAATTTTAACCTAGAAAACTAGTTTACTTATTAAATTGCATTAATTTCAAGGCCACATACAGCAGTCAGTATGCACCTATGTATCTAGTATTTTTACCGCACTATTCATCTAGTATTTTTACCACATATGCATCTAGTAATTTTACCGAATATGCATCTAGTATATTATCACATATGCATCTAGTATTTTTACCACATATGCATCTAGTATTTTTAGCACAATATGTACCTAGTATTTTTAGCCAATAATATGCATCTAGTATTTTTACTGCATAGCATCTATTATTTTTACCGCATATGCATCTAGTATTTTACCACATATGCATCTAGTATTTTTACCACACATGCATCTAGTATTTTTACCACGTATGCATCTAGTATTTTTACCACATATGCATCTAGTATTTTACCACATATGCATCAAGTATTTTACCACATATGCATCTAGTATTTTTACCACACATGCATCAAGTATTTTTACCACGTATGCATCTAGTATTTTTACCACATTAACATATAACATTACCGTGCGTGCGTGCCGTGCTTACTTTTAACCACAATCAGTCACTTTTTGTGGTGTACAAATTATGTAAGGAAACGCAGTACGTTTTCTATGCACAATATGACAGCATAATTAACGATTGTGACGGGCGTGTCTTAAAAGCCGCCTTAATAAGCACTGCTGTTACTTGTAACTTCAACGAGGTAACTGGTAGCCTACATATTAGCAGAGTACTTTTGTGTTACCTGTCTTTGATATCTTTATGCTTTAAATACGTGTGAGAGGTTTCAGCTTTTGTTTTAGGCAGTGTATTATGGTTTAATGTTTCGTGTCCTTAGAACTGAGCTTTTGTTAGAACTATAACAAGCGCATTGATGAATGTGGAACATAATGCACGTTTTCGCATAACGATCGGTTTAAATAGCCATTAAATGTTAGAGTTCTTGTAATTAACATTAACAGCATTACATTAACATGTATGCAAATCGTATCATGACTAAAGGATGTAATTGTTGTGGTTTAACTGTGGCATATTTTTGTATAGCGTAACAGAACGTATATTCAAAATCTAATATAGTGTCTATGAAATTCACTTAGACAGAAACTAAAGAGTTTAACATTTAATGCCCAAACAAGTCAGTCATTTTATGTTATGCCTAAATTAGTCAGTCATTTCATGCAATGTCTAAATTAGTCAGTCAGTTCATATAATTCCTTGTCAAGTCAGTTAGTACGTGCAACCCCTAAATTAATCAGTCCTTTTATATAATCGCTAATCAAGTCAGTTATTGCATGTAATTGTAGTCACTATATTCAAAGTGGTTTGGGTGAAAATGGGGTCTCAAACCCGTCCTGGTGCAGTCTTGGCTTACCCTTGCACCAAATAAGTAATGTTTAATGTAGGTGCTAATCTTGGCTAACACAATTATCCTTATTAAGCCTAGAATACAACATTAGAGATTCTTTAAAGAAATTTCCGTGAAAATGGGACAAAAGTCGAGTCATGCACAACAAAGTCAGAACGGCAACGAAGAGCAAAAGAACGATGATGCGATATCAGACAATATTGGGTTGTTGGCACTAGAAGAGTTGCAAGGGAAATCCCCGATTGTGATATTCCAGCAATGGTACGGTGAAGCGTTTCGAGTGGGCGCGGTGCAACCGTTTGCAATGTCGCTTTCAACCTGCGGGTCGGATTGTCGACCAAGCAACCGCATAGTATCGCTAGGAAACGTAGACGAAAAAGGCTTCTATTTCGGAACCAGGAAAGGAAGCAGAAAGGCGGTCCAGATTCAAGAAAATCCGCATGCTGCAGCCACATTTTACTGGCCTAAGCTTAATCGTTCAGTTCGCATTGAAGGCTGCGTGCAGCTATCTGACGATCGGACACCGTACAACATATGGCCGGAATATGTCAAAATCGGGTTTCACGCATCGTCGGAAATAGGAGAAGTTGCAAGCGAGGCTGAGCTGGCCGAAGCCCATCTTACAACGGTGAAAAAGTTTGCAGAAGTCGACGAGGTACCATTTCCAGAACACTATCAAGCGTATTGCATTGTCCCTACTGTAGTGGAGTTCATGCACGAAAGGTTGGATGGTCCCAACGATCGTTATCGGTTTACCAAAGTGACCGAAAATGGCGTCGAAAAGGACGAAAGTGGTTGGGCTTGCGTGAAGCTGTATCCCTAAGACTGCGAGATGAAATAATTGAATTTAACGTACGTTTTTAAATCACTGCATTTCTTTCCTTTTGGATATAAAGCAACGGTTTATCCACGGCTCTCTTTTAGACATTTTAAGACAATAGTCAAATTGTAGGAGCTATTACAGTGCGCGCATGGTTGGTTTACTTGTATCGTCGTGGGTGGGAAGCCAGGCTTCATTTATGGGTATCGTAAAACACCTCATGTCCACAATCGAGTTGCTGGAGCTATTACAGTGCGTGCATGGTTGGTTCAATTGTATCCTCGTGGGTAGGCAGCCAGGCTTTATTGATCAATAGCTAGCGACCAGTTTCGAACCTGCAAACCTTCGGTTGAAAGGCGTGGCACCAAACCGCCAGATTAACCGGCCGGACAAAACTACATTGCTTCGTGTGTCTTTGTTTTATAACAAAAAAAACAATTGCAAATACGAAATAATAATAAACAAATCAGGTACCTTTTATATTAAGTATGAGACATGCATCAAGAGCAATATAGTGAAATTGGATTTTACAAAAAAAGAGTTTATACTCTTCTAAGAGTGACCATAGTTTAAAAAGCACAAATTTCACAACCTAAACTGGTTTTAAACCCACACCCGTTTAATCCATACAAGCAAGCCACAGGAGTTTCATTCTTAAGGTGTTAAAACACATAACTTAAAACGTTCGCGTTACAGTTTCAAACTCGTGTTTGTTGAATCTCCAATGGACCACTTACAACAGCACAAAACAACAGTTGTTATTTTTAAGTACTCTGTTAAATTTCACAATGTCAAATGGCGACTGTCGAGTTTCTTTATTCCGGCAAAAGAAAGATACGGACAAAAGTCATTATCCGACAATTTATTGGTTCGATATTTAACCTGGCCACTTTCTACTCGATTACCTTGTTAAAAAGTTCAGGAATTCTGTCTCGATAAAAACATTGTATAAAGTATACAACACGCTATTACAGCTCGGCCACGTTTATGATGGGCAAGGTTAGTCACATTTATAACGACTGTCGCTTCTGTACAAAAACATAAAAATAAATTTCCTATCATAACAGTGTAAAGTTTCAAAGTACGTATGGCTATATTAAAATACGCATACTTATTTAATGTTCTAAGTGGGCAGAAAAATGCTTTAAACGTATTTTCCTGCGTATAGCAGATAGTGGGTTTGAACCCTCCATCCTTTGGACTGGACACCACAATACACAATTGTTTGTTGACCTCCAAAGTTACGGGTTCGATTCTCTCAGGCGTCTTCACGAGAAGAATCGTCTAGCATGAGCGAGCGAATTGCTCCACTTGAACCGTTGGAAGGAAGTTTTGATGACTTTCTGTGCAACTTTTCTTGGATTTCAACGATCGACTTTCGTCGCGTACTCGGCACTTTTCTCGAAGCGAAGATAATCTAAGGATTAGGTGTTACGGTTATTACAGCATATTATAGTTAGAAGATTTTCAAAATTTCTCGATTGGATTTATGTAAACTGGCTTACTCAGGTGCACAGTAATACACCTCATACCCATGGTCAAGTCGCTGGACCTATTACAATGTGTGGATAATCAGACATGACTTTCAATTTGGACGACTCATTAGATACCACTGGGTTGAAACAATGTAAAGTGGCTTGCTCAGGTGCACAGTAATACACCTCATGCCCACAGTCGAGCACAGTAATACATCTCATGCCCACAGTCGAGCACAGTAATACACCACATGCCCACAGTGGAGCACAGTAATACACCTTATGCCCACAGTCGAGCTCAATAATACACCCCATGCCCACAGTCGAATTGCCGGAGCTATTGCAGTAAGTGGATAATCAGACATGACGTTTAATTTGGACGACTCATTAGATACCACTGGGTTGGAGCAATGTAAAGTGGCTTGCTCAGGTGCACAATAATACACCTCATGCCCACAGTCGAGCACAGTAATACACCTCATGCTCACAGTCGAGTTGCTGGAGCTATTCTAGTCAGACACTATTAAGTTGGAGCAATATATACGTGTTGAATTACCAAGCACATTAATGCGAAATTACCAACATCGTTTTAGAAAAGCGAACAGTAGATTACTATAAAGTAAATTGTAGCTTACCTGTAATACTGTAACTGCTACAAACGGCAGAAAGGCATATTCCCCGATAGCGGCGCTAGAGAACGGGAATACGAACGACACGATCGCCCCTGTCATCCAGTAGGTAGCAGCAGAGAGGTAAAGCGCGGTCGGTCGAGTCGTCTGCGTGGTTAGTTGCGACGACAGAGCCACAAACGCGATCCCGGGCCCACCCATTACCGAAGTTGTGTATATTATTAACGTCGCTATGCTGAAGTACGGCAGCAAGTCGCTTAGGTCCTGCAGTGCGGCGAATATAACAAGACAAACAAGAGAGCAAGCGCAGATCCCGAGACCGGTTACCAGAAGCATTTTCGTCCCAATTTTGCGGATGGTTTGGGAGAAGAAAAAGGTAACGACGAACGTAATCAAGTGCATACCTGAGGAAAGAGAAATATATTTGTTACACTTATTATTAAAAAATGTTCAAGGGTTAAACAGAAGGTAAAAGAGAGATTCGTCACACTTATCCTAAAAAAAATGTAAGCGTTAAACAGAACTGTTTGATAAAGTCAATTTATAAACACATTTAAAACAGTATTTAAGGCTTGAATTAACGTTGTACAGCAATGCTTGTCATCTCGCTGAACTTCTTATTTAACAAAACTAGATTTGGGCAATGTCCGTCAAGTGCCCAAGGACACAACCAACCAGCTAGCGACCAGTTTCGAACCTGCAACGCTTCGGCTGAAACGCAAATCACTAACCCATCAGATTAATCTGTCGGAATATACTACCCATTTTGCAAAGTGGGATAATCCTACTAACATTTTAAAAGTAATCATACCAATCGATGCATAAGTCGCATTTTCCCCCTTTACTCCTGCTGTGTGGAAGATATGGTTGGAATACAGGGCGACAGCTGAAATCCCAGTCGTCTGCATACTCCCCATCACCAATATCGTACAAATTAACTGCTGACGGTACTTCGGTGTTTTTAGCATCTCCCAAATCGTTGCTTCCCTAATGTTTTGGTCCATTTCGATCTCTTTATTTAACGAGTTGAATTCAGAAGCAATCGCGTTTGGGTCTGGTTTTCTGAGTCGTTTCAGCAGCTTTAATGCTTCATCTTCGCTAGTTTTGTGTTTAAGAAGCCAGCCAGGGGTTTGTGGGATCCAAAACACGCTGGCTAAGTACACCAATGAGAACAGAATTGGTACACAGACAAGGTACGGCCAGCCTGTTTCACTTCCCAGCACACTAGGATGGCCAACTCCATTTCCCAGAGCGTAACCAAGAGGAACAACAATACCAGAGAGACTGAGGTGTTGTCCCAAGGTTCTGTGGGTCGTTGTTTCGGATATGAGCAAGGGCGCCGCCGTAAAACCGACCCCACGAGCGAAACCGCATAGAAAACGACCGACTATGATGCTCTCGTACGTTTTAAAGTACACAGCTACTGGGCCCATCAAAATGCAAGACAGAATACTGATGACGTGCGTGAAAATCAAGCTTCCTCGACGGCTGCAAAATAACCAGGTTAGGGTGGTAAAACGTGGACAAATATCTACAATTTATGCACAAAATATTTAATCATATTTGAATTTAAGGCGTTTGGTGCCTCAAAGGTCCGTAAAAGGTATATTCATGTTTTACTTTTGGCCGACAGATTAGTCTAGTGGTTCAGTGCGTAGAATATTAGCCGAAGGATTGGAGGTTCACACTGGTCTCTACCTAGTCGGTTGTGGTCTTGGACAAGGCACTTTACGGACATTGCCTGAGCCCAAAGGATTAATACTAACTTAAAGAAACGTGTAAAGGAAAACGCAAGGCGCGGTATTACGCGGGCAATCGTTGGATTATCCTTCTTCGCAATCACCTAAAGGTTTTAACACAAACTTTTAAAGTCACCTTGTGCTTACCGCAAGATTATCGGAGCCAGTGTATTGTGGTGTATATAATTAAGACGTTTTATTGCGATGTATATAATTAAGAATTTATTGGACTACAGCTACAGTTTAAACTATACCCACAAGGATAAGCTGATATTACTAAAACTTAATACAACTTGCACAACTTAGATGAATAGACATGGAAACACATTAAGTTATCCCCATAAGCTCGGCTACTACTTAACGACATAAACAAATTAACCATTCGCACAATGTAATAGCTCCACAAACTCGGCAGTAAACATGATGTGTCTCACGAAAACTGTAGAAAGATCCTGACTTTTCACCGGCGGATAGATAAAATTGAATTATTCACAAAAAACGCCGTGTAATCACCAATACCCACAACAATTTAATGATTTACAAAACTAAGATTAAATGTTACTTCCAACAAAAAGTACCTGAAATAACTGACAACAAATTGAGCAGACAGCGCCCCGATAAGCGAACCAACTAAAAGCATGGATTGTACAGATGTTATAAGAACCATCAGTGTCGTGTCTCCAATGCGTGTTTGGTAGCGATCCTGGAAAAATAGAGAGATTTAAATAAGTAACTTAAGAAACCGTTTTAGTTGATTCGGCTACAAATTTAAAGTTGATTCGGCTACAAATATGCTTGATTGGGACTTTAAAACATAATGGCATTTTTTGGCTGCGTTTATTAAGATTGATTAGGGAACAAATATAATGTCTTGAAAATGTGTAACAGATAAACAGGCAGATTAAGTAAATTTGCACATAATCACACTTTGAATAGTCAGCCTTTGAATAACCAGGTCAAATACAAATAATGCACGTCAAATATACTGGAGAGGTAGTAAAGCATTCGTCCAAATAATAAACTTAATTTAACTAAATACAGCCCAAATCCGTTTAAGATCGAGTTAAGACAAATAATAGATAGGACATTCATGCTTACATCCCCGTGAAGGGAAAACGCAAGGCGTTATCACACGGGTAATCGTCAGATTACCTTGCGTCCACTTCTGGTTAGGGGGACTAACGAAGTGTCTTGTATATGATTGAGAAGTTCCTTTAAATTAATCCACTTGGTTCAGGCGATGCCCGTTGGGGGTCATGCCTAAGGACACAGCCGACTAGCCAGCGACCAGTTTCGAAACTGCAGCCCTTTGGCTGAAAGACGACGCATTAACCTACCAAGCAACTCGAATCGCGAAAATAAATTTTCGCAGTCGTTCTGAATCAAGTATTGAGGGATCTGACTCGAGTCATCAAACCAATTGATTCGTGCTAGGTCGAGTCAAGTCAAGTCATTTGGCCGTTGTGACTCGGGTCAAGTAAGTTTATTTTGAAGTTCTACCTCGAGTTAGTCAAGTCATTTAGCCGTTCTGGATAAAGTCAAGTCATTTTGAAGTTCTGACACGAGTTAGTCAAGTCATTTTGAAGTTCTGACTTGTGTCAACTTAAGTCATTAGCCGTTTTGACTCGGATCAAGTCAATAAACTATAGTCTGACGTAAGTCAAATTCAAGTATTTGTAAACTTTGTTTAACGCCACCCACAAACTCTCATACCTCGAAGGTCTGGTTTATGAAAGCTTGAACGACCGGCGCTGCTGGATTGAGAGAGGTCATTGTAAACGAAAGCAGAAGGAACGTGCAGATTTGTGTAATGTACACAATAAACAAGCAGTAATTACTGCATACTGTTTTGGCAGCCATGTTACTCAGTCAAATCCTTTGAACTGAAATCGCTTTCAAGAAAAGCGCTGTGAGGAAATGAAATATTAATGGTCTTTGTTTTTTTACGAGATATCGGTGTACTTGGTACTTTGTGCGATATTGAGGGACATGATATATTCGTGGATAGATAGTAGAAGAAAAACATGAAATATTGACGAAAGTGTGGAACGACGTAACTTTTGTCCAACAAAACAGCTAGCAGATGTTCAATTTACACCTTTATTTTACGAAGCGCTTCTACACTATTACAAAATTTTACAGTAAACGGATACGCCGGCGCGCAGTCTAGCTCATGCTGTTTCTAACCGTATAAACATTGGGGAATCACCACCATTGTTACTCAGCAAAACACTCATTTAAATACGTGACTAAGGAATGGTACAATTTGTCACATCCTGCCGTGAGGTTCATTAATTGGTTATACGCTATCGTCCGGAAATCGGTGATGGGTTTTTACAACTCCTTTATTCAGAAACACTCACTTCTCTAAACGGCAATTAATTTACAATTCAAAAACAGGGGAAATTATTGGAATAAACAAATAAATTCTTTGTCATTTACTATGTAACCAAACATACTGCAACAGCTAACTTCAACTCTAGACCTAACACTAACCCTTACGCAATAATATTTAATAAATCAATCCCTTCCCCCACCACCAATTTTAATTTTCCCGTACTCAATCACGGGTTTAAAACACAGACGTTAAAACGGGCAATCGGTTGAACACCATTGCTCGACATTCGGATTACCGCTGCGATTACAGTGTGGTGTATAAACACATTATTTAGAAAGAAAAAACAACCAATACACTGGCTGAAGCAACGCGGTTAACTCATTTTTTCTTAGCCGACCGACTAACAATCTACTTTAAAAGCGATCTACAAGTGAGCACATAACATGACACCTCTAAATGTACGCCTGTACGTTTCGGTACTTTTAACGCTTGGCTTTTATTGACTAGATCACAACACAGTATACATGTAGGTTGACCTGATTTTGCATCAAAATGTAGCGATCACACAGCAATAGTTTTCGTTAATACGATTTTGTTAGTTTTACAACGGCGTGTAATATACTGTGTTAACGGGTCTTTGTAAACCAGTCGTTTGGCCGCTTTTAATTTATCGTTAACGTGCGATTCAGTGATTAGTTTGTGCAATGTACATTGAGGCAATAACTCGATACCAGAGCTTAACCCCACATTTGAGTATACATATAAACCTAAGGATAGGTATTATGGGATTGTGGGTAGTTGTTATAACTATTTCTATAGAGATAGTTATTACGGGAATGTGTTATTAGGGTTAATAAAGCTTTGTCTGTACGTTGCTGTGTTCTGAATACGACTGGTCTCTTTATGCCTGCTGATTCTCTAACTCACCACAAGATTTATTTCTTTACTGTTTTGTGATTTCTATATAAAACGCTTTACCAAATTCTCAGGTAATAATATGTTGGAATAGTTTATATTATATATAAGTAGTTTGCGATGTCAAAAAAGCGTTTTAAATGAACTGAACAATTATAACCAGCTGTGTGTTGTAAATGATACGTTTTTGAAACGGAAACTGCACAGCTGTTACATTACGTTTCGCGGTGAAATGGCTATGCATACACAAACAACAGTCGCTTAGGTACTCTCTGGCAGTTTGATAATGCTAGCTGCTACTGCAAAGAAAACAACTTTGGTTTGCAAAGAAATTGCGACATCTCTTGGGACTGTGCTACTCTAAGATTTTATTTGTAATCTGGTTCACAATTACGCTCAATTAAGACTAAATTTATACCTCGTTTACGCGTAATTAGAATCAGAAATCAACATTTGGGCATATTAATGTATCGGTTCGACTAACCTTTTTCTGTATCATTAGGGTAGCAAGGTTACCATTAAATAAAACGGAAAAGTTAAAATGCAGAACTAGCTAAACACGTCAATGTTAATTCCCACGCTATAACGTAGTAAAAAGCCAGTCGTAGCCATAAGCTTGCTTTACTGCCAATAAAATTGCTGCTTTTAAGTAAGAGCTGATACAGCTCGTTTCACAGTGCTATCATTTGTACGCTATTGGTGGACCTACTGTTCTAGCTGTAATAAAGACTGTTAGGCCAAAACCGATTCAGATATTTCTGGCACTTATGCTAAAATTGTTTCTCACAAAATGTGCCTAAAGGCTACGTGCTTTGCAAGCCTAGCATAGCTAAAGCACACTCTGCATTACAAAACCATACTCTGCATTACAAAGCCGCTAGCGTATTCGGTTATTATAAGCTGTTTACTAAATTCTCTAATCAATACGCCAAAGCTGTTTAAACATTAAAGTTAACAAGAGCTTAATTGTACAATGCAGTCTTTGTTAAAAGCAGCCGGCCCGGCTTAAGCCGTTTGCAAAGGTATAAGTAGTTGCCTTGTATGTACAGGCGGTATTTTTGCACAAGCGGAAATTTAAACACACTTTAATATCTCCGGAAATCCAGAGTTGCTAGAACGAGCTAAATTAATGAGGTTATTATACACTCGTTTAAGCATTCTGAAATTAACTTATTCTAAACTAAATCACTGGTTAACTGAAACTCGTTTATTAAACAATCGCCACTTTATACCGAATAAAGGCCATTTATACATAATTAAACATATTATATTTCTAGGTGTTTAAAAGTCTTCAAATCACTTATCACCTTGATTAGTTCTTTTCTTTTCGGATTTTTGTTTAGTTTGTTTAATTTTTTAATCAATTCTTCTTCTCTTCTGATCAAATTATTTGTTTTGATATTTAAAGTAACCAAACACTGCGTCTTGCAAAAACACACGGCTGCTGTTGCTGTAACAATGCCTGCTAAATGACTAAAACAACCAGACTGTACTGAAGAGCGTAGGGGACCATAGCCTAACCTACAGCAACAAAATTACGTGCAAACGCGGTTACATTAAGTACACAGTGAAACACGCGACACGCTTTCTTAAATATCTTCTGATGGAAAAAGTGCCTACAAAGAGAAAACACAGTTTTTTTAGGTTTACAAAGGCGCGCTCGACCATAGCCATAAACATGTACTTGTTCGTCAGTAAAAATGTCATCTTGCCGAATTGCGTCCCCGAAAACGTGCCGAAACAACGGTCTCGCTGTTTTATTATGCTTTAAAGCGGCAATAGATCATGCACACATAAATGGGATTCGAGATTTACGGCTAAACTTGGACAGCACATTCAACTGGTTGAAGAAAATGTTTTAGGTCAAATATTAAGCAACTGTAGAAATCAAAGTTTATCCAAAATTGCCTTTATTATATTATATCGATCGTTTTGTATTCACTGAATCCATGCAACGTGGCGCAGATAGACAGGTAGTGTACTTATAAAGGTTTACTTATGTGTTAGTGTATATGAACCGCCTCGAGTATTGCGGCGCGGATGAACAGGTTATTGTCATGGTTGATTTGAGTACTTATACAGAAATAAACAACGAATTTAAAATTTAGAAGATACACAGGTGGTGTTTTTATCAAAGTTAATTTATGTACTAAAATACATGATCGGGTATACTTCGGAGAGTCGACACAGACGGACAGGTGGCGTGCTTATTAAGTTTCATTAGTTGGTAAATATAATGAGGACTTTGGACAGATGTGTGCTGTGCATGGTTCATTTGTGTAATTATTTTTAAAGGACTTTGCACACGAAACACGGCGCCGTAGTATAAGTCAATTTATGCAAAGATATGATCGGTAATTGAAGTGTAAAGTATATAGACAGGCGGTGTGCTTATCGCATTTAATTTATGAGCACGTATGCATGGTCGGGGAAATGTGTAGAGATGGACAGGTGGTGCGCTTATGAAGGTCGATTTGGGTACAAAATTATTTAATACGGATTTGAAAATGTTGCGCTAATGGACAGGTGGTTTATTTATTGTTTTGGTTTTAATTATTTTTTTGCTTATTATTGTTATTTCGCTTAGGCTTGGCGGCCGCGTTATAGTTATTGAATTAAATCCTTTTTTAATGACGTGATTAACAACTGTTCGTTTTGCCGACTTTTCCTGTACCCGTGTCGTAATTTGATTTATTTGCCATTTTTTAATACCGGGGCAAAAGATGAATAAACTAAACTAACTAAACTGATGTAGGTCGATTTGGGTGCAAACTTATATGATAGAGATTTTGAAATATTTCGCAATGGACAACTGGCGAGGTTATTAAAGTAGGTTTGGGAGCCAATATAATATAACAGGTAATTTAAAATGCGAGACAAGTACACAGGTGGTGTTATAATCAACGTTATTGTGCTAATTGGGCTGTACTTAAGGATTTTGGAATGACTAATAATACATTAACAGGTGGTAAATAGCTGTACCACCGTTACTTCAAATAGTAGTTTTATTGCTGACATGGATTTTTATTACGAATAATCCCAAAAATAAGGTCAATGCCTTAATGGCTGCATCAAAGAAGATAGGTTTGGAATTCTCTTTCTTGTGCATTTGGGTGGGGTAAAGTAATGGGCTGTCACCACGTGGGCAATTGGTTACCTCACGCCCAACGTCGCGTCACCAGGCTCTTGCAGTTTATTGAATAATTTTGGATATGATATTCATGTTTTTTCCCGTAAATGGAAAAACGCAAGGGGTTAACACACAGTTAATCGTCAGATCACCCCGCGCCCACCGTTGGTTAACGGAGCTATTTTAATGTTGTGTATCATTGACTCGTTCCATCAATATGATGTAGCCCTATTAATCCATTGGGTTCAGGCAATGTTGGCTGACTGCCTTGCCCAAGGTCACCATCGATTAGCTAAATATTTCAATAATTTTAAACGACTGGGTTCAGACAATGTCTTTCATATTACCTCGCATAGTGATGGCTCATTCGGCCTGCAGTTTGGAGGGTATGAATTCGTAAAAGCTCCGGTAACCCTACAATGTGACCTGACGATTGCCTGTGTGTTAACGCTCATAGCGTTTTCCCAATTACGTTATAAGTATTAATTCGCACAGTGGTTATACATTTATGGTGACCCAGTTAGTTTCCTGTTATTGACAGCTTTAGATAAGTCGTTCCATATTTAATCACACATTCTGCCTTGTACACAAACATATGTTTCCTTTTTTTATAAAGCTACTCGGCCGCACAAACAGGATAGAAAAAATAATTTAAATTAATTTTAACATGAGCTGTCCGTCCCGTCATATTAACACTTTCGGAAAAATTTCTACATGGATATATGGATATAATGATGTTGTCAAGTTGTACCAGCAACCGCTGACTTGTAGATTTATTGGTCAACGGTGCTGGCTTGGTTTCATATGCCTCTCTCTCTCTCTCTCTCTCTCTCTCTCTCTCTCTCTCTCTCTCTCTCCCTCTATCTCTCTCTCTCTCATAGGCTTTTCTTTATTTCGATTGTGCTTTCTTTAATTATATTTAAGAAGCATTAACAAGCTAAAAATACGTATAAAAGTTACATAAGATACAAACCCAAACTAAACACTTGGAAACACACTGACACAGTCCCAACTTTATCAACCTAATTACTTGGTTTATTCATTAAAGCATAGGATAGGATAAGATATTCATGTTTATCCCCGTGAATGGAAAAACCAAGGGTGTTAACACACGGGAAATCGTCAGATCACCTTGCTCCCACCACAGTCGGGTTGATGGAGCTATTGCAGTGTGTTGTATATGATACACACGTTCCTTCAATTTAGAAGAACCCATTAATTCGATTAACAATAATTAAAAGTGAACAATATTTACCAGTCCCAAAATATTGGCTGTCAAAGAATAATCGGCACCAAAACTTCACAAAATTGCCATCGTACTTATATTCTTGGGTGTGTCGAGAATTTCCTTTGCGCAATTTATTCAGAATTTGCTACAACACACCCAAAGCGTATTACTTCAAAAGATTCAACACCATTGGGCATTTCTTCCTTTGCGTAAATGACTGATTACTAGTTTCATTGAAATTAAATTATTTTTCCCCGAAGAGGTTAAAAGATAGTATGTGACGCACTGATTGATTGAATGCAAATTAGCTATCCAGACATTTTGGTTTATAGTTTTCAGGTCTTTCGTGCGCGTAACAATAGTGCTTTTATGATTGCTTAAAATTATACCAATTTGACAGATTTTTAGAGGTAAACTGAGTTAATCTGTTTTCTTCGGAATCAAATGGAATCGATAATTTCTGGTTTGGACTGAAAAATAAGTTTTTTTTAATTTTCCGTAAAGTAGCGCTAGTAATCTGTTAGGTTAAACACCAGTACAGTCGCGCCAGTACAGTCGTGTGGCCAATTGGTGTAACCGATACATATACGAACTATATAAAAAAAACGGTGTAAGGGACGAGCCAATAATGGGTTCGAAACTTGGCTCGGTAAAAAAACACGCGAGCCAGTACACTCGTTTGGTCGAATGGTTAACGTGACCACATACGCCCCTGTTTAAGCGATGCTTGTGATAAAAGTAACGCTTAAAACAAAAATACCTAAACTAACATTTTACGAAGTTGCAGCACCGCCTCTGAAATCAAATAGAGGTAGAAAGTTTGTGTACAGGTTTTAAGTCCCCTACATCTGCTAAGTTAAGGGTTATCCGAGTGTCAAACTTGGTAATAATTTAATTTCTACTTTTACTCCGATTATTACTTTCGACCGATTTGAATATATTAAGTTTAGGGATCTCTTTTAAGTTAGGTTTAGGCGTACAACCGCGTATATAACTTGTATACTGGTTCTGGTATATTGCTGGGTTTTATTACTGGACTGTACGATTAGATTAATTTGGTGGAATTAGTGGTTGGAAGTACAATTCACCTAAAATAAATAAGTTGGATTATGACTAAGTTTTGATTAAAACGTCTTTTAAATGCGGTAAATTTTAGTTACATAATATAAACTCCTGTATGGTAATATGCGTAATGCCATCTATCCACAACAAGCTGAGATCATACTGAAAGGACGTTTCCTCTATCCTCAACCGGTGCCAAGTATCTGAATAATTTCCGTCAAAACACATCGTCAGCTGCAGAGACCAATTACATTTATATTTGTATAAGTTCTGTACTTCAGTGCGGATTTTATATGCATCGACATTTAAAGCCAAATATACCAGCAATGTGACTGCAAAATTATATTAAATCTATTGCATTTATATTTGTAAGTGCTGTTATTTTACGCAAGTAGGGATTATATAAGCATCGTTTGTTTAAAGCCAAATATACCTCCATCTTACAAAAGATTTGTCTATTCCTGGTCGATTTCCCCCCTTATGTATTAACTAAACGTTATATTCGTAAAGGGCCTGCCCCTGAAGGACACTAATACTTGCCAGAAGTAGTGTGCGATACTTAATTAATAAACTGAGAGTTTAATGTACACAACAGTCTTAACATACAAATGCATGTCTCTAGATCTATTTTCACGTTTTATTTTATAACTTTTTACTTTTTTTAATTTTGAAATGATTTTTCTTTCCAGTTCTAAGATATCTTCAAATGTGCATAAAATGCGGTAGACTGACCATCGTTTTCATATTCTTGGGTCTGGCCGAAGTTTCCCTGGCGTGATTTACCCAAATTTGCCACTATAAATACATACCAGCTAACATCTCTTAAACATTTATCTTTACTAATGTATAGGTTTAACAGCCACGTCATTTGTTCTCCTTTGTACTGTGTCTATTTACTGACGTGTTTAAACTACTGTAGTTTTGCCGTTTTATCCTGTCTCCTTAATTTGAATAAATTGTTTTATTCTTCTTTAAAGTAACGAAGGAGCAAAAATATAAACTAAACTAAAACTAAACATTAATATATTTTATTTCTTAAATTAATGGTTGAAAAAGTGTTGGGTGGAATGAAACAATAAGAAAAAAGGGTTTATGGTGGGTATGGATTATCCTTTTTTGCATTAAAGATCACTTTCGATTTGTGTTAGTTTTAAGTGTTAAGTTGTTCCATATACGCTGTAGTCTATTATATTTACCTGTGATTTTTCATTTTGAGGGATTCCCCAATGTAACACTTGACAATTAAAAGTAAATAATAGTATTATAGAGTATTAATGATTATCCCCGTGAATGGAAAAAACCAAGAGGGTTAACACACGAGCAATCGTCAGATCACCTCGCGCCCACCGTCGGTTTACCGGAGATTTTCCCGTGTGTTGTGAATGGTACAAACATTCCTTCAATTTTGGGTGTGTGAAGAATTTCCCTGGCGCAATTTTCTTAGACCTTGCTACTGCACATCCAAAGCTTATAAGTCAAAAAGATTCAACACGGTAAGGCATTTCCTCTTTTGCATAAATGAGACTGATCACTAGTTTCATCAGAATTGAATTTTTGTTCCCCGAAAAGGATAAAAGATAGTATGTGACGCACTGATTGATTGTATGCAAATTAGCTATAGAGACTTTTTGGTTTGTGGTTTTCAGGTCTTGCCGGAGTGTAATAGTAGTGCTTTTATGAATGCTTAGGATTATTCAAATTTGGCAGATTTTTGGACGTAAACTGAGTTAAAGCGTTTACTTCGGAATAAAGCGAAACCGATAATTTTTGTTTGGACTGGAAAATAAGGTTTATTATTAATTATCCGTCAAGTGGCGCTAGTAATCTCTTAGGCTTTTAATCAACGAAAACACGCGCACAGTACCGGTCCAGTTCCGATTCCATGTTTTCTAGTGCCTGCGGGCGTTCGAAGTACCGGAATATTTTTATAAAAAAAAAAAAAAAAAAACACGCGCACAGTACGGTCGTGTGGCCAAATGGTTAACGTGACCGATACATATAAGGACTTACATACAAAAATCTCTTACCAACAAGCCCCATCCTGGTTTTAAAACTAATGACGGTAAAAAAACACACTCGCGCCTGTTTAATCGATTCTCATGATAAAAAGAAACTCTTAAAAAAAAGACTCAAACTAATATTTCACGAAGTTGCAACGACGCCTCCGAAATCAAATAAAGAGTAGAAAGTGTGTGTATCATGACAGGTTTTAAGTCTCCTTTACTGCTTAAGGTAAGAGTTATCCGAGAGACAAACTTGGTAATATTTTAATTTATACTTTTATTTCGATTTTTACTTTCGACCGTTTTGAATATTTTAGGTTTAGGCATCTCTTTTAAGTTAAGTTTAAGCGTACAACCGCGTATATAACGTGTATACTGGTTCTGGTATATTGCTGGGTTTTATTACTGGGCGGGGCGATTGAATTATTTTGGTGTAATATGTGGTTGGAAGTACAATCCACTTAAAATAATTAAGTTGGATTATGATTAAGCTTTGATTAAAACGTCTTTTAAATGCGGTAAATTTAAGTTACATCATATAAACTACTGTATGGTAATATGCGTAATGCCATCTATACACAACAAGCTGAGATCATACTGAACGGACGTTTCCTCTATCCTCAACCGGTGCCAAGTATCTGAATAATTTCCGTCAAAACACATCGTCAGCTGTAGAGACCAGTTACATTTCTGTTTGTATAAGTTCTGTACTTCAGTGCGGATTTTATATGCATCGGGTCATTTAAAGCCAAATATACCAGCAATGTGACTGCAAAATTATATTACACTTATTACATTTATACTTGTAAATTCTGTTATTTTAAGTAAGGATTTCGTGTGCATCGTTTGGTTTAAAGCCAAATATACTTCCATTCTTATTGGTGATTCCTGGTCGATCAATGCCCCTATATATTAACTAAACGCATAAAACAAACTGTAACACGAAAGTTATTTAAGTTTTTCTCCAAACAATGTTTTAACTGAACTAATCTCTGTTAGCTGTCAAACACGTGTATACTAATCAATTGATTGAAGTTGTGTTAACTTTGTGCCATAATGTCTCAAGCCTACCAATTTTTTGTGTTCATTTACCAAAGATTACCCTGTGTCAATGCTAAACAATTAATTGCTGCATATTTATTTCCGTGAATGACGGAAACCCGAGTGGGGTTAACACACGGGCAATCGTCAGATCACCCTCGCGTCCATCATCGAGTTACCGGAGCTATTGCAGTGTGTTGAATATGATAGACACGTTCCTTCAACTTAGTAGAACCCATTAATTCGCTGGGTTCAGGTAATGTCCGTAAACTGCCCTGCCCAAGGACACAACAGACCAGCTAGCTAGCGATTAGTTTCGAACCTAAACCCATCGTCTGCAAGGCGATGTACATATCCACTAGACTAACCAGTCGGACGCAGATATTTTTTACCTAAAATATAAATTAAAAATTTAAGATTTTAAGAAATTAAATTCATAATAATATTAGATTTAATAAGAAAGCAAATCCTATTAATATTACGATCTAACATTCTTTAACAGACATGTAGTCAAATACTGGAGTCAAACACGGTCAATAAAAAACTAATATGGTAAAATTCTGTAGACAGTCTAGTTCTGCGAAAATTGTGCTTCTACCAAAGAATTATTTTCAAGATATTTTCTGCTTAGTGTTTACAGTAAGCGTTTGAGAAGAAGGCAGAATCAGTATAAAAGATAGAAGAATATTGTGGAAATCACATCACCAGCATCACCAATCATCATGGACAAAAAACTGTTGATTCTTCTTTTACTCGTTGTACTCGCTGTGGCCGACACCGAAGGCTATTATAACTTTGCAAGACGCCGAAGAAGATACAGCTTCCGTCGTCGTTCTTACTCCCTTCGTCGAAGACATGTTTTTAGTCGCCGTCGCTTCCATGCATACGATGAATCGTAAGTACTAGTTATAAGATTAGTGTTTAAGGAAAGGGTAAATTGATTTCCATAGTTTTAGTGAGCAGTTTCCATCCTTTCCTACTTCCCGCTTTCCCTCCCTTTAGCGTTGTCCGTTTTAATACAAAATAAGATATTGCCTCCTAGAGTAACCACAGTTAACGGCTTTTGTTTCAACTTGCAGATCTGAAATCAACGAGCCGGAACTCGAAGAATAAAAGAACGAAAAGGGTAAGAACAGAAATATTTTGGAAAAGCGTTACTCTAAATTTCGTATTCATATTGCAGGATTATACGAACAAATGTGTTCTGTGTCCGTAAAATAAAAAAATCAAATGGAATTCAGCTTTATTGGTTATGTTTTATCATTGATAGTTCAGTTTATAGCACAATATAACGCGAACGCCGGTTTATGTCGAACTTTGAAGGCATACATACCCCACAGTATAAAGTGCCTGGAAGTCTAAAGTAACGCACAAAAGAAGCTTGTATCACAGCTGTATATGCTGGCTCTGCTAACCGTTGATTTCGTCCAAAAACGACAACCACTGGGCACAAGAAGTTAAGACGTTTAGCACATTGATAATCTTATAATGAAATGACAGCCTAAAATTCACTAACAAAACCAGAGTCTGAGTACAACATCTAACGGTAGGGCAGTCTAAGAAATTCGTAACGAACCAAGAAGCAAAATTGAATCAGTTGAACTGTATGCATTTTGCTGAGTAAGCTTATTAACGAACAAGAATAAAATCCCCTTCCGTGAGTTGTCGGATTGCGAGAGTCATATCAGCTAAATACTGTTGGTTGGGGTCTTCAGATAAGGTAAAGTGCCAGAAATAGGCACCAAGTTTAAATCTTCTGAAACTCAACAGATCGTATTACTGCCGAATGCAGATATTCTGTTCTGAAATTTACTTTTCTACATCAATAACTATAGTCGGTTGTGTCCTTGGGCATGGAACTTAATGGATATTGCCTGAACCCAGCGGATTAATTGGTTCTACCAAATTGAAGGTACTTGTGTATCATATACAACACCACAATAGCTCCGGTAACCCGACGATGGGCGCGGGGTAATCTTACGATCACCCGTGTGTTAACCCCGATGGTTTTTTCATTCACGAGAATAACATGAATAACCTATCCTATCTTAGTAGTCTTCAGTCTTTACTTCTTATTCTCCCTTGACAGTTAACTTCATTGTAGCACTTTAAGAACCTGATGGGGATCGTTACCTGGCCAGTTTTTGTATTGTAGTCGGTATATGTTCACCATTTGGCCACACGACTGTACAAAAAAACAGTTTTAACTACACTGATTCACACATAAATAGAAATGTAAACAAAAAGCTAATATTCCTAACATTTTGTCTAGCAATTACGACATCTCCTGTAAATGTGTTGTGACAAATGTTAACAATCAGTGTTCAAATTGGTCTTGGGTTGTCCACCGCCGATTTAATCATTAAAACTGAGTATATATAGATTGTACAGTAGTTATGTTGTATTGCTGGGATTATTACTGGATCTTGTTGCTTGATGAAAAAAAATTATTAGATGTAAAAGCTCGATGGAGAAAAATTTCACTGAAAATATTGATGTAGGTTTGTGATTAAGATCAGCTTTTACTAAAACTTCTTTTTAATGTAGTAAATTTCAGTTACAATAAAAACTCCTGTATCGTTAAAATATACGTAATGTCATCTATTTATATAAAACAAGCTAGGATCATACTGAAAAGTACGTTTCCTCTTCTACCGGTGCCAATTACCTAAACAATTTCCGTCGAAACAAACCGTCAGCTGCAGAGAACAGACATATTTCTATTTGTATAAGTTCTGTACTTTAGTAAGGATTTCATAAGCACCGTTTTGTTTAAAGCCAAATATATCTGCAGTGTGACTGCAAAATTGTTTATATCCGTTCGAGTTTTGTCCTTATATCATAACTAAAGGTTTATCTCATTAAACAAACTGTAACACGAAAATTATTACGTTAGCTGATTTAAATCCAAATGCATTGCGAACTCTGTTCGCTGTAAATTACGTGTATATGCTACTTAATTGACGGAAGGAGTCTTAACTTTGTACCACAATAACTCAAGCCTACCTAATTTTGTGTTGATTTACCAAAAAAAGGTGTTTGTTTTATTTAATGAATTTTTAAACTGAATGTTCCGTGCTAGTGTTAAAATTTAGAAGAGTATGGAGTAAAATGAGAGACACTGCTACCAAAAATAACAATTCCAACCCGGATAGGTTAGGATATTCATATTTATCCCCGTGAATGAGAAAACAAAGGGGCTTAACACATGGGCAATTGTCTGATTAACTCGCGCCCACTATTCGCCGCCGTCACCATGCATACGATGAATCGTAATTACTAGTAATAAAGGGGAAAACTAAAAGGAGGGAAAGGCGGGAAGGAGGAAAACTGCACACTAAAATGAATATTGGGGCATTAGAGTTAGTTTTTAACATGGGGTTGGATTTGTTTCTGTTATTTCTGGGATTGAGATTAGTGTTTGGGGAAAGGGTAAATTGATTTCCATAGTTTTAGTGAGCAGTTTCCCTCCTTTCCTCCTTCCCACTTTTCCTTCCTTTAGCATTGTCCGTTTTAATACAAAATAAGAGATTGCCTTTTAGAGTATAATCACAGTCGTTCGGAACATGTGTTGTAACAGTTTTCTCCAAATCTTCTGTAATTTCACAGAAAGACAAACTCAGATCTTAAATCTCTCTCTGTCAACATCTAGTGTAGAATTTTTTCTACTCGGCCGCAAGCGCCGCAAGACCGAGAAAATTGACCGCTTATTGGCGCACAATCCGCTCAATACCCGTTGCGGCGATGTGTGCATTGACTGCGCAGAGCTGCGCCGTAAGCATTTTGTGACAGCTTCAGAAGGGTATGTGTGCATCCGATTTAACCCTCCAAGATAATTGGTTGGTAATTCCCGCCCGGAAGAACAAAAAATAATCCGCATTTTATTGTTTTTTTAGTGGAGACAGAATTTGGAACATTTCCTTCTGGCTTATGGCTTTGCAAAACAGTAAAATAGCCGGGCAGTTCACGCGACCGATACATATACCGAAATATATACAAAAAAGGTATCAATAAGCCCATCTTGGGTTTAAAAACTGAGCTATATAAAAAAACAGCCACGTTATCTTCTGAACCAGAATGAAAACAGACTAACAACGCTTATAGGACTTTATAACATCGCAAACGGATGTCATGAATAGACATTTTGCGTTCTAACAATGTAATCAGATACATCATGGCAAAATATGCAATAATTTATGTTAAAATATTTGATTTTATTCCAATTTGCTATAAAGTTTCTACCTTTTTCGGGCCTGGCTTTAAAACCATGATTGTCTCGTCGCCAAGAACCTTTTTTGTTTATAATTCCCTATATGTACCGGTCTATTTGGCCACACAACTGTACAACAACGTTTGTACCATTGTTTATATATATTAATTTAAATAAATCCAATGACTACGATCTGTAATACAACATTCTTGGTGATCCTCCGGTGTCCAAGTTTTAGTGCATCGCCGCCGATTGAGTTTCGAAAACATTTTCGATGACGTGCCGATATTGTCTGCTGATAGTGAACTTTGGATTCTTGCTAAAATAGCCCTCTATATTCTCAGTATTAAATTATCTTTACTTATACACCCCAAGGAAAAAGAACGATTTAAAAGCTAGTTACTAGCCAGATTATACCGTTTTACATCGTTTAGAGAGTTCTTTTTAAATTTTGCTATCATCGAAAAGGCAAAAATGGTTTTAATGACGATGATAGCGAGGGTTGGGGACGGTCTGGCTCTTGCCGCGTCCATGCAAGAAGATGAACAGGTAAATTTGAAAAAATCGACAAAATATATCCGAATATATTAGGATAGAATAATCATGTTGTGTATGTTTTACTTGTTTCTTTAATTTCGTACAACCCATTAATCCGCTGGATGGCACAACCGATTAATTCAGGCAATGTCCGTTAAGTGCCTTGCACAAGGATACAACCGACTAGCTAGCAACCAGTTTCATGCGTGCAAACGCTTTAACTAAAACAACACGCTAGACCAGAGGTGGGCAACCTTTTTCGGCCTGGGTGCCAAATTCGGCTAAAATTAATGGAAAAATCCTTCCGCGTGCCAACTAACAATTCGTGAGAACATATTTCTGTTTTTGAATATTTACTCCTACTATAATAGGAGTTGTACTATTTACCTAATATAGTAGGAGTTCTGTACTTTTGAATTGCACTAATGTGACATCAAATAGCTTTTTGTGATGTCATAAATGCCTATAGCCTGTAAGCTTTCATGACAAATTGTTTGTTAAGTTGATTGTAAGAAAAGTTGCCTAAAAACTTAATTTTACAGTTTATTTTTCGGGAAGCGTCGTTTAATTTTTTTGGAATGTGCTTAGCGGTCCCAGAAAATTGTCTCGCGGTCCCCAAAAGACCGCGGACCCCAGTTTAAGAACCGCTGTTTTACAGTAATGACTTTTAATTTTTATCTTTACTGCAAAATAAGCAAGTGCTGTACTATTACTGATAGAGCAAACCTTAGGCAGGTGAAAAAGTGTGTTCAACGATGAATTTTTACTCTTATTAACCCAATTTGATAAACGTAACGATGAGCTTATGTGAAATAAGTTACCGGTCTTTTTTACTTGCCGAAATATGCATTTATGACCTTTACCGATACCAAAGGACCTTACCGGTACATCCTACATCATGTTTAGCCTTATAACACTTTGTATCTTAAATTGCTAACAGAAGTAAATTAGGATGCTAAGGGTAACTGATATTAACTACATCTGGTTGACTGCACAAACGTACAATTTTTTCTCACGTTTGTCTGTGGCAGCCGGTTGCGAAATTTGCAAGCGGATTGTTGTACTCTTTGGTGTTTGTTGAGTAACAATAACACGGTAATAAATAATCAAATCTTCACAACTTACCGTAATAAACATTTTATGCACGTGGCCAAAGCTCAAATAAATAACAACTTTTAAGTTATCATCTTTAAGAGAAAGGAATCTAATTTCCTTGAACTAGCGTGCCAGAAATACGAGCTCGCGTGCCAAGTTGGGCACGCGTGCCAGGGGTTGCCCATGCCTGCGCTAGACTATACTAGGGTTTGTCATCATGCGTCCTTCTGATTTATTCTTTACCCTTCCGATGCGGCTCTTTTTAATTTTTATCCTAAATGTATTGAGTGCTTAACAAGTTTAATACCCATAAAATAGCAAAACAAACAGTAGAACACTTGCGTCTTTATTACACACATATAGTTGTTTTCCTTTTGTTGGAAAAATAGTGTTGCAACTACCAGTGATTTTTATTTGTGGAATATCGGTTTAAATGGCTTTTTAAGTGTAAAAGGTTGCCGACCCATGATCTTTACCAGTTTAATAATATAATTTACCCGGTAAATATATACTACCGGGTTGAAAAAAGCTCCAGTAACCCGATCCCGAGGTGATCTGACGATTGCCCGTGTGTTAACCCCCTTGGTTTTTCCATTCACGGGGATAAACATGAATATCCTATCCTATCCCATCCTATATACCATAAACCACATTTTCTCTCCCTACTGATCCATTATTCAAACATATTTATTTGTCAAATATACAGAAAAAATAAACAATACGAAAATAAATTTAACCGCAGTTTAACTAAAGAAACCATGGTTAACGAATCAAGTGTCACCTAAAAATAAGTGCTATTAAAATATGAACATAAATGACCTAAGTTAAACCAAAGTTTAAGTAGTAGTCACAGAGAAATGATGTGGTAATCTAAGCACTCTATCTAGGGTGCCTCTAAATACTACAGGTCCACTTGGAGCGCTTGGATTGCTTGGATCACTTAGATTGCTATGGAAAGTAATTCTAACCCTGTCCCAAACACTAATCTTTACCCCAGAACTAACTTTAAATCCAACCCTAACAAAATTATCATGACTTTTGTAATTGCGAAGTATAGTAAGCGATCCAAGCGCTCCATGCGCTCCAAGCGGTCCTGTAGTATTTAGAGGTACCGCTCTATCTAAGGCCACATAATAATAAATTAAAATATCAAAATAAATAATCAACCTAATCCCCCCTTTAATTTACAGACGGGACGAAGTCTTACTGAGTACCAGAACCAAGCCAAGATGTTGTTCCGTAAATTGAATAACCAGAGTCCTGACCGATGCACAATTGAATCTGGAAGAATGCTTTTCCAGTAGGTCTTGGCTGTACCTCTAATTAAATTATGATATTTTTACCAATCACTAACCACCAAAAAAGGAACTAGCTTTTGACCAAATTTTAACTTGTTTTGAATTTAATTTTTGTATCTCTCTATTTCCATCATTTAGGATTAACCAAGAATGGGTACCTACAATTACTACAGGATCGCAGATACAAGTTTTTACTTTACAACTTTACATTCATCCAGGATATAAATCCCTTAATATGAATTTTCTCTAATAACTTCATGTCAACTCATATATTTTTCCCGTAGCTATATGATCAAATAGCATGTGCTATCTGGTATATAATTGACCAGAGACAACTTTTAAAAAAATTATAGATAAATTTTTCATGACAATATGTACTTCCAATGAGCACTTTACAACAGTAAGGGTTGCAGTTTCGAAACTGGTCGCTAGCTAGTCGGTTGTGTCTTTGGGCAAGGCACTTTACGGACATTGCCTGAACCCCGCAGATTTATGGGTTCTACCAAATTGAAGGAACATGTAAATCATACACAACACACTGCAAGAGCGCTGGTAACCCAACAGTGGGCGCAATGTATTCTGACGATTGCCCGTGTGTTAACCCCCTTGGTTTTCCTATTCATGTGGGACAAACATGAATATCCTATCTTATCCTAGAACAAGGTTATTTATCTAATTCCCACAGCTATATGATAGACCAAAACATCTGCTATCTAGTATTGAATTGACTAGAGACAAGAAAATCATGAATAAATCCTTCATGTGAATTTTTCTTTATAACTTCATGTTAACTCCCGTCTCCCATATTTGTTCTGCAGCTATATGATCGACCAGAGCATCTGCTATTTAGTGCTGTGTGAACAAAGCTTTAGCAAGAAACTTGCATTTTCCTACTTAGAAGAACTTTCTTCCGAATTCTTTGTTCAATATGGGAATCGTGTGCAATCAGCTACGAGACCATACGCTTTTATTGAATTTGGTAAGCGCTGGTTGATAAAATAGTTTTTAAAAAATAGTGATAAGTTTTGTTCAAAAATGTTTTTTGGTTGTTTTTTGAATTTAAATAATTCTGACACTGTATATCAGGGGTTCTTAACCAGGGGTAAATTTTACTGATTGAAGGGGTAAATTTACTAAATTATAAGCTAAAGCAAACTTCAATTTTGCGTATTTTTTGCATACGTACAGAAAATGTTTACATTCGTGTGTGTTTACTGTAGTTTTCACAACTAAAAAAAACTATATTGATATGTGCCCTGGTAAAAAAAACGAAAAGATTTGCTTTACTTTTCTTGACAAAGGGCCACCAAGAAGATGGGGGTAAATTATACTTTTTTATTCGGAAAGCAGTAAACAAGACAAACAAGGTTAAGAACCCCTGTTGTATATGAATTAGTTTTTAAAATTTGATTTTTCCAGACACTTATATCCAAAAGACGAAAAAATCTTACCTGGACAGTCGAACACGAAGGAATCTTAGCGTTGTGTCGTCGGAGTTACAAGAAGTGCAGAAAATTATGGTTTCTAATATTGATGACGTTCTTCAAAGAGGGGTAGCCTTATCAGGTAAGTCATTTGTCCATCTGTTTTGCCATAGGAGGGTTGTTGTTTATCCCCGTAAATGGGAAAACGCAATGGGCTTTAACAAATCGGGCAATCGTCAGATCACCTAGCGCTCACCATCGTGTTTCTATTGTAGTGTGTTGTGTTTGATTTACACGTTCCTACAATTTGGTAGAACCCATTAATACGCTGGGTTCAGGCAATGTCTGTTAAGTGCAGTGCCCAAGGACACAACCGACTAGCTAGTGACCAGTTTTAAACCTGCAACCCTTTGGCTGAAAAGCGCTATAGACATCGGTCTTTCAGTTAAAGGTAGTGGGATCAAAACCCGCCACATGATAGTCCGGTGTCTCCGAAAGACAGTCTTATGGATGTTGCTTAACTGATTGAGCAAAAACTATGTGCAATTTCCCTTTCGTAATATGGGCACAGAAAAAACTTGAACATATTTACATTCAAACGTCTACCAGTGTGTAATTACTCCTGCACTCTGGAGGATAAAAATGAGCTTCCCATAAAGATCAATTTCTCTATGTTAGTGAATGTTATTTATATCACTTTCGAGGTTAAAACTTGATCTACAAATAATTTTCCATGCAAGCGTTCTTTTTTGCTTGGTTAATTTTGAGAGTTTGCCCACTATAGATTATTTTAGCATACGCTCACTATATTAGCACGAAAAACTGTTCGGAAGCGCATTTCTTGTGCGCAGAACCAGTTACTTAACTTTCTATTTTACAGACCTTGGTGACAAAGCCAGCAATCTCGCAACTTTATCGAAAAAGTACCAACAGGACGCACACTATCTCAATTTAAGGTCGTCCTACGCAAAAATCGCCGCCGTCGTAATCCTTCTTATAATTTTCATCATATACATACGATATTGGTGGTTGTGAGGTTAACTTAACAGGAATATTTAAAGTTTTAAAAGCCTGCCGTGACGCTATCCTCGTAGTTTATATTCTATCTGCTTCAGAGACAAAATTGACAGGCATTATGCAATAGTAGTCCACAAAAATGCTATTATTTCATACAGGTCACGTCTTAATAGCAAAAAAACTCGAAATTCTGTTTAAACTTTACATGGGACATGTGCTGTAATAAGCATTGATATAATAACCCTAGTTGTCCTGCCTACAGTGATAAACCTAAGCATTATTATCCTGTATAGCTTATTGATGCAAAATTATATGACATTTTTGCTGCATTTATGTAGACCTTGTTTTATTGAATGCTCGATTTATTATTTATGTTCCACTAATTTTGCAACTATATCTTGTGCCATACCCATAGCTTTAAAACGACCAAAAAGACCGTAATAGTCTGAACTATTACAATAGTGCCCATTCGCCTTAATAGTGTCCAGACAATATCTTAACAGTAAAAAAACTGCCAAAGGTTGTTTAAATGCTGTCTTCACTTACGTAAAAATCTTATTTAATAATAGTTACAGAATGTTAGAATCGCGTTCTCTGTTATGTTTGAAATGTGCAAACGCTCTTTATAAGTGGAAAAAAACAGTTGTTTAAATGCGATTTTTATTTATGTTAAAAATCCAATTCACTGAGTCTTAAACTGTTAGAATAACTCTCTCTTTCGTGTTTTAAATGTCCATACACTATCTAAGTGAAGCAAAACTGTTGACAGTTATTTTATTTTTAAAGGCTGTCTTTACTAAAATCCATATAAAAACTAAATCACTGGACAGTCTTAAATAACTGTTTCTTCTGTCGTTTTTGAAATGTCAAAAACTCTTATTCAAGTGTGCAAGTGGATAATCCATATAAAAACACTTATTCACTGGACAGTCTTGAATAACTCTGTCGTGTTTAAAATATCTTAAACTCCAAACTTTCTAAATGTATAAGTGGATAAAAAAAGGGACAGTTGATTTATTTTTAAAGACTGTCTTCACCTATTTAAAGACACTTATTCACTGTAAAGGTATTGGATCCGTGCATATGATTGTGTTGGATGGAGGCTTGGTGTTGCAAAAGTGCAATAATGATGTAGAATTGTAGATTGGTGTTTTACTGTCGCCATATTGGGAATATATGTTTGTTGAATAAAAGCAAGTTCTAACCAGAATTGTTGTTTTTATTAGGTGGCTTCTGTTAGGAGGAGTGTAGGATATTCATGTTTATCCCATCGAATAGGAAAACCAAGGGGGTAACACACGGGCAATCGTCAGATCACCTTGCGCCCATCGCCGGGTTAATGTAGCTATTGCAGTGTGTTGTATATGATAGACACGTTCCTTCAATTTGGTAGAACCCATTAATCCGCTGGGCTCAGGCAATGTTTGTTATGTGCCTTGTCCAACGACAGAACCGACTAGCTAAAGACCAGTTTTGTTAATTACGGAAGGCAACAAAGGTTATTAGTCACTGAATGACTGATTTTTTATTTGTTTTTACTGAGTTAAGTTTCGAAGCCATGAAAGTGCTTGTCACGTCATGGCTGTGGTATATGAATCGGGTGCGAGATATATCCGGGCAAGCAATGAATTGTTAATCAAATTCCAGGGCACAGTAACAGTTGGAACCATAAATAGAGGACGGAAAGACTCATACTGGATTACAAGGAGCTATTGCTGCTTCTTGTCCGTTTTTGAGTTCTACTTATTTGTAACGTTGTGTTCTTTTTGGATTATGTTTGGTTGTGAATATTCTATCCTTATCCAGCCGCAAGGCAAATCACTACAGCAGTGCTTCTCAAATGGTGCGCCGCGGAGCACTGGTGCGCTACAGGGTTTATCTAGGTGCGCCACACTTGCATTTCGTAATATAAGACGAAGTGTGCGTAGATCATAAACTACTAAATGGTTAGTGTCTTGTTCGTTCTTTTCCGATGTAACGTTAGTTCTACATTAACTTTTGAAAAGCAAGAGCGCTCAAGAAACAGTCATTTCGTTATATGGAAGTTCGGTGATTAAATTAGTTTAATTTAACTTTTAATTATCCATATTTTTCCTAAATTGTTAAGTATTTAGCATATTGTTTTGACTTTTCATGCAAAGTGCGCCCGTTCGTTTCTTAAAGGGGAACTGAAGTCAATTTTAAGAATATCTTAATAAATGGAAAAAAATACGCTGATTTCAAAAATCAAATCAGTTTCTTCCAATATTTTTTGGTTAAAGAGTTATGAGCAAATATGTATTTCATTTTATGTTAGGGGATTTCCCGTATTACGTCACTGACGTTGTTGAGATTTCGTGCCTATATGCATTGTATACAATCATGTGTCAGTTTAGAAGTGAATTAGTAACAGAAGCGCCTACAGGAGCGTTGTATTTTCGTTTTTATTATGGAGACTTAGCATAACACTTGTCATATAGTCTTACTGAACCAATGTACATGGTGACAGCTTACTTTAAGCGCGGTCATTAAGGCCTGCACGGTCCTGGACTGGACCTAAGCTGAATGCTGAGGTATACAGATCTCGTATTTAAATGACTTTAGAATAATAAGTCTTAGCAATTTATATCATAAATAATAAAAGTGAAAACAGAACAAGAAAACTATAACAGAATGCATTAAACTGTAACTGCCAGCAATTTATAGAAATAAACCAGCCATTAGGAAAAGGCTAGACTATGCGGTGGGAAAAGCCTATTTCTTTCATGGTTTACCTTGGCTGTTTGTATAATGTTTTGCTGTTGTGTATGTGGTGCATTTAATGTCTGCTGTTATTGAAACTGAGCATTAGCCTACTGGTTGAGTATACCACTTATTGCAAAAACCAGTTAATCCACAGTTGAGTAGCTGATGTGTAGTCTGACAATAAGTACACAGCAAGCACTCAGATAAGTAAGTGAAGAATATATATAATAGATCTTTACTTAACTACCCAAATAAGTTAATAAGAATATACCACATTTCTAATTTAGTTCTTTTTATTAGATATTGTAAAATGCCTAAAGTTAAGCCACTGAGAAGGAAGAAAGAGTGATTGGAGTATATTGTTTCCTATTACAGCACACGAAATTCCAATCCACCTGTGCTCTTCCATCGATTTCCTTACAACGACAAAAAACGGTTGAAGCAATGGATACAACAATGCAAGCGTTCTAAACTACCTGGAAAAAGAACCGCAGTGTGTAGTGCACATATTTGTGACAAGGATTATCATAGTAAAATTGTATTTGACTCCAATGGAGTAGCCAAGATGATGAAAACAAACCACTTGGTGAAAAATTATGATTTTAAACATAGTGATCAACCCAGTACATCAAGTGCAACTTCAAGAACTTCTTTATCCAAGCAGATAATTGAAAAATAAGGGCTTTTAGTAATGCAAGTCCAGTCTGGCATTATTTTGTGCACACATGCATGTACATTCATGCAGCATAAACATTCTTGCGGTGTGTCCATAAGAATACAGTTTTTGCAACGGCACCAAGTCATGTCAATAGGTAATGTTTCTAAATAAACATTTTCTTCTAGGGGGCTTGCATCTTCAAAGATACTTTCAGACGTTTTCCTCGGTTCAAACGCACATGACTAAATTTGTGTTGTTTTATTGTGTACAATAAAACTTCTTTCATCCATGCCAGAATGCTGAAAACTGTCATCCATTTTAGTGTTACAACATTAACTTAAATTTACTCTAGAAATGAAGAAAACAAAAGAAATTTGTTAAAACTTCTATGCATATGTATACCAAATCTCTCACACTCTCAGTTTGTAGCCTAGGGGTTGATCACAACATTGCTAGTCTACGTTGCAGATTATGGCTATATATTGAAAAGCAACAATCATGAAAGAAATAGGCTGTTCCCGCTGCATAGTCTGATCTTTGATTGATGGCTGGTTTATTTCTATAAATTGCTGGCAGTTACAGTTTACTGCCTCCTGTTCTAGTTTTCTTGTTCTGTCTTCACTTCTATGATTTATGACATAAATTGCTAAGACTTATTATTCTAAAGTCATTTAAATACGAGACCTGTATACCTCAGCATTCAGCTTAGGTCCAGGATCGTGCAGGCCTGAATGAGCGCGCTTAAGGTAAGCTGCCACGCGGGTACATTGGTTCAGTTAGGCTATATGACAAGTGTTATGCTAAGTCTTCATAAAAAAACGAAAATACAACGCTCCTGCAGGCGCTTATGTTACTAATTCACCTCTAAACTGGCACATGATTGTATACAATGCATATAGGCACGAAATCTCAACAACGTCAATGACGTAATACGGGAAATCCCCTAATATAAAATGAAATGCATATCTGCTCATAACTCTTTAACAAAACAATATTGGAAGAAACTGATTTGATTTTTGAAATCAGCGTATTTTTTTCCATTTATTAAGATATTCTTAAAATTGACTTCAGTTCCCCTTTAAATGGTTTCGGGTGCGCCACGAGGTCAAAAAGATCGAGAACCGCATTAATCCAGTAGGTAATAGTCAAGTTCGTTGCCATCCTGGTTAAAGATTCCCGATTCCCGACCAAGATTGTGAATAGATCACAAAGTCTTGGTTGGATATTCCTTAAATATTTCTGGTTTATTTTACACACCCCTATTGATTGATTTTTTTCTTATACAAGCAAAAACTGAACCTGGAATTTGAACTACAGTTACAAATGTTGGGAAATCCTACTAATTCAATTTAAAAATCAGTTTTGCATTAAATTAGAACTGATTTTCTAAAAGAGTTAGGTTTCATTTTTGGATATTTTTCAGACATTTATAACCTATTAAAATGTTGCATTTTTTCGTTAATAACTAACTATACACAGGGAAAACTAAAAGGGAAAGGGGGAAGGCGGGAAACTGCACACTAAAATAAATATTAGGTCATTAGAGTGAAATTTAAAATGGTTTTAGAAGGAGGGTTATTTCTGGGGTTAAGATTAGTGTTTGGGTAAGGGTTAAAATTAATTTTCATAGTTTTAGTGAGCAGTTTCCCTTCTTCCCGCTTTCCCTCCTTTTAGCGTTGCCCCCATACACTGCTGAACAAGAGGTAAAACGGCAGCAATAAAACACAGGTTTTGTGGTGATTTTATTTTGCGAATCGCGCGCAATTTAACGGTTGGACTTGGCCACTCTCTCCAGTTCATCTTTCTTCTTGATGGCGTACGAATTGGATGAACCCTGGATTAAGAATAGGGTTAAATACACTGGTAAAAAACTAGCAATTGCAATAAATTGAGAAAGCAGCTTTAATTGTTATTTGCTTCCCCTTCTAATTCTAAAACATTTTTAGGTTAATATGCATGATCTTACCACACATATTTCTTAAATATTGGTTCTCTAATGTGACGAATAGCTTTGTGATATTGTTTTGCCTATCAGTCAAAAGTTTATCGGTACCAAAACTGTTGGTTGTGTACTTTGTGCAGCACTAAGCAGACATGCACAGAACCAATTGGTTAAATGGGTTTTACCTAAACACACCGCAATAACTCCAGTAACCTGATGATGGATGCAAGATAATCTGATGACTGCCCATGTGGTAATGCCCCTTACATTTTTCCATTGACAGGAATAAACATGAATAACCTATCCTATCCTAAAACTTGCCTACTCAACGATTACCCTTGTAATAACACTCTTACATAGTCAAGAGATAATCTGACGATTGCCAGTGCAATAACTCAACTTGCATTTTTCCATTCAATAGGAATAAACATGAATATCCCTACACATCCCTATACATGAATATCCCTACACATCCCTATACATGAATAACATGAATATCCCTACACATCCCTATAAAACACGAATATCCCTACACATCCCTATACATGAATATCCCTACACATCTCTATACATAAATATCCCTACAAACACATGAGAATCCCTACACATTAACCAGTCGTATCACCTTGTGCGCATTAATAAGCTCATCAGCCAAGCACTCAGCGATTGTTTTGATGTTTCTGAAAGAAGCTTCTCTGGCGCCGGTACACAACAACCAGATCGCTTGGTTGACACGTCGAAGTGGTGAAACGTCCACGGACTGTGATGTAATAATGGTGATTGTGTGTTGGCAAATAGGGGTTGATGTCACTTTAAACAAGACGTTACAATAAATAACACATGATCGCTTAGTTTTAATATAAAAAGTACAATTTCGGCCTTTTGCTGAAAACTGTCCTAGTTGCAAAATGGGCAACTACAGTTTTAAATGCCAGAGTTGACAAAATAAAAGCGTGGGACTGAAATCCGTTTAAACTTTATTTTACAATTGACAAACTGGTTAAAATATCCATGATTTTTTTGTTGCTTAATTAGTAGATTTCATTTATATACTGGCGTCTCAGAAATCGCATTAAAAGTTATCGCTTGATTAATAAACCCTGGTCACTTTTTGATAACTTTAGCCATTTGCCCAGTTAACGCTTTTACATTTTGTTGCATTATAATGTGTGGGACATTACTGCAGTTTATTTTACCCAATTAATCCACTGGGTTTACGCAATGTCAGCATAAAGAACCTTGCTCAAAAACGCAATTGAAGTTAGCTAGCAGATTCGATCCTACCATTCGGCCATACGATGACAGACCTTTTAAACAACCATACGACACAAAAAGAACCTTGCTTAAAAACGCAACTGACTAGCTAACAAGCAGATTCAATCCTACAACCATATGATGTCTCAAACGACACGACTTAATGCACCAACCTGTCTCCTGACGGTACCGGCACGACCGATACGTGTGGAGTCTTCACGTGGGCCACTGTTGATGATCGCGTTCACCAGGATTTGAAGAGGGTTCTGAGTTGAAAAACATATCAGAATGAAATAATGGAAAAAGTTGCAAAAGTTAAACCACAAAATTTAAAAACTTTTAAAAAACAAGACACATTATATCTCATCTCAATTTGTATCAAATTCAAATTTTTTTAAACTGATTTTTCTGACCAAAAATTCAAAACATCACATTAACGACAATTTTCTAATTTTTTTCATCATATTAACGACAATTTTACCTCGCCGGTGAGCAGATGAATGATCTCGAACGCATGCTTGATGATGCGAACGGTAAGCAGCTTTTTGCCGGTGTTGCGACCGTGCATCATCATTGAGTTGACGAGGCGCTCGACAATCGGACATTGCGCTTTGCGGAACCGTTTTACCTGGTAGCGACCGGAGCTGTGCGGCAGGAACTTTGAGTACTTGTCTTTTACCGGCAAGTAGTCCTGAAATGGGGAAGGGGGAAGTTAAAGCATGAATGAGTATATACAGTAAACGCTTCTATGTTTTCTATTACTAAATGGGGTTTTCGCACTATACAGGATTACAGATACAAATTGAGTACTTGTCTTTCACCGGCAAGTAGTCCTACATATGAGTGAATATTACAGCGCGAGTATATGTTGTATAGTAAACGACTAAACGCTTCTACGTTTTCTATTATTAGATGTGGAATTTGCATTATACAGCGTACAACTTGAGCACCGTAATTGTGCTTTACCACCAAGTTCCAAGGGATTCTGTAGTATTAGAGGCACCCATGCAATTGCGAAGAAGACATGCATTCGGATTAAATATATAAATTTTAAATTAAAAAAATAGCGGTGGTGAATTTTGCTACCTAATAATAATAGTAAAGGAAAATATAAATAAATAGATTACAAATAACAAAAAGATAGCGTGGTGAATTTTGTGTCTAATACTGACTTTACAGTTTTGGAATAATAAGTCACAGATTGGTTATCTTGCTTCAGCATGCCATTAAAAATATGAAATAAATAAAATAGAAATAATAAGTATATAAAAACCAATGGCCTTATGATACCCATCGTTCATCTTAAACACTCACAGTGAGAGAGATGTCATTGATCTGGACATCGCTAGTCGTCCATTGTCCGAACAACTTCACTTCAGGGGCTTCCGCCACAATAACATCAGCTTCGTAGTCGTCCTCCATCTGCAATTAGCATTGTGATGTCATAAGGAGTTTGAATGTGTGTTATGAGGGTGCCTCTAAATACTACAGGACCGCTTGGAGCGCTTGGATCACTTAGATTGCTATGGAAAGTAATTCTAACCCTGTCCCAAACACTAATCTTAACCCCAGAACTAACTTTAACCCCAACCCTAACATTATTATCACGGCTCTTGTAATTACGAAGTATAGTAAGCGATCCAAGCGATTTAAGCGATCCATGCGCTCCAAGCGGTCCAAACGGTCCTGTAGTATTTAGAGGTACCGTGTTATGACGTATGGAGCGACACTAAAGAAAGGGAAAGAAGGGAAACTGCTAACCAAACTTATAGAAATTAATTTTAGTTTAGTTTTAACCCTTCCCTAAACACAGAACTAACCCTAACTCTAATCCCATTTTTAAAAAAACTAACTCTTAATGTCATAATCTTCATTTTACTGTGCAGTTTTACTTATTCCCGTTTTTCCCAAACGTGTGCAAAATATCAGGACCCTGGTATGGGGATAGCAATTTACAGATTGTTTTGGCAAAAAATTTGAGCATGATGTAGGCATGCACAAGACAAAAAAAACACCTCAATAAATGATCACAAAAAAAGGTTTATAAAAACAGGATTTTTTTAATTTCTAGTAAAATATTTGGTCGTAAATTACAACCCCAGTTTTCTTACCAATTTCAGTGTTAGTTTAGAACTGTTCACGTGAAATCGATTTTAGATAAGTTTTTAACGATTTTGCGACTTATAAACACGCACAGTAAGTTAGAATAGCGTTTATACAGCATTTTTGTTTTAAAAAGTACGAAAAATAGTTTGTTTTACAGTAAAAATATGTAAAAAACGACAAAACTTACATTTATTCTTGGCGACTTTTCGGAAAAGGCAAAAACGAAGAAGGCGCAGAGAAATTACACGCGATCTTCTGACCACATTCGGCGCTAGAGTGGTCATTTTTTATTGAACGGGGCTGAAACATGCTGCAGTAAAACAAATAAAAACCGGCGTAAAATTTACCAAAAAAAATTTAAGGTATACTTAAATGACATCATTAAAAGTTACGCAAGAAATATGATAGAGACAAATGCGCTTTTTAAATTTATTTCAGCATAAAGTATTGATTTGCGAAAGAAATTTCAGTTTGACTAAAAATTCTTGATTTTTTTTTATATTTTTCCAAAACCGACCAAAAGCAATGACTAATTATTAATAAAATTATCTTTTTGTTTAAAAACACAGATTAAAACATTTTTTTTCTGATTCTATATTTAAATATCTTTTTCTATATTTGAAAGTTGGGCTCGATGGCAAAGGAGAACGGAAGTCATATAAGCGATCTGAAATCCGGGCGCTCGGCAAGAAGCGATATTTCAATTAGGCAGCTGCGTTTCAAAGTGAGAGGTATCGATTCACACAGAACTAAAAGCAAAGTCTCTGAAAACTGTCTGCAAAGGAAGTGTCTTAGATGGTTTGACTTTAACAAAAGGAGATTTTCAAGGTAGGTTTGTTCATTAATATTAAAATCATTTACTTCTAGACAGACAGGTAGCCTTTCGTTTAAACAGGCACTTTATATTGAATAGTCTATATCTTGAATTACATTATTTTTTCGCACACGATTCGTTTGAAACGGGTTTTAGATTAAACATAAATATATATCCTATACACAAGGAAAGTAATACTACAGCGTCTATGGCCTACCGTTACTTGGTTACTTAGAACAGAAAATATATATAACTGAAAAAGAAATATTTGAATGTAGGTTGTGCTTTTAAAATTCTGGCTAACATGCGTGAACGCCAAAGATTAAACCGTGGAGACAAAATTAAAGATAATTTAAAGGCGACAATCAAAGTAATTCGATGTGACGTCACAAATCCTTAGACTAATATAAACAGTAGCTTAGTCCGAGAGGAGTATAAACGATATATCGCATATCTTATTAAACTCGTATATATTTTAATTCTGGATTGAAATATTTCTTTGCTATCAAAATAGACAAATTTAAGCAAGGCATTTGGGCTTTTGCTATGTCCTCGGCTAGGGCAAGATATTTTTTAATAAAGAAACCTCTTCCAAAAGTAATTTGGCTACAGTATATTTTTAACTACATGTGAATAATTTGAACCCTAGCCATTGGCGAATTTTATAGCGTTAGCGAGTTCACTAAATCAATTATCGGCAATTTTTAAACCATCAATAAATTCCTTAAACCGAAACCAATGTTTGTAAGTTTTTGTTTGTTTATTTCTGTAAAGGGGTTTGTTTAATTACACTGTAACGTTGAGAAAATGTGTATAATCTCTTTTTGCCTCCATGCTGTGTGTGTAAATGTGGCCAATTAAAATACATTCAGCATAGGATATCAATGTTTATCCCCGTGAATGAGAAAATCAAGGGGTCAGTTCAGTAACTTGCCCAAGGACACAACCGACTAGCTAGCGACCAGTTTGGAATCTGCAATCTTTCGGTTGAATTGCGTCGCACTAAACAAGCAGCATAACCAGTCAGACTAAAACGAACCTAAAGGCGATTGTGTTAACCCCCTTAGTTTTCCCATTCGCGGGGATAATTATGAATATCCTATCCTATAATAGGCTCGTCATTAAACCCGTTTTTTATAAAGAAAGTGTAAATAATTGACCGCTTTCGACTTAATTGACCACACAATCGTTTCGATAACTGGAACTAAATTACCATTTCCGTTTGGGGGTCAATTTTCAATAATTTTCGGTAACATAATAGTTAAACCGGCTTCATTTTGTTTTGGATGTAATTAATTAGGCATCTAGGAAGTGTCGGGTTTATCTTGGTCCAGTACATTGCTAAGTGATGTAAGAACACAGATATATTGGGTTATACGCAGTGATGGGATTCAAAGTTTTAAGAACACGTTCTATTTTGTATCGTACTTACTAACAACAGGTTCCCTAAAGAATTACCACAAAGCCACAGCACCAGTAGCTTATTAAGTTTGTACTTTGCCAGTGTGTTAACCCCCTAGGTTTTCCCATTCACGGGGATAAACATGAATATCCTATCCTCCCACTTGTGTGATATTTCAGCGGACATGACCCTGCAAACTCTGATGCTTTTATAATATTTCTCTGTACATCAGTATTTTATATACTGGTTGGTATGGGAATTTAAAGACACTTTAGTTCGCATAAGTCATCGTCTCATAGTGTGAGGAGTTCTTTGTATACCCGGGGGTAGGGAAAGCGTAGGCATCGTTACCTACGTATTGCATGGGTCGCTTTACCGCACACTTTTCTTCCAGACTTAGTGAAAACTTTTTTTAGGCATTTATTTTTTTTACTTTTAGTTTTTTTTTATGTGGGTTTAGCGGCCACATCTAATTTTACCGAAACTTTATAATTGATTGGTTTTTAGACGTGTTCTAACGACTGTCGTTTTGCCATTTTTCCCGTTTTCCAAATTTTTATCAAAGCTCCTGCTTCGTGTTTTCATCGTGGAAACAAAAACTAAACTAAACAGCATTAAAAACTGACGTCTTTACAAACCCACGCAATTGCAATAGGTGTTATATTGCATTTTATTGCGTGGGCTTCGAATACCCACTCGCAATAATATGACTGATGGTCTGGCGTGCTGTAGCATTGCGACAAAAAGGATGATAGTTTAGTCCTTTTAATTGTATAGACTTGATTGTGTGGTTATTTCACGTTCTAAAATAGAATCGGAAATTCATTTTTTATCCATGTAAATGTGAAAACTGCACGGGCAATCGTCAAATTGGCTCTCGACCTAAGGAAGCGTTTTCGTTTACGTAACCGTCAGATTACTTCGTTACAAATGTCGGATTACCATATTTATTTCAGTGTGTTATATATTTGCGAGACGTTCATTTAGTGGAACCTATTAATCTACAGGTTTCAAGCCATGTTCGCCCATTAGTTAGCGATCAGTTTCGAAACCCCAACCTTTCGACTGAAAGGCGACGCACTCGCGCTCAACGTCTGGTTATTGCAATGGGTTAAATACGAGACAATATTCTACCGTTTTTCTACCAGCCTTAGCAGATTACACTATACGTAGAAGAGAACTGTCTAGACTGACTCTGTTTAATAAGAAATATAGCGGCAAACGTACCATGAACCTTATTTAATGTTTGGGACGATTGTTTGATGTTAGAGCAATGAAATAAAGACGTAAATGGTAAGGAACCAAAATCATTTACCGATTTCAGCGTTTTAATTTGGTATTGCTAGTGTGGTAATATTCAATTTAAAGGTTTCTAGGATAGGTTGTGTGCCTTAACGCTTGCTTCCTATCTTAAGTGACATTTTTAGCCATCTTTGCGTTGAGCAGTTAAATTAATGCGCTGGTGGTTTTCGGTCCCCCACTAACCCACCAAGCTATCTAGTAAAGCAAGAGTCATGAGTTTAATTCTCATCCAAGGTCAGATTGGTTAGCTTTACTTTGAAGGACTTTTCATAATATGCAATATCCCCTAAGTGCATTGGACACAACCAACTAGCTAGCGCTCAGTTTCGATATAACAACCCTTCGGATGAAATTCTCCTTTTTCTGGAATGCAGGTTCTGCCTATCCGCCGCCGAAGATACCATTCGCTTGCTATATATATTTTTTTTACAGAGCCAAGTTTCGAACCCACGATGGGCTCTTTACTCGAACCGTTTTTGTATAGGAGTAGGTATATGTATCGGTCGCGTTAACCATTCGGCCACACCACCGTTCACAAACTCACCAATTTGAGACTGAGCGGGGTTGAAGTTATTTAGCGCCTCTCGCTATATTAAGTCACGTTTTGCTGTAACTCGAATATCCCTCCCCTCCAAATCAGAAACGAACCGCTGGGAAATGAATAATTAATGCCGAATGGCGCTTCAATAACCTCGGTCTCGCATTGATTACATTCAATTATTCATTCGCCCTGCTTAACCTGCACTTACATCACAAAATGTGTAATGTTACTTGGACTGAATATTCGAGAGAGTTGTTTTACCGGGCTTAGTTTCGAACCCATGAGATGCTCGTTTATAAGACCATTATCGAGAGATCGTCTAATTATACCGAAACTTGATAATTTATTGCTTTTCAGACGTGTTCTAACGACTGTCGTTTTGCCATGTTCTAACGACTATCGTTTTGCCATGTTCTAACGACTGTCGTTTTTTTTCCGTTTTCCAAATTTTTATCAAAGGTCCTGCTTCGTTTTATCATCGTGGAAACAAAAAAATAAACTAAACTAAACTAGATCACTTTGTCTATACTCGGGGTATTAAACGCCAGATTATTAGGTTAAAATACTGCATACGGCCGTTTGGTTGAGTGGTTAACGATACCGATACATATACCGATTCTGTACAAGAACGGTCTTGACGAGTCTATTACGGATTCTAACCTTGGCTCGATTAAAAATAGGTTGCAGCCCATGCATTTTGATTGGTATTGACTTACATACCACCTTGGAAGATAACAATAAGACTTTATAACGATCCTTTGAACCCGTAATACCCTTGTCACCAAGTTTATTTTAAATATAATGTATACAGTTCGCTCGTGATAAACATTCGCGGTTTAAAGTCCGGCTTTATTTTACTTTGGCCAAGTTTTAAAATACATGGCGTGCACGACAAGTCTGACGACTCCATTCGCAAAGAGTTACAGTATGGAACTATTTTGGTCAGGAACGTCTCTTTGGGAAAACTACAAGGAGGAAAGCGCGAAGGAAGGAAGGAGGGAAACTGCACACTAAAATAAAGATTATGACATTAGAGTTAGTTTTAAACATGGTGTTGGAGTTAGAGTTAGTTCTGGGGATGAGATTAGTGTTCAGGGAAGGGTTTAAATTAGTTTCCGTAATTTTAGGAAGGAGTTTCCCTCTTTCCCTTCTTTTAGTGTTGCCCCGTCTCGTGACTGAATGCATAATGCGACTGATTTATATACCACTCCCTGTATAAAAATGGGTATTAGTGAAACACCTCTAATGGGTTCGAAATTTAGCGTAGTAACAAAAAAATGCTGAGGCAACAGCAGGGTCTTCCCCGATATTTACTCACAGTTGCATATACAATGCTTCGCACAAGTGTTGTTTTTGTATTGAGCTACTCAGTTTTGTTAGACTAAAGCCAAGCTTAGTTAAACAGGCTTATTTGTTAAGTGACCTTTGTTCTTTGTTAAATGACTTTGGATCTTTGTTTTAAAAGGTTGTAAATGTACATGTTGGATCAATTTAAAAGTTTTTAAACATAATTTTTCAATGTTTTAAGGTTAAAATTCCAGTTTTACGTTTTTAATAAACTTTATATACGTGGTTTTATGTAAAGATTGTTCAATAGGGTCACTTTGCAAATAAGAGAAATATAATGCGACTTATACAACCATTATTATCGTATGCTTAAAATAATATCTTTTCATTTACACATGTTTCAAAAATCGACTCGATTGATATGTGATGCCATCAGCACATGTTTACTACGTATGTGGGTTAATACAACACGGGAGACTTAGTCATATACTGAGAGGGGTTATGTTAATACCGTATTTGTATGTATGAAATAAAGTCTCGGATAATCGACTGAAAAATAGGAAACCTATCTAGTTTAGTTTTAGGTTATTCATTTTTTGCCACAGTGTTAAATAATGGCAAATGAGGAAAATCATTGCACAGGAACAGTAAAAGACAGAATAACGAACAGTAGTCATATCGTTAAAAAAAGTATAGCAATAAATATAGCAGACGCGGCCGCGAAACCTATAGGCGAAAAGCAATACTGCGGTAACAAAAATTAATTAAGACCATATAATACCCCAAAGAAGAGCGTATGACAAAAATTAATTAAGACAATAAAAAGTATTAAAAATGCACTTTTAGCTTGTTGGACGTAATCCACATTTTGCTTACAGTATGATTCGCCGGAAAGAGTTTAATCGAAGCTTAAGTAATCCGCATTATAAGCGCTGAAACAGATAATCGAGTTTGTGCAGGGCTCTCTACGCCGAAGCGCAATTAGGTCGGCCCAAATGAACTCAGTAGGGAATACATTCGGTCTAACTCTTAGCAGGGCGTCTAATTTTAAAACCCAGCCAGCAATACGTAAGCTACCATGCTTTTAAAGTATAAGTAAACTCAATTACAAGTAGCCGAAACTTTGTTTGAAGGGTAAACAGAGAATAAAATAGTTTGATTTTAACGGCGAAATTAATGCTTCAAAGTCTGTATTCTGTAGTCTTAACCTTTAGACATTGTCACTACTTGTCTTTGGACGTGTATTTGCTTTTGAGCTGCCCATGTAACTTAAGGAATAGCAGGTTACCCGCAGTTAGATAAATACAGAAAGGACGGTCTGCAAAGACAAAAACCGATTTTATACAAGTTCCAAAGTACAACATGTTTTTAACTGACTAGTAAAGTTAGTTTATCTTGCCAGAAGTAAAGTAAGCCAACTCGCATGTATTGTTTCTGTTCCATAAATTGTATTCAAATTATGTTAATTAGCATTCGGTATTATGCTGTTGTTTTTTCCAATTTATTTAACGTCGCTAGTACAGCTAACCAATTCTGACTCTTTTAACTGTATAAAGGCAGTACTGTTTTGCCTATTGCCTTTCGTCTTGATATATGTAAATTCGTGAAAGCCTGGAATATTATTGTTTCATTTTACGGAAAACGTAACGTAACACAGCCGGTTTCAGAAATTGTACTTAACAAAACAACAAATAGTAGTAACAAAGCGGGTATTATTCATTATCTGACCTATATTAAAAACCGATTAAATTCGAATCACGTTTAGTATGCTTAGAATAGGATAGGATATTCATGTTTATCCCCGTGAATGGAAAACCAAGGGGGTTAACACACGGGCAATCGTCAGATTACCTCGCGCCCACCGTCGGGTTACCGGAGCTATTGAAGTGTGTTGTGATTCAGACGTTTCTTTAAATTTTGTAGAACCCATTAATTTGCTGGGTACTTTAATATAAAGAGTTTTGTATTCATTTTTCTGATGTTGGATATTAATATTTCATTCTTGTGGGTTGTAGAATAACAGACTTGGAACCTAGAATATCAATCCCACGCATCAGTCGTATTGGCTGTTCTATTGATTTGCGTTTAATATTTAATATAACTTCAATATTTTCGATCGACCCAAATGAATTGCCTTTATTGAGATAAGAGTCAAATGCCTTGCCATAGGGATCATATGTAGACTAATCTTGGTAGGATAGAATATGTTTATTTCCGTGAATAGGAAAACGCAAGAGGCGTTAATACACTGGTAATCGTAAAATTACTTTACGTGCCCACCGCCTAGTTACCGGAGCTATTGCAGTGTGTTGTGTATGATTAAGATAGTTCCTAAATTTGGTGGCACATTAATCCACTGGGGCTAAAGATCGAACCTACTGGTTTCTGTAACCTGGCATTAGGCCTAAGAACACGCGGTTATAGCATAAACTATACCTTACAACCCTATGATGTTGTAACTGAATCAAATTTGAAAACGACATCTAAATAACAACGGTCTTAGCGACGAAACCTTAATGAATTCGAAACTGAGCTCGAAATTTTCAAAACGTTTACTTTTGTCATGTAACGGTTGTTCGGTGGATAACGTCGACGATATTTACCCCATAGGTTGTGGGATCGATATTCTTTCACTACATTTTGTCCTTGGTCTAGACCAGCGTTTCTCAAACTATGGGTCGCGACCCACCGGTGGGTAGCGAAAAGTTATAGAAAGCTCTGATTAACTATACTGGCTATTTCCTATTCAAAAACCAAGGGGAAATTATCACAATTGTGACATCACACAATCTTGAATCGTGGCGTGATCCCAGAGGTGTGTTCCTTTGCAGCGATAGCGTAACCTTGAAACCAACAACAACTATATATAAAGTTAAGTGGGTCGCCATAAATTGTGATAATTAATAGTGGGTCCCAACTCTAAAAAGTTTGAGAACCACTGGTCTAGACAATTAAGGTTCCATTTATCGATCCAATGCATTCTAATTCATTTACAAAATCGTTTACAAAATCTAATTAATTTCAAATATTGGACACACAGCAATGGCCCTTGTAATACGGATCAAACGGTTTCCGGTGGTATAACGGGCTGTCCCAAAATTTATACCCCTGAGGATAAAGAATGCCAAATTCTGTCACAAGAAAAATACAGTTTTGACTTATTGCTTGAAAATATTATTACTTTATGATTGAATTTTTGACTGTATGCTTGAATCTACTTTGCATTAGATTATGACTGGATTTTTTGACTTTATACTTAAATATACTTAGCTTTACTTTATGCTTTAAATTTTCGCACCCCATGCTTAAATCTACTTAATTTATGTGTTTGAGTATTTTGACTGTATTCTTGAATCTACTTTACATTATGCCTGATTTTTTTGACTTTATACCTTCAAATACTTTTTTTACTTTGTGCTTTAAATTTTATGACCCCATGCTTAAATCTACGTTTCGTTGACTTTATTCTTGATATACGTACTTTCGCGCCTTAGGGTCATGAACGCTTTCCCGGAAAACTACCGGAAACACTTGTCCGAGGTCTACGTCGATAGAAATCAGCATTCCTAATATAGCATTCCAGCCGGGATTACGTCATGCAGCTTTTCATTTTGATGAAAGATTAGCGACTGGGCCCTTCATTAGCTAGTCTGTTAAGCTCTGACTGGTATGAACAGATAAGCGTTTTCCAAGAAAGATGCTGCATAGACAACAGTTGTATGTTATGCATATGTAGACAAAATGTATAGTAAGGACAATAATAAAGAAAGCTGTAACACTTATCAGCAATTTCTTTGAAATTGAAACGTCGAGAAAATCGGTACTCGTAGTAATTTATATACTAGATAAATCTCCGATTAATAGTAATACTATGTGTGTATGTATATATATATATATTGTTTAGTCAGTGCGCATAGTGCGCTTTTTTCATAAAATATTTGGAAAATCAAAGTGTAACAATTATGGCAGGGAAATGTGGCTCAAATGGACAGATTGTTTGCTTATCAAAGTGTATTGGTGTACCCATATATATTTTATCGGGACTTTGGAAATGTGGCGCATATGGACAAGTCTATTAGTTTATCAAGGTTAACATATATGCACTGTTAAATATAGCCCAATCTATAGATCGGCGTGCAATGGTTTGGTCCCGCGAATCGAGCCATTTGTAGTATTGGATCCCTTATGTATTAGTGCAGCGTGCTGAATAAAGATGTGTCAAGAGCTTAGATTATTCTGTTAGCCATGCTTGAATGAAAACAACGGAACCCTGACTGACAGTGTTGGGAATATGTATATAGCCGATTTTTAGCTTCTAAAAATGCGGGAAGATAGTATTTAGATCTATGCGATCTATACGGAAATCTAAACGTGAGTTCCATGAAAAACTAAAACCAGAAACATTAAAAGGGGGGAAATATGAAAGAACGATAGTAACTGCACACTGAATTGAGGATTATGTGGTTTTAGTTAGATTTGTGAATGTGGTTTAGATTTGTGAAAGTTAGCTTTAGTTCTTAGGTGGTGACTTTATTATTTGGTACAGGATTAGAAATATACTTTAAAGTTTTAGTAGGCAGTTTCCTTCCTTTTCCCCTTGCACATTTCCCCTATTTTAGTTTTACCCGTTTCATGTTCCAAAAATAATATATTGAGTTTATGCGGTTTTTGAGAAAGAGCTCTTCCCGTGCGGGGAAAACTAAAGAAAGGAAAAGCGGAAAAGGAGGGAAACTACACACTAAAACGAATATTAAGGCATTAGAGTAAGTTTTAAACATGGGGTTGGTATAAGGGTTAGTTATGGGGTTGAGATTAGTGTTTAGGGCAAGGTTTAAATTAGTTTCCAAAGTTTTAGTAAACAGTTTCCCTCCTTTTCGTGTTGCCCTTTTCGTACTTGCAAATTGCATGGAATAGTCCAGGGAAGCAAAATTACCCAAGCCGCCATTGCCTTGGTTTAGACGTAAATTAAAATATCGATTTAACCTTTCCGTTCAAATGCGGTAAACCGCATCCTTTATATCAATGCCAGAAAACCGTCCTTGTTATTTAGTGATAGGGTTGTATTTAATTTACAACGGTGTTTGCCCAGATAGATGTTATTTGTGAAATAAAACCTTCGAATATAAAACAAACATGAAATGGGACGAATAACTAACTAATTTTTCTGGATTGGTGGACTGAATATACGTACTTATAATAAAAATACCATTTCATTTAACATAAACATGATACTAAAACGATTCCAACATGCACCATTGAAAAACGGCTTTGATAAATGTACTTTTACGACTGCCATTTTGCTCTTTATCCCATTTTGCAATTTATTATAGTTTAAGTGTATGTTTTTTTTAATAATTGTTTTAAAATTCGAAACCAAAGTAAAATGAACTAAAACTATAACAATATTCTATCCGTAACAAGTAACGTAAAATCTTATGATATTTAACCACATCTTTCTTGCTTTTATGTCTGATTTTCTGCAATATTAAGACATCAAAGCAAATACTATATTAAATAAACATCCCTGTTAATATAGGCGTCTTATGTTTTATTAGTAGAATTTTGTTAAATTGTATAGATTTTATCTTTTGATAATATAACAGAACATTATGTTTAAAGGCTGCGCAAATCTACGTTGTAGCGATGATAGTATTAGTTTTTAGAAATTGATTTGAAATAATAGTGTTGTGTGCTGTTGCTTATATTTCTCTGCTTGTAATTAAACGAACTACATAAGTTTAATTCCATTAAAGTAGACCTAATTAGTTATCTCTTTTTTAAAGCAGCTTAAGCATGTCGTAAGGGAAATCACCTGCCAGGGCGGGTTTCGAACTCACGACCTCAGAAACACGCAGCAGATTAGTGGTTTGAACAAAATCCGCAAAAACGTATTATATAATACTTATATAAGTGACCCGAACACTATTGAATAAAGGTTTGAACCAAAACAGTCAGTAATCGCGCCTTAATCATGTTTACAACACATTTAAATAGCCCCGGTAATCCAACGGTGCGCATAAAGAAACTAAAAAAAAATCTTAGAGAAAAAAATTTTTAATATGTTAAAATTATCAACATTAAAA